>JARQOC010000006.1:35076782-35664282 GCA_033576535.1 Allobates femoralis
AGGTATTACATGGGTGGTCTATATAAGTTGGGCACATGCTGGATCCTCCAGAACACGACCCACCAAGAAATTTCCATTCTTGCATCTTGCATTCAGGTGCTGCTCCAGATTGAGTGGGGAGGGGTGCGCTTCAGGCCTAAGGCTTCACACCGCTGTATGATCTGGTCCGGGGCTGTCCGATGTGAATCAAACAGTCCCGGACCAGATTTGCTAACAGAACCGGAGGGCAAATATGCCCTCTGGTCCGGTGTGCAGCCGACTACCAAGTATTGCAGCTGCAGCTGCTGAATTTTCATGATCGCGGCTAGCAGGGAGCTAGCCAAGGTCCTGAAAGCTTAGCAGGGGACAGCTGGTCGTGCTGAAGTTTAGCAGAGTTCGCTGCTAAACTTCAGCCGCCGGCGTCCGGCTCCCGGATCAGATGTTTTTGTCTGACTGGGGGCAATCTGGCGCCATAGACCCCCATGCTAGGGAGCACCGGATCGCCCAAGATCCGGGAGGATCCGGGATGATCCTATATAGGCAGATTTTCGCTCCGGACACAAAAACATTGCAAGTAACGTTTGTGTGTCCAGGAGAAAAATCCAAATACATCCAGATCTTCCCGGACAGATGGGGCTATATTATGTCAGAAATCGGGTCCAGGGCTGTCAGGTTTACACCGGATAGCCCCGGAGCTGATTCTACCGTGGTGTGAAGCCGGCCTAACCCTGCACAATATTATTTGTTCACGGACAGCTAGAACTGTCTCTCCAATACTCTGACATCTCTGCTGCTCCACAAAAGTGTAAAACACCGCTCAAATTAAAAAACCCATAAAGACTGGCAGGGGAGGATTAAGAGTACCCGGGGCCTCGAGCGAGAGCTCCCCCATGAAACGAAAAGACTGCGGCTCGTATAGAAAATGTTTTATCCTTATATACGGCGCTATACGCAACATAGCGCTATACATAATAGAGCAGGGGTGCTCTAATTAATCTTACTGAGGGGTCACAAGAGAGACCGTGACTGTTAGGAAGGCCTAAACAAAAGCCTGAAACTCATTCTGCTCAATAGGAATGTTAACATATTAATTATCATTGTACAGTATATTAATAATAATAGTATCACTTAATATTAAGCAGAATTAAAGGGGTTATCCGGGATAACTCCAACAAAAATTGTGACTAAGCACTAACAGGTTGGTAGTTGGCACCTACTGTACCTACCTGCCTGTTGTTCCCGGCACCATTCACCGGTCATGGACCACTCCTGTCGGCACGTTTGGTGCTCCCGCTGATGTCACATCAGAGGGGACGGCTTCTCGCCTGTGTCAACATGTGTCAGAGCCAACATCACATAGATTGACAGCCGGCTCCTCCAATCAGGTAACAAGGCTGACAATCATCATGACGTCAGCTACGCACCAACTTCTGTAGAGCAGAGCAGAAAAGCTACTCAGCTTTGTGTTTACCCCGCCATTCTGCCCCCAGCAGGAGTGGTCTATGCCTGCTCTGTGCCAGGGGTGAACAGAGGGGACTGGTGCCAGCAACCACTGGCAGGTAGGAGACAGCTACCTGTCTGTTAATGTTTGAACACTTTTTTTTTTACTAAATATCTCGGATATCTCTTTTAAGTATGATGACATCCTCCTTCATACAGATTGAGCCCACACACAGCCTCCTATATACAGTATGAGCCATCAAACAGCCCTATATATACAGTATACACCCTCACATTGCCCTCTATATACAGGATGAGCCCACACATAACTACTCTATATACAGCATGAGCCCCCACATAGCCCCACTATATAGGATGAGCCCTCACATAGCCCCACTATATAGGATGAGCCCTCACATAGCCCCACTATATAGGATGAGCCCCCATATAGCCCCACTATATAGGATGAGCCCCCACATAGCCCCACTATATAGGATGAGCCCTCACATAGCCCCGATAGTATAAGCCTTCAAACAGCCCCATGTATCCAGCGCCACCCCTGTCTACAGTGTGTGTGATATTGCGGCTTATCCCCATTTAAGTGAATGCATCTATGCTGTAATATCACAAGCAATCTGCAGACAGGGTGGCAGTTTTATCAATCCTGGATATCCCCTTTAAGATTGGTGTCTCCTACGCCAGCCTTGAAAAAATGACCGGTGGGGGGAAAAGTGCCAAAATGCAATAAGAGGCACATGACTCCTTTTGGCCCATATTTCAGCGCTGCCATGAGCAAGGATAAGAAATGTTCTCTGGTTCTGAGCTGAAGGAGATGACTATTACAATTTACACAACTTTTACAGGAGTTTATTTATTTTGGGGGGGATGAGAGCGCTATTGGTCCCTCTCCTTTAGGGCAGAGACCTGCTTATACAAGCCGCATGCGAGTGTCTTGCATGCATCTCGCATGACTCACCCTGCCCGACATCTGCCTTTCTGGACGGGAGTTGGAGCTGATTGTGTTTCTCTGCAGCTCCATGCTCCTTTCCAGAGCTCTAGCGGCCGGGTGAGTCATGCGTGATGCATGCAAGACACTCGCATGCATTTGCATAGAGTGTCTCTGCCCTTAAGATGGGCCTCAAAATGTTGGAGTTGGTGTAAAAATGCAATATATATTAACACCTTCATGGCCAATTTCTTTTTTTATTTCAATGCATTGACAAACTCATTAAAGTACAATTTCACATATTTTGATAAGATACATTTTGTCTTCCGGGAATGTGGGGATGGCAGAGCCCAGTTATGTTGGAGTTCCCCTTTAAGTGACAGGTTGCGCTGTGCTTGTGTCGGAGTACGGCTCACTTACCATCCACGTACCCTGAGCTTACGACGGCTGACAGCCTCTTAATAATAGAGTTTCCTCTAATAATAATATGATGCTCGTGCTGCTTCCATTGGGTTCCATTTGACACAACGATATACTAATTTATGTTTCTGACACGCTGACTTGTAACGCTCATTGCAGCGGGCGATTAGGTGCGGTGACAGGTTACATTATACAAATTAATATAATGCCGACTTGTGGTGACTATTTTTATGAAAGGATTAGGAATTTATCGCCTTACATGTTAAAATATGAAGAGCTGATTTATGCAAATCCACTCAATTTTATCAAAAACAAGCAGCCGTTAACTAATTAATGACCTGCTACTTGTTAACATGGAGCACGATGGGTGCAGGCGACTCCAGCTTGATGGTCACATCATGAGCATTATGAGACTGTCACCCAAGGCTCGCGATTCGAGTGTGGGAAGAAACCGGAAAACCCAGAGGAAACCCACAAGAGCACAGGGAGAACATAAAGACTGCTTGTGTTGGGCACTTAAGGGATGGGGTACTCAGCAGCTGGGCCAGCAGTCTGGATCACAGGGGAAGGGGAAGTAAAAATGGAGGAAAATTAACAAAAAGGAATAATAAAGAGTGTTTGTGACGCCAGCTGAAGTTTCTAGCCACTAGGTGGTCAACTGGGGCAGGCTCCTGAGCAATAAAGTGGAGATGATGGTGGTAGTAGTTGTGGTCAAGTTTGAGAGTGCAGGAGGAAGGAAGGCACAGGAAACAGTCTCTTGCAGTTCTTTACCATTTTTCTGTAGCTGTAGCACAGATCCAGGGTACATGAATAACCATGCACGTGGTCCAGACAGTCTGAAAAGAACTGTAGTCCGCTTTGCTTAAGTGAGGTATAATGGCCTTCCTGTTGTCTTTGTTAGTGGAAAAGGACAGTAGAAGAGGAGCTGTTGAGGGACAGAGGATGACCTGCAGATGGAGAGTTGGAAACAAAGAGGCAAAATAAAGATTTATTATTTATTATTATTATTATTATTATTATTAATAATTATTATTATTATGGGTTCTGGCTCTGGAAGGAGATTCTGAAGACGTTTCAGAATGCAAAATGCAGGAACCAAGTATTTTTTTCCTAGACCGTTCATTAAAACTCAAGTCCAAGTCCATAGATGTGGGTCTTGGGGGGTCTTATCAGGGCCGGACTGGGACCAAAAATCAGCCCGGGAAGTAAAGACCCCACCAGCCCACACACTATATCATCTATCAGTCACAATAAGTGAATTTTGTTTTTACATTGGCGTGACCCTCATCACTGTTTTACAAGAGAGCCACATGTGAGTGGCGAGACAGAGGGAGTACTCACCCACAGCTCCATTCACATGATACTCTTCAAAGCTACGTTTCTCAGGATTATGGGGTCCCAGCGGTCAGATCCACAGCGAAGAGAAAGTCATCACCTGTACAGAAGAGAAGTGGTGACTTCCTTATTCAAGATAATTTAAACAACATATAAATGCTGAAAATCCCAAAGTCCAATACCACCTCTCTGACAGCAGGACAGTATACAGGACAAGAGAAGTGGTACTGGGCAGTGTATATACAGAATAATACAGATACTGAGGATTACACCCAGTATACAGGACAGGAGAAGTGGTACTGTGCAGTGTATATATACAGAATAATACAGATACTGAGGAATACACCCAGTATACAGGACAGGAGAAGTGGTACTGTGCAGTGTATATACAGAATAATACAGATACTGAGGAATACACCCAGTATACAGGACAGGAGAAGTGGTACTGTGCAGTGTATATACAGAATAATACAGATACTGAGGAATACACCCAGTATACAGGACAAGAGAAGTGGTACTGGGCAGTGTATATACAGAATAATACAGATACTGAGGATTACACCCAGTATACAGGACAGGAGAAGTGGTACTGTGCAGTGTATATATACAGAATAATATAGATACTGAGGAATACACCCAGTATACAGGACAGGAGAAGTGGTACTGTGCAGTGTATATACAGAATAATACAGATACTGAGGAATACACCCAGTATACAGGACAGTTGAAGTGGTACTGGGCAGTGTATATACAGAATAATACAGATACTGAGGATTACACCCAGTATACAGGGCAGGAGAAGTGGTACTGTGCAATGTATATACAGAATAATACAGATACTGAGGAGTACACCCAGTATACAGGACAGGAGAAGTGGTACTGTGCAGTGTATATATACAGAATAATACAGATGCTGAGGATTACACCCAGTATACAGCACAGGAGAAGTGGTACTGTGCAGTGTATATATACAGAATAATACAGATACTGAGGATTACACCCAGTATACAGGACAGGAGAAGTGGTACTGTGCAGTGTATATATACAGAATAATGATGCTGAGGATTACACCCAGTATACAGCACAGGAGAAGTAGTACTGTGCAGTGTATATACAGAATAATACAGATACTGAGGATTACACCCAGTATACAGCACAGGAAAAGGGGTACTGTGCAGTGTATATATACAGAATAATACAGATACTGAGGATTACACCCAGTATACAGGACAGGAGAAGTGGTACTGTGCAGTGTATATATACAGAATAATACAGATACTGAGGAATACACCCAGTATACAGGACAGGAGAAGTGGTACTGTGCAGTGTATATATACAGAATAATACAGATACTGAGGAATACACCCAGTATACAGGACAGGAGAAGTGGTACTGTGCAGTGTATATATACAGAATAATACAGATACTGAGGATTACACCCAGTATACAGCACAGGAAAAGGGGTACTGTGCAGTGTATATATACAGAATAATACAGATACTGAGGATTACATCCAGTATACAGGACAGGAGAAGTGGTACTGTGCAGTGTATATATACAGAATAATACAGATACTGAGGATTACACCCAGCATACAGCACAGGAGAAGTGGTGCTGTGCAGTGTATATATACAGAATAATACAGATACTGAGGATTACACCCAGTATATAGGACAGGAGAACTGGTACTGTGCAGAGTGTAGCATATGACTCAAGCAAGGATTGCATTGCACCGCCTGGAGGCTCTCCTGTTCTGAGCACGACGGCTTCATGTACTTCTATGCAGCTGAAATTTTCAGGTCAGGTTAGCCGCCGGCTGATTCTGGACAGTGCGATGCGATAGCTGCAGAAACAAACACTGCAAAAGCGCCCTGTATGAATATAGTCTAAGGTGATCCCACTAATGTTATCATGCCCCTGTGGCTGTTAGTGACATGAAGACCAGCATCACCTCCAGCTCTACACATCTCTGCCTCCCATGATGAAGGCAGTGCGTCTGTGTGGCGCCCCTGCAACCAGGGCGGCCACAGGGTGGACTGCAGCCAGACGAGGTAAGACGGTTGACTGAGGAACACACACACACCGACCCACTCCGACCCAACGCTTAGAAACTCTATGTCAGGCAAGGGTGGCGGGAGTTTAGAGAAGTGTGGGTGGAGAGAAAGAGACACGGACAAGTATATGGAGGAACTAGACACGAGTTGGGCCTAGGAACACTACGTTGGAAGAGCAGATCCCAGGAGGAGAGGTTCCCTGGAGGCAGAATACCCAGGAGGGAGCTCGCCGTAGAGGAGGCAAGAAAGAAGCACCACAAGCCGAGACACCACACAGAATAGTGGTAGAACAACGGGCCCGGCAGCCGCAACTGAGATAGCTGACCGGAGGACCCAGAGCTGACTACCGGAGAGAAAGAGGGAGCCTGGTGAGCCCAAATTACACCTGGGTCACTGGAGAGCTAGGCCAGGACAACTAGAGCGCTGGCTCTGTAGAGGTGACCGAGGAGACTTCAAGACCCTAATCACGAGGCATCCTGGCATCTTACGGAGACTCTAAGGCCCGTGACCAAAGTACCGCAGCGGAGTAGGACAAAGCCATCGGACTAGGGCTAGTGACCCTAAAGCAGAGAGAGACATCACTACAAAGCCCATAACGGCCGGACCAAACCCATGTGCGAGGACAGAGACAGAGTAGAGGCCTGGAAGGTACTTTGAGGGAAGCGATGCAGAGGAACCGTCTGAGCTGCAGTGGCACCTGGGTCCCTGACAAGTGTAAGATCTGTGAACTGTACTGTAACTGACTTTTAACAACTTTGGAACAGTAAAGTGCCGGTAAGCTCAAAAGTGCCTGTGACTGTTCATTACTACACTGCAGGGCACTGCAGGGCATCTTTGCTGTCCCTGCGTGATGGCTGGAGACGCTGCTGGGAGACACGAGTGCAGCATCCAGAGCACGCCATTATCCACTACTCATGTACTGGGGCACCCAGCCCCACCCATAAGAGCTTAACATCTACGCTGCCGCTCACCACCATCCCCCAGCAGGAATACAGCAGCGGTGGTCAACCTGACCACATACCACAGGTGGGGTCATGACAAACTCCCCTGTATATAACCCCTTTTTGGACTTAGCCCAGGCCACGGGACTGGGCCACGACCCCCGTGACTCCCCAGTGACAGCAGCTGCCCGGTCTCGAGTACCCCACGGCCTGGTGGCTTCTCATCTGCACCCGAGCTTCATCAGAACACTGCGCCATCTCAGGTGGGCAGAGCAGACATGAAGGACACTGCACAAGCTAAGGGGGGCAGAGCAGACATAAAGGATACTGCTCAGGCACAGGGGGGCAGAGCATACATGGAGGACACTGCGCAGGCTCAGACGGGCAGAGCAGACATGGAGGACACTACGCAAGCTCAGGGGTGCAGAGCGGACACGAAGGACACTGCGCAGGCTCAGGGGGGCAGAGCACACATGAAGGACACTGCGCAGGCTCAGGAGGGCAGAGCAGACATGGAGGTCACTGCGCAGGCTAAGTGGGGCACAGTGGACATTGAGGACACTGAGCAGGCTCACAGGTGCAGAGCAGACACGAAGGACATTGTGCAGGCTCAGGGGGGCAGAGCGGACATGAAGGACACTGCACAGGCTCAGGGGGGCAGAGTGGACACGGAGGACACAGCCAGCCCGGAGTTTTGTATACTTGGCGCTAACAGCTGCTTGAGTCCTGTGTCACCGCTTTCTTACTGGGCAAAGTGTCTGGATGAAGCTGGGGTCCACACCGGGTTACTGCACATTGTCCGGGAAGATAAGCTTGTCACCACAAACACGACGCACAATTGTCACCATGTGGATGGACACATACATATATCATCACACATGCACCAATTACGGATACACACATCACATGTCACCACTTACATACATCACCATGGGCACGGACACACGCATGCACATACATCAAAACATACACAGATGCGCACACACCGCAGTTAAGGACCTGAGGCTGCATTAATCACACAAACTGAAGTATACTAATCCCTCTCCTGTTTCTCGCCCGTCTGACCCCTCTAGCTGGGTTTCACCCCATCTACACCAACTTCCCACACACAAACACCCCCATACACACAGACACCCATATACACCCCACATACACACACACCCATATACTCACACCTATATACACACACAGACATCTATATACACCCCACATACACACACCCCCATATACACACTCATACACCCCACAAACACATACACACAGACACCAATATACACCCCACATACACACACACGCACGCAGGCACCCATATACACCCCACATGCACACCCCCATATACACATATATACAGCCCCATTTACACATACAGACACCTATATACACTCCCATATATACACACCCCTATAAAAATACACACACACACACACACAAATATACACATCCCCTACATACACACACAGACACCTATATACACCCCACATACACCCATATACACACCCCACATACACACACACATATATACACACCACAAACACATACACAGACACCCATATACCCCCTACATGCACCACACACACACACACACACACACACAGACACCCATATACACCTCACATACCCCCCCCCCATACATAAACACATGCACACCCCCATATACACACATACCCCCATACATACTCCCATATACACACACAAACACACACCTAAGCAGCAGGGAGATAGTTAACTTTGCTGTTACTCACAGCTCTGTATGAACTTTCCCCACATGGTGTGGAGCAGCATCTCCTCAGCGTGCTGCACAGTCTGCTCACTGCTTCCTGCTCTCCAGTGACGGCTTGTGCACCAATCAGAGAGCAGGTAGCAGACATTGAAGGCTCTAGTGATTGTTTCCTGCTGTCTGATTGGTAGATCAGCAATCACTAGAGCCTGCAATGAATCAAGCAGACAGTGCATGATCCCGGGACTGGTGAGAGCAGAGGGTGAACTCCACCCACATAAACAAGTTTCGCGCTGATTCTGGGCAGACAGAGAGAGCCCTGTGCGCGCTGCAGCGGCCCTTGTCAGCAAGGACGTGCGCGCACACAGGACTCGGAGGTGAAACTTAAAGGGCCAGCGGCCCATTTTGCAGTTAGGGGGGCGGCCCATAGGGAATTGTCCCGCCCCTCCCTATGGCCAGTCCGGGCCTGGGTCTTATATAGGCCTAGGCAGATGCCACTGGTAAAACCCAGTGTGGAGCTAAGCAAAGGGCATAGGAGAAGGCAATGAAGCTCTGCCGAGCCAAGGCAGATGCATAACACTGTATCTTATACTTATTATATCCTTATTTACCAATGTTTATGGAATAGATCCCACCCTTATTCCTGTCCTTCATTGGGACACAGTGATCTGCCTGGAAATGACCCCTTTTGGACAGATTCCCATAATGTTTCGATACAGTCTAAATTTGCTGGGACTTTATCTGAATAATCAGGACAATCTAAATTCTGTGGGTGAAATAAGTATTGAACCCCTCACCAATTTTCTAAGTAAATATATTTCTAAAGTTGGTATTAATACAAATTTGTCACCAGATGTCAGTAACAAGCCATCCAATTCACACAGGCAAAGAAATCAAACCATAAATTTAGTGGTGTGTAATAGTGAGAAATGGCACAAGGAAATGTTATGTGTTATGAACACATGAAGAATGAGAGGTGCAAAAAGCCATGGAAAGTCATGGCACCAGCAAAATCTATCAGTAACTAGAAAGAAATCCTGCCACTTAGTAAAAAATAATATCAGCTGGTTCCACTGATGGCCTATGAAAAGGTGTCTCATTATCAAGGTATCACACAAGAAACATCTTGTGATGGGTAAAACTAGTGAGCTGTCTCAAAACCTTCATAACCGTATTGTTACAAAACATACTGATGGCCCTAATTACAAAAGAATTCATTAACAACTGAAAGCTCCAGTGGACACTGTTGGGGCCATAAACCGGAAGTGGAAAGAAAATCATTTCACCATAAACTGGCCACATCCAGGTACTCCCCAAAAGATTTCAGACAGGAATTGTCCAAGAGTTGTTCAAAGAAGGATCCTGCAGGATGTGAAGAGTGTCTGTGTGAAAGAATGGGCCAAAATCCGCCTGAGCAATGCAGGGTTGAGTGTCTTCATACAGGAGGCGACTGGAGCTACATCACCAACAAAATCTTCTGTACTAAGAATTAAATACATCTCAGTAACTAACGTGTTAAATACTTTCTCCCTGTGTCATTTCTCATTATTGTACATAATTTATGGACATTTATGGTTTGATTTCTTTGCCTGGTTGGATTGGATGGGTTGTTACCAACGTCTGGTGAGAAATGAATATCGATAGTTACTTTAGAAATCCACGGCATCACGTTACTTTTCACGAAGACCAAGATGAATTTTTGGTCTTGGTGAAAAATAGGTTTGGCCTCAGATCCACATGGATCCGCAGCAAAACCGTGACACGAGAATGCCCACGGAAGTGTTTTCCATCTCCATTGAAAGGCAATGGGGCAAAAACTGATCCGTGGGCATCCTGTTTGTGGCGGGTCCATGCGGATCAAAACAGGTGCAGTGTGAAAGCAGCATTCAGCTCACTTATGCAGCTGGTAGCCATATCAATGCCACAGCATAGTGTTGAAAAATATTGGAATCAAGAGTCCTCAGTGGTTGGCAACTTTTAATGGCTAAAATGAAATGAAAAGGCATTTCGGGACATCACAGATTCATGCGTCTTTATATCAGATGAAAGTGCATTTGGGGATATCACATCTCCAACAGACTCCATTTAGAGGACAATGAACTTTTGACACTTCTTATGTGAACTCTCTAGCTTCGATTTATGGCTTTCCACAACTCACTGAGGAATCTTCAGGTCTCCACAGGCCACTAATCATAGAACAATAATACAATCTTCAGGTCTCCACAGGCCACTAATCATAGAACAATAATACAATCTGTTCCCCTTATCTTAGAATTTTGACTTTACCTCCCAGCTCAGCTCTCCCCCTCCCTAACCTGACTCTGCTTTATGTCACCTGTCGTATTTATTACATTATCTAACCCTGTTTATGTATATATGTATGTGCGTTCAGAATGTGTCATTATCTGCCTGACGAAGGGACCATAGTGTCCCGAAAGCTTGCTTCACTTATCATCTTTTCAGTTTGCCATTAAAAGCTATCAACCCCTGAGGACTCTCAGATTCCAATAGTTTTCTATCTACTGGCTAACATGGTACAAACATTTTTTACAGTGTAGAGTTGTAATATTGAACAAAAGTAACTTTTGTTAGTTTAATGAAGATGCAGTGACTTCCGTTAATGAGGTACATTAGCGCAATGCTAACAGCTCCCATCTACAGGGTTAATATGCAATTGTCAAGTTACTTGTAAAGACGACAAAAGTTTCTTTACGAATTAAATTAGTAATCAGCATTTTCAGCGAATTAATTATCACTGAAGAAATGTCACCTCAAAAACAAAACAAATGCTCCTAATGCTGTAAATACTCGCTGGCATCAGCCTCGGATCATAGATTTCTCTGGATGTTTGTGATCCACCTGTTACCTGCATTGCTACAGCTGGATTCACACTACTATACCTGGGACCAGGGGTGAGATTCAATTTTTGGTGTTAGGTAACCACGCCCATTTAAAAACTCATGCACATTTAAATGCCATACCTATTTTCATGGCCATGCCCATTTTTACATAAAATACAAGTAATGGTGACTAAAAGTAAAAGCACTTTACCTCTCTCACCCTCCTTATACCTTCATGCAATCTTATTGCCTCCTCTCAGGTCAACATCAATGTCAGTCACTTCTTTGTATGGTGAATAGTATAGGATTTTCTACAAGTGCTGAATATTAGCACTAGAGGAACCCTGCTCAAATTGGAAAAGATCACCTCCTGTCCATTTTTCACCTCAACTGTCTGTTCCCCATAATATCTGGCCAAATATGTGCGATATCCCACCACATCATGACCAGACTATATATTACAACCACATAGTAACTGAACAATACCACATACAATGGAGAAATACTGCCATACCATGACCAGACACAGGAACTGTGTATGTAATGTATAGTGTGCAGGTAACACAGTAATCACTGGTGACATTATACACAGGAGCTCTGCATATTGTGTATAGTGTACAGGTAATATAGTAATCACTGGTGATATTATACACAGGAGCTCTGTATATAGTGAACAGGTAATACAGTGATCATCTGTGACATTATACTCAGGAGCTCTGTATATAGTGTATAGGTAATACAGTCATCACCGGTAATATTATACACAGGAGCTCCGTATATAGTGTACAGGTAATACAGTTATCACCAGTGACTTTATACACAGGAGCTCTGTATATAGTGTATAGTGTACAGGTAATATAGTAATCACTGGTGATATTATACACAGGAGCTCTGGAAGTAGTGTACAGTTAATACAGTTATCACCAGTGACATTATACACAGGAGTTACATCTATAGTGTACAGGTAATACAGTGATCATCAGTGACATTATACACAGGAGCTCTGTATATAGTGTATAGGTAATATAGTCATCACCGGTAATATTATACACAGGAATTCTGTATATAGTATATATAGTGGTCATTGGGCTCACATAGATTGGTCAATATATCAGCGAAGTTTCTCCATTTTTCAAATTTTCTTACACAGTTCTGATATGCCTTATTTATTTAGTTACATTCTCCATTAGCTTCCTGTATTTGCTTTCTCTAGAAAAGAAAAAATAATAAAGTCTAGCCAGCCTACCCTCTCAGGCATCAGATGTCACGATCCCATTTTCCTTAGGAAGATACCACACGGATGGGATGAGGAGATCCCTTAGAGAATAGAAGCATGCAGATAATCCAGCAGAGCATCCATATTTAAAAATCCATTTTTATTAGAAAAAATGTTTCCTTTTGAAAACACATACCGTAGTAACGGATTTGGCAGTGCCACAAATAGGCATATAGTATTACAGGCTGTGCTCAACGAGACTAAGCGTTTCAGCGAGTAGCCTTCCTCACGGTTTTATGCCTTATTTCCTCTGTTACATTCTACATTAGCTTCATGTATTTGCTTTCTCTCATATTTTCATTACAGTTTTGCTGGACCATGTTTCCCTTTTTCTTGTGTCCCATAGTGCAGCTGTTTGCTTTCTTATTAATCTAAAGCCTTTCTAACTAATACACCTCTGCAGTACATGTGAAATGCTGCTGTAGTTGAATCTGTATAAATTTAATTTGGCAGATCTGGAGTTAATGCCAGAAGCTGCTGTGTGGCTCTCCACTCGCAGGTGAACTGCTGCTGCTTAGAAGTGTGTCAGCTGACGTAGTTGTCCATTCCCTCAGCCGTTAAGTAGTTCCACTTCCTTCCAATAGGTGTCACTGATAGAGTTTATTCTCTACTAGTGAAGACATTTTTGTTGTTGATTCCTGCTGTTTCATTTCCTATAGGAATTTCTGTGTATTTCCTGGTCCATGGGTTGAGGGCAAGGTTGGTGACCCAGACCTCCTCACCTTCAGAGGTACCTCTGGGCGTAGGGTATCTATGGACCCCAGTCTAAGGATCAGACTAGCTCCACTGATCCCATTTAGCCCATCTTATCATCCTGCTACCAGATTCCCTTACTGCTATACCATCCCTTATGACAATAAGACATTACACTTTACATAGCCATACACTTTACATTGCAGGGGGTCTGCCAACCCACTATACAGGGAGAAGGGGGCGATGGCTACCCAAATGGTAGCACGTGCGCAATAGAAACATTAGGATTGACATCAGTATCCAAATGATTAAGCAGCAGTGACTTGAATTACCTCTGATTGTTGCTGCTTGGCACAGGACAGGTATATGCATTACATCCTAAGGCAGAATAAGGTAACAGTTAATATCTATCTTAATACCATGTGATTGTAAATATATCTTTATATATCTTTATCTAAAAGCAAAACTCAACTGTCCCGGAATGAACAAAACAGACCCAGATTTTGGGTGCTGTTCAGGAAGCATGAGGCTTGTCCTGATGGAAGGCAGGTCACATATTATAGCAGTATAGATGATGACTAAGGGAATGTGCCAGATGATGACTAAGGGAATGTGCCAGATGATGACTAAGGGAATGTGCCAGATGATGACTAAGGGAATGTGCCAGATGATGACTAAGGGAATGTGCCAGTTCCAGTCTGGTCTCCTACTTTGGGGGACCTTCCATCTCTCAAATGCTACTTGTTGGGTTAATTCAGTGAATAAAGCTAATTAAAATAAAAAATAAAAGGTTATCAGAGTGTACAGATGAAAAAACATAAGACATTGATATGTCCGCAAGGTCCAAAATAGCTGCATTCTTAATGGGTGACAATAGGCAATCAACATCAAATAGTATCAGCACTAGTGATGAGCAAACACTAAGATGTTCAAGTGCTCGGTACTCCAAATGAGCAGGTCAGCTGCTCAGACGGGAAGATTCGAGTACCGAGTATAATGGACATCAAAGGGGAAATGCAAGCGTTTTTCCAAAATATCTCTCTTTCTTGGACCTCGAACTTTATTGAGCAACGAGCGTGATTGTCACGATGGCCTCTCGTGCCTCGGAGACTTGTGAAAGGTTTGGGACCTTAGTCTCATGAGATTCCTTATATTTAGCGTGCTTTTTCTTTTGTTTTGGTACTTTATGGGTAAATGTCAGTTTTGCTGCTGGCAAGCTCCTTGTTGTGCTGCTAATTTGTGACCACTCCCACCTCCTTCAAATAGTCACATGATCCAACAGCTAGTGCTGGTGATTAAATCTCATTGTTTGAAAGCCGCCTGGGTGGAAGGAGCTGTTGGTAAACTGACCAGTGCCAAGCCCTCTGCTGGCTAAGAGTGTGACCACAACCGTGAGCTCCCTGTTTTTCCTTTGGTGTTTTCCTTCTCTTCATGTTGAATTAGTGCAGAGATGGGACTAGTGCTCTTGACGGTCAGCTCCCTAGTTAGGGATAAGAGCAAGGCTAGTGAGGGACTAGGTATCCTGCTCAGCGACAGGGTGGAAGAACCCATATAGGGATGATAGGGAGATCAGGAGGTGTCCCGTCCCATGTTCCCTACCGACAGGGCCCACCATTGCTATTGTGTCTCTAGTGTTCTTGTGTGTGTAGTGTTGTGTGCAGGAAACCCCGTTGGTCCATGCACCACTGTCACGTGGTGTATTTGGACACACGCCCGTCCGTGTGTGACACCGATGCTCAATTGTGTTTCGAGGAGTGCCAAGCAGGCTCACTCATCCCTAATAAGCACCCTGCAGATCTGCTGACTGAAGAACCAAAAAATCCCAATGAGCTCCTCTTTCCACCTTCATTTACTAAACACAGTGCCATACTTTTTACAGTGGTTGTCCCAGGTATTACAGCTCAGTACTTAGTCCTCTTAGATCTCAACAATGAAGGGAATATGGTTATCACTAGAACTCCACAGCATCTCTAATGAGCCGATCAGCAGGGGTGCATGGAACAGTTTCTGAAAATGCATTGCCCAAGGCAAGCCCATCAATCTAAGATGTTGTGAAGCAAAGAGTGATCCTAAATACAGGAAAAGTATAAAATAGCTACTTGTTTTAATAAAAAAATAAGTACAAACTGCGTCAAACTGCCTTGTGTCAATCTGTCTTGGTTTGTCATCATGCATGATGTTTTTGAGGCTTTTTTGTCTCTTTTTTTAGGCAAAAATGAAAAAAAATCATTAAAAACTATATAAGCTACAACAATTGCATCACATTGTTCAGACCAAAGATACAGACTCCAAACGTATCTCAAATATTTGTAAATAGCCTTTCATTTTATATTTGGAAATACTCTTGAAGGTCGGTTTCACATTAGCGTTTGTGACGCAGCGTTTGCGAATGCACCCAGGCGCATGCGCACTGCGTTCCTTTGTTTAACATGGGGATGCATGGTACCTGTGTTTGGCTGCATTCGCATGCATTTGCGCTGACATGCGTTTTTTCCAGGAACCCTTGGAACATTTTTTGTGCGTTTGAGCCTGCCTTTGCACAGATGCGTTCGGACACATGCGGCACAAATGCAAATGTGAAACCAGCCTATGAAAGATTACTGCCTGCGGTCTCTGCACAGCTTTTGTGTAATCCTAAGGTGATACTCACCCTTCCACCAGATTAGTCATACACGAGATAACGGTTGGCCAAACATTTCTTCAACAGAGAGCTTTCTCTCCCGACTGTCCCATAATCACTGGGATCTTCTGATTGTTCATATGTTTTCAATGGGGAGAGAGGAGGAATTTGCTGCCAGTCTCCTTTGGCAGTGGCTTACCTCCCAAGATTGGCCATTGAAATGCCAAAGTCCAATCCAAAGCCAAAAACAGCGTGACTGGCTAACTTTAATCCAATGTGTATGTTGGGCATTACTGTCAATTATACATAATACAATGGTACAAGCCAATATAAGAAACTTTGTATTGTATGTTATCAGAGAATTCTGCCTCCTTTTGCACTTATGAGCCACTTCTTTCTCTCCTGAACTCACTTTGAAGAAAAAACAGCTCACCTCCATATTGCTCAAGGTAAGACAGACTGCCAGCACAGTGGGGTGTCAGCTTACACCCCCTATCGTATTCTAGAGTGGAATGGGAGGAGGGATGTAATAAAACAAGCAGGTGGCTGAAACAGGAAGATAGTGCTGAGCTTTCTAACAAGTCTTTTACCTCCAAGTTCTTAGCAACAATAAACTGTGGAAAGAAACAGCGCAATACCGTCTAACCCAGAAAGAGAAAGATATAGCAGGGAAGCAATATGTGTACCATATTTAATGATGAGGATGCAAGGAGATGCTTTGAAACGTGCAGAATAAGCCAACATATGCTGTGATGATTGTCTTGGATTGGATTATTTGGCAGCAGCGCAGTCCTGATATCACGTTGTATAAACTCCAAGTTCTTGGTTTACATCTGCACTGCTCCGGACGGCAGTACGATGTCCTCCATGCTGATGTTGCTTCTTTTTGTGATAACTAAGGGATAAAAAGCAGGAATACCTCTTTGTGTGCTGATCTGTGAATGTGAGACATCATAGCAGTAAATCTCAATGCACCAACTCAGAGTCAACTGCAACTTAAGTGATAGAGCCTGTAGAGGGGAAACTGGTGAAACTGCAGAAATACAAGTCATAGAATGCACAGAGATGGTGTTACTCCTCATGAACAAAGATATTAAACTGTTACAATAAAGCACATGATTTGTTAAATCGACTGGATCTTATGATCTAGCGGGCCTCTATATCACAACAAAGGTCGAAGCAGAGATATAGCACATTGTGTGTTTGAAAATTAAAATGTAACTCTTAATGATACCTAATTAAAAAAGAGGGCACTCGCCTCTCTAGACATTCAACATATACAAAAACATGAGAAATGTACTCACAAACTAGAAGTGAACACAACCACAGTTATCGATATCATGTCCCGGTAGGGCACAAAGATCAAACGACCCTATCCAAGGCGGTCTTAATAATGATATGGGTGATTTGTAATGTACACTTCAGGTGATGACGATCAGAAGAGTGGATCCCTATTGGTGGTGTGGCGCCGCACAGGTCAGTGCGCCACAGTAGGGGTACTGCACCCACAAACAAATGTGCAGTTATTCCTGCCACAGGGGAGAGTAAGGTCTGCAAGTGGATCCCACCCCAGCACTTCCCACACTTAACCTCGAGTAGACGGGTAGTCCTATTCCCATTGGGCGGCGTTAGGGAAGGAGGGAAGTCAGTCACTGGAGTTCTAGTTTGCACTGAGGAGCAAAGAAGAGGGGAGCCTCTGAGAGAAAAAAGGAGACTTCCAGGGAGGCGGCCTAGAGAAGAGGCAGCCCTGGAAAAGAAAGCGGGGACCCCATATCGAAGCGCCCATACTCTGGGGGAACCCTGGTCCATCTAACAGAGTACCGGCTCCGAGGATACGGTGCACGGTGTTCAGCCTCTGAGACGTCCATACTGGTCGTCACGGGTCAGTTCATCAACCCTGACACCCTGTCTAGAAAGTGCAGCCTCGCCAGGATCGCCCACCAAAGGCAAAAGCCCTTCAGAGAGGGAGAAGAAGGGATCTCACAGCACCCCAACAGTCCTGGTATAGAAGAGGCCTGTGCTGGGGCAGGTTTTAGCAGCAGGATATGGGATTGATAAGAGAGAGTATACTACGGGATCTGCTAAATGACCTTGCAACCTTCTGTCACTACATGACCAGCTACATGATTATAGACTGTTTGTGCTGTAACCTGAACTGTCATCTGAACTGGTTTACAGAGTAAAGTACTCATGTAGAGTGAGAAAGCTTCGGTGTTGTCCTTTCACCTCAACCGCTCCACTGCTCCGCAGGTCATCCTTACACTCCAAACAACAACCAGCACCACGACCATCAGTGTTGGTCTGCCGCAGGGGCTCAGCTCCGACTGTGGGGAGCTTCAACACCTAGCTGCCCATACATCATCCCTGGAGGCCCAGAGCAGCGCTAGCGCAATCACCAGAAGCCACAGGTGGCGTCAAGACAAACTTTTAAACTCTTTATTACCATTCCCCAATTACTTTACCAGTTGACCACCAGGGCCACAGGTCTGGGTAGGCCACCAGTGACATCAGAACTACAGCAGGGCCCAGACACCCAAGTTCCCATAGGCCCCTGGGTGATTCAATGACAACTAAGGGGGCGATGAACAGAGTGAGGATATATACTCTCAGCTATAGGGGGCCCTTGCACTTTACCAGTCCACAAGTGTAGTGAACCAGCCTATCATTTCTCTAGCCCAGTCTGTATTTTTAAGGTTCTGCTTTTCCCCTGAAGAGCCCTTAGGGCGAAACATGTTGGGAGGCTCCTGGGTGTCTATATAGGGTCAGTCACAACTAGGGAAAGTTGTGGACTGCAGTTAACAGGGCGGGAGTTTATCTAAGGAGTGGCCACTTAGTCCCTATTAGGGTAAGGCTGCTCTAAGTACCCTCCCTGACAAACCGATGTGTAAAGGACATCTAGAGGAACGCAGAGGTGAATCCCCACTGAAGAAGCGGTGAAATCATTCCATACTGTTGATGTCTTTTCTTTTGGAGGTATCACATCTATCACTTGGTGGACCACTGTCTACATTGACAATAGTGAGCTGTACACTCCTTTTATACTCATTTAGCTGATTCTAAATTGGCACATCTGGGGTCCAACCCAACAGAATTGACAGCTACATCTGTGTAACTATGTTACAATTGACCGCATTGGATAGGGTCGTTTGATCTTTGTGCCCTACTGGGACGTGATATTGATAACTGTGGTTGTGTTCACTTCTAGTTTTTGACTATATTTCTCATGTTTTTGTATATGTTGAATGTCTAGAGAGGCGAGTACCCTCTCGTTTACTTAGATATCGTTAAAAGGTAAATTTTCATTTTCAGACACACAATGTGCTATATCTCTGCTTTTGAAAAGTTAATTGAAAGTATAGTTAATGTGATGACTGTCGGAGGCCACAGGCTCAAATGACTATCTCGGATAGACTTGGTACAAGCCCCTTTGCTTGGCAAAATCCCGAGAAACTCTGACACCGTTTAACCCTTATAAAGGGATCTGGACTTACAATGGGGTCCAGAAGACAGCTGCCTATGGATAGGCTGCCATCCAGAGGAGCGAAACAAAGGCAGGAAAGTCAGCAAGGGGGGGTCAAAGCCGGGAGGTCACGAGAACAAAATCAGGATCCGTAAGGGCCACTTTACACACACCAACTTATCTGTCCAACTACTGAACAACTTACTGGTTGCAGAGAAATTTTGTGGCTGTGTACAAATGTAACAATGTGTCCATGATTTCACTGCAACCAGTAAGTTGGTCAGAAGTTGGGCAAATAAGTTGGTGTGTGTAAAGTGGCCATAAGAGTAGATCGGTAGCTGGGTAAAAACTGTGATGGCAGCTAGGCACAAAATCAACAGGCAGGAGAAACATCCAAAAAACAGACTGAAGCAAAACAGGAAAAAAACATTGAGAGCAGAACAACAAGTCTAAACCAGGGAAGCAACAAGCTATATCTGGCAGCTTCCAGCAGTAAGCTGTAGGCTTTAGTATGGTGTGGTGCTTTCTAATAGGATGAAGCCAGGAGCTGATGACTTCAGCTGGACAGTGCACACACCCACTCTATCAGACTGGAAAGTACTAGAGGTCCCAGCCTCTCTAACCTTACTTGATGAGCAGGTCCTGCACTCTCCAGAGTTTTTGGCTCTCACTTCTCCCTATCCCTAGCATCATCTACAGGGTGAATACGGCAGCACCTGATGGCAGAAGTCACAGGAGAGGGTTCTGACAATTACTCTTTAAGGTTCTCTGACTGTCACATTTAGGAATGTTTTGTAGATCAGACACTTCTTCATACCTCTGAGCCTGATGACATTTTTTAACCTTAATATACTACATAGCATATATATTGATTATACTAACTTCTATAATACTGCCCCCTATGGGCGAGATTATTATTTAATGAACCATGTAAGGTGGGATTTACTGCATTACATGGCGCATGTGATGTCACTGATCGGTTTCCATACAATATTTCTTTATTCAATTTCCCGTGATGTTTTTCTATTTCCCTTCTTCCATTCTGTATCGAGGCTCAGATGCAGCCGTTCCTTCCTAATCTCCTCACTCATGGGCAATATTCTCTCTTCTGCTTATTTCTTGAGCAGTCTTACCAGTTAGGGACCTGACACTTAAACTTTTTCCATCTAGGATCATAACTCTGAGATACGGCACTTCTGGGACGCTATTGTGCTCCGAAGCTGCGCCTCAAACTGCTTGACATAGATTACTTCTTTCTCTTCATCAGCTTTGTGGCTGGCAGGTAAGATATAACTCTAGACCAGGCTGAGGAATTGACTAGGAAGGGACAAATATGTTCCAGGATAGGGAAGACAATGTGGCAGCAATCCAGATAACGATTGATCCGTCCTTCGCCGAGAGCCCATGATTCATCTGGTCTGTAGACACTTCAGGTCATCCCTATTAAAGGCACAGATCACGTGACCTCCCCCTTGGTTAACGCAGCCAATAATACAAATCACTGAGGAAAGCAATGTTAATGCAAAGTCAAGAATCAGATGTAAAGTAGCAATTCCCATCTCACCATGATAACATTTAGTGGGACAGCAACTTGAGAATTTTGGACATTTTTGCATAAAATCACACTTAAAGGGGAACTCCGGGGATAGAAAACATACTAGTACAGTTCCCACCCTCCTACATGATGAAAAAGAGCTGTACACTGTGTGGCACCCTGCCCTAACAGGCAGCCACAGGGCAACCTAGTGCATGAAGGGATTTCCACAACTACACACTCAACACCTTCCACCCCAGGCCTGTAGGGGGAGCTCCACTTGCTGCCTTTAAGCAAGATCCCCTATAAATACCGGTGCTGGGGGCGGAGTTCGGCAGTGCAGTTCCAGAGAGGTCTGTGAAGAGTTCAGTACGGAACAGTAATGAGGAAGACTACCTGGTAACGGAGCCACACTACGCCCGAACCAGAGGACAGCCTAGCCAGAGTGAGGTACCTGAGAGTGAGGGTCGGAGGCAAGGCTGGCGAGAAAGAAGCAGATTGGGAGCAGAGGAGCCATGCCAGTTCACCCCAAGGAAGCAACCCAGACACTGGAGTCCGTGTCTGCTAAGGCGCACTTAGCCCAGCAGAAGAACACCAGTACGACCAAGGAGACTTCGGTTTCCCGGTCACCTGTAACAGTAACCACTCAAAGAGCCAGGACCCACAGGAATCCATCACGAATTAGAGCCAATCCATAGAAGGTTGTTACCCAGGTTCACAATTACAGAGGAAAGAGAGAGAGACGCACAGGAGGTCAGGGCTTCAACGCAAGTAAGAGAAGGGACAAGGAGGCCTTTACAAATCACTCGCTGGACAGTGGCGGTTTAACAACAGTAAAGGTATGGAAAACTACTCCCAGTGTGTGTATCAGTTCTTACAGCCCTGATCCTGTCCAGCACAGAGACTGTAAATATCTCCCGCCTGCAGAGACACCTCCCTGTGCCCAAATCCTATCCTACATCACTGCCCCGGGGGACCCTGCTCCACCCACGTGGAGCTACACCATCAGGCTGCCCATCCATCATCCCAGGAGATCTGCAGCAGTTTATGTACATAAACCCCCCTTTTCAAAAAGACCCACCCAGGGGTGTTTGGGAACTCAGTATCAGGGCGTTTACTGTAAGGGGATGTCACTGGTGGCCTGCCCGAACCCGTAACCCTGGGGTCACTTGTTAAAGGGGGAAGAGTAAAAGACATAAAATAAAGTCTAAAGTCTCGTGACACCACCTGCAATATTCTGGTGATCTCACCAGCGCCACTCTCAGACCGCCGGGGACGATGGTATTGCAGCCAGTTGACAACGCTCCCTGCAGGTGGAGCGGGGGCCCCGGGGGAGTGCTGCTGCTGAGCTGGTTGATGTGACAGCAGCTACTTCTTAACTTAATAGGATAAAACAGCGGAGGCTTGCTGACTCTGTACGGGTACTTTACTGGCAACAGTTCACGGCAGTTCAGGTACACAGTTACACAGTCTTTGCGGGTAGCTGGCCGGGTAGTCACCGGAGGGTACAAAGTCTCTCTGAGGCTCCCCAACTGTTCCTTCAGCTACGCTCACTGTCATCTGTGTCTTTCTTGCGCCTCCTTACTATCCGTGCGCTGCCCTGTACAAACCCACTTCCTACCAGGCCCGTCGGGTGTGATGAGGTAAACTCTTCTTCTCTAAGGGGGCACAACCCGTTTTGAGGATACCTGGTGGGGCTGCACATTGTGGACGGGGTCGGGGGCTACTTGGCAGACCTGCGACCCACCGGTATTGGCAGCTCAGGGTTTGACTCACCTGCACTGTGAATCCGGATTCGGTAACCCGTTGTGGACCGGGATTCCCCCAGACCGTTTACTCGGACAGTCTGGCACTGGGTCTCCTCTTTCTGTCTGGGTCGCCACTCCTTTTCGGATGCCCTCCCTGTGGTGTCCCTCTAGGAGTTGTTCCTTGCTTCGTTCCTCAGACTAGACTCTCCTCTTCTCTTCCTTTTTCTGTCTCTCTCCTGCTCCTTCTACCCTACACTCCTCCCACCGGGACCGATTACCCTGGTAACGGGTTAACTGATTGGTCCCCTAGTCTAGGTGTAGGGATGCTAGGCAGAGAGCCTCAGTTCAATATTGTCCCCTCCAATGACTGGGATACCGCACACTCTGTTTTGGGTGCACATTCCCCCTTGGTGAAACACACTTGTCCACAAGTGTTTCTACCCCTACCCAGTACAGACCATTTTGCATTTTCTGTAACATAACGGGAACATTTTTATTTACACAACAATAACAGTATTTTCTTCCCTTTATGGGAGGCACTTTTTCTTAAAACGTTGCAAACAATTTTAAACTGACATTGTCCTAACAGGGCCGGTACACACACATCTGCTGACCCAGCGGTAATCTGTCCTTGCAATATGCACAGTGTCCTCTCTCACCGCTGGGCTGCTTTAGGCACACATAATGGAAAAAGGGGGTTAGGGTTCTCACAAAAGTCTATGAGTCTCACTGTTAAGGAGAAAGGGCGAAATTTTCAGAATAATATAACTGTACATAAAGCCGAGTGTCCATAGTGTCTTTACACTTTAGATACACGTAGGGCGTACCATCCTCGTGGCCCCGCGTGTTTCTCATAGGTCACCCGATCGCCCCGGTACAAGTCTCCGTCCGGGTGGCCCCTTTGGAGGTAGGATTCCATGTCTCGCCTTCCCACAAACACCTCCTCATAGAGGCCCGGTTCCCGGATGAACCCCCACCCGCTCTCCAGGTTAAATGATGTCACTGTACCTATGCACTGGTACACTGTGATCTTCTGCTGTATGTGTGGCCCACTGGTACGGGGTACTCGGTAACGGACCGGGGGTATTGTGGCACCCCTGCAGGGGATTGCCACAGGACCCACCGGTGCAAGGAGGGAATTACACCTTGGTTCACACAGCACACAACACCTTCCACCACAGACCTGAAGGGGGAGCTCTACTGGCTGCCTAAAGCCAGTTCCCCTTTAAAAGATCCAGGCCTAAGGGGAGGAGTTAGTCAGTCACAGGGGTTAGTTCCAGAGAGTCTGAGGAGAGAGCTGGAGCAAGGAGGTGGTCGCTGGGAAGGATCCAGGCCCAGGACCAGGGACCACTGACCACTGTGTTGCACCCTAGGGAGAGGGTCCGAGGCTAGTGGAGGAAGCAGGGAATTCAAGGAAAGGAACCAGTTGAGGTTTCCTTATAGTACATCTGGACACGGGAGTCCGACACTGCCAGCATCCACTGCAGCAGTAAATCCCTGGAGGAGTTAACCCCTGAAGCAAGTCAAGTAAGAGACACTTAAACTAACCAAGTACAGGACCAGGGGCCATAGGAGAAACAGAGACCCCGCAGAAGGACCTCATAGTCAGTTTAGAGTAAAGCCCTGAGAGGGAGAAGGAGTGGCGAGTCCAGTCATAGGCAGGACTTACCCCAAACCACAGAGCACAGAGACAGAGGAGGCCTCACAACTTTCTAAGGTCGAAGTCCCAAGTTGCACCGGGGACCTGGTTATTCCTCTGGACTGTACCTGTTACCCTGTCACCAGTAAAAGGTACCGAAACAACGATCACTGTGTGTGTGCCTGCCTAACCGCCGCTAGTCACCGCATTGACTGCAGAGACGCGACTACTACTCCCCACATCCTCTCCGCTGCCCTGAGGTAAAGCTCCACCTGTGGGGAGCTGTACCACACTATGCTGCACCCACCATCACCTCAGCGGCCAGCTGCAGCGCTGGTGCATTATCAGGTACCATAGGTGGCGTGACGTTACCAATTCCCTTATTCCCCCACCATTCCCCGCCATTGAGGGTCTAGGGCACGGGACCGGGGACCGACCAGCCGTGATTCGCCATCAAAGTCGCCATCAGCCCCGGTACCCGAGTACCCCCTACCCTGTCGACCGCCTCAGTATCACGGGGGTATCACGGCAGTCCTTGGTCCGGGCCGTGTACCGACCCCCACAAGTAAAAGGGGTATATTTACAGGGGAGTTTGTCGTGCGGGTTGTGGTCAGTGAGGGGACCACCGCTGCAGTGTACTTCTGTCAGGAGGATGGATGGATGCTGCAGCAAGGTGGACAAGCCCACCGCGGGTCGGGGCTGCTCCTGACAGGGTATTAAGGTGTAATAAAAGATCTGTCTGCAGGGAATCACACACTGGAGACTTAAACAGGGTTCACCGGGTTTGCTTGCAAGTTATTTACAGTTCAAACAGCTCACGGTACAGTTCTCAACACAGTTCTTATTCACAGTCAACTCCGGACACTCTGAACCCTCTTCAGCCAGGCTACCTCTCTGAGACCCTTCACTCTCTCTGTAGCCTTTCCGGCTCTTGTCTCATCTGCTCTTCCCTGTGGGCTGTATAGCGGCAACTCGGTCCCTTTTGTGTAGCTTCTTCCTGTGTGTGGGCAGCAAACCTCGGTCCTATTGTGTTGCTGTGCTTCCAGCCCGTGTGTTGGGTGGCCAGACCTGGAATCTGTGCCTCCTCGTCGGTGTGTTCGTGTAACTGCTTGTTGCTTTGGTCACCCAGAGCCGACACTCTGGTCCTAGCCTGGCCTTGGGTGTCCCTGTCTTCCAAGGGATCACCGGGCAGTTTTCCTACCCATGTGACTGCCTGATACGCCAGGGGAATCTGTCCCTCCTGTAGTCAGTCGTCGCTGCCGTACTCCTCGGACCCGGTGACACCGGTCCAGTCTCTGTCCTTCCTTTCCGGGGGCTACGGGCTGTAGAGAGGGCTTTCTCTCTGGGGAACGGTGTCTCTCCTGATTCTGCGCCTCCAGGGAGCCTTATCCCTCCGGGAAAGTGTCTTTCTGTCTGCTCTTGTCTTTTCTGGTCAGCACCCTTGGCCTACTAACTCACTCCGCCCTGTTCCCCCCTTTTGTACTGGCTCCTCCCCTGACCTACTTCCCACCCATTTTCCCTCTAAACCCTACCACCCCTTGCCCGCCTAGAGTCCCGGGCTCCGGGTTGGGTGTCGTGTCTGATGGGTGTGTGTGCTGGAGGTGTTTGGTGTACAAACTGTCTCCTATCTGCCTGGCTCCAGTTTCTACCTGTGGCCACCCTGATCGCAGGGGCACCACATGTTCAATGGTGCATATGATTGTACATAATGTGTGCTGTCATGTATGAAGGTAGGAGCAGAGGCAGAACACTCCATTGATCAATTCATCACTAGCATGGTCTCTCCTCCCCCATAGCAGTTGGTAGATTCCTATCCCCTGAAACTATAGCACTAAGGATATGGATTTTTTCCTTGCATATATGAACCTACAAGGCATTTTTTTAGATCTGAAGTATGTCATTTTTATTTTTGCATTCTTCTCAGCATTCATGCAGCATTTATTTTCAGTGTTCTTGGGTGCAGATTACATGCGTGCTTTCTCTACAGTACTGCCCATACAGAAGTGTGAGGGGGCTGGGATGTAGGATGATCCTGCAGCTCCCAGCATCCATGCCCCTGACACACCTCCTCTTCTCACCAGCAGCATGAAGCTGAAATTCTTGGACCCCTAAGGGGGAGTAAGAGCAAAAGAGCAGGTATGATTTTATTGATTTATAAGAGATCTATAGATCCTAGAACTGCAGTGTACAGCTCTGCTTCATCATGTAGGAGGGTAGGAACTGTACTAAAAGATTTTCTTACACCGGAGTTCCCCTTCACATTTCAAGACTGGTTTTTGTATATGTTTAAGGAAATCATCCTTTTTAACCCTTTAATGATTTTTGACGTACTATGTCTGTCTGAAGTCGTCTCCCTGCCTTTGATGCAGGTTCGAACTGTGAGCCTGCATCTTTCCTGGAAGATGATGGCTGTGATAATCATCCATCATCTGCCTCTAAAAGCAGCATTAACAAACAATAATGCAATAAAAGGTGATTACACATTGTATGTGTTTAAAATGCAATCAATAAAAACATCAGCTCGTCTCCTAAGAAACAAACTCTCATAAAGCTCTATTGACAACACAAATAAAAAAGATACCAGTCTCAGAAAATGGCGACAAGAAAAATTTAATTTTTACAAGTTTTTACATGTTTTTCACCATGCAACGAAAAAACTTTAAAAATATAGTATCACCGTATTCATACTGACCAGTATAATTCTGCTGCCATTTCATTTTTACCAGACATTAAACTCTGTAAAAACAAAAAAATACAAGGCGGTGGAATTATAGGTTTTTTCTGCAAGTTTGGGGTATTTAGAATGCACTGGAAAACGGGACAAAAGTCTATGATGTAATTCAGTACTACTAATCGTCCTGCAAAAAAAAACAACAGCTATGGAAAATAAAAGGCTAGGACTCGTAACACCTTCCCGACCCTTGACGCAGTAGGACGTCATGGGTCAGGTCCAGGGGTTTGATGTGAGCTCCGATGCGGAGGTTTGATCGTGCCTTTCCCCGCCTGCATTGGAGATCCTGCGATAAGATCTCAGGATCTCCAGCTCTGATAGCCCTGGGTCCTGGTGTGAACCCGGAAGCTATCAGGGACCGCTTCCTGTCAGTAGGTGGCAGGCACTGCCAACCTACTGAAAGTGAAACCAAGTGCCATGTTCCAATGTGCTGCAGCTCATCAGGATATGGCACAAGGGATCGGACCCTGCAGCAGTGAAGTGCCCTATGGGGCACGGTTAAATAAAGAATTAATTGAAAAAAGTTCAAATCATCCCCCTTTTCCCTCATTCAAAATAGAAACATTAAAAAAAATTACACATATTTGGTATCGCCATGTTCAGAAATACCCGATCTATCAAGATATAAAATCAATTAATCAGAGCTGTAAACTGCGTAACTGAAAAAAAGGTCCAAATGCCAGAATTATGTTTTTTTGGTCATTGCAACATTGCAATAAAATGCAATAACGGGAGATCAAAAGAGCGCATCCACCCAAACATGGTATCATCAGAAACGTCAGCTCAAGACGCAAAAGATAATCCATCACACAAGCCCAGATCCCGAAAAATGAGAACGCTACGGGTCACGAAACATGGCAAAAAAGTGTGATTCTTTTTTTTTTTTTTTTTTTAATTTCTGATTTTTTTTCACCACTTAGATAACAGTAAAGGTATACATGTTTGGTATCTACAAACTCATACCGACCTGCGGTATCACTCCATCATGTCAGTGTTAACATATAGTCATGGTGAATAAAAAACCCAAAACACAAACCTGTAATTGCCCTTTTTTTTTCAGCTTCACCGCATTGGGAATTTTTTTTCTCATTTCCCTTTACGATAAAATGAATTATTGCATCTGAAAGTACAACTCATCCCGCAAAATATAAGCCCTCATATGTCTATATTGATGGAGAAATAAAAAAGTTATGGCTGTTGGAAGAAGGGGAGGGAAAAGTGGAAAATTAAAAATCGCCGGGGGTGAAGGGGTTAAGAAATGGAAGAAAAACGTAAAAGCACGAATGAAAAATATAAGACAATAATTTATTAGAAGCAGCCCCCACTTTCTCCACAAAAAGAAGTGCTTATGACATCATAGACTCAAACTTCTAATTGGCTGAGCCTATCTCTTACATAGTGCTGGCATTAACATACATAAATATCCTATTGGCTAAATGTTAGCATTCCATACACTCAGCTGAGCGTGTCTTAAAGGGAACCTGTCAGCTCGTTTATGCCCCCCCCAGCTATCACTGTCTGTCCCTGTAGCTGCATAGTCCTATTCTAATCATCCCTGTCTGAGCTCATAGTGTAATGTTAAAGGTGAAAAAAAAACACTTATACACTTACATTTTCTGGGGCAGTGACTACACTTTGCAGGATGTAGTCCTTCTGGCAGGTTAATAGTTAACTCACTGAAAACTTCTCTGTATAAAGGACCTGTGTGACGATCATGTGACCATAGTTGGCGGAGCTAAGCAAGTAAAATCATTATGGGCTTTGGAGACTTAGCTCCGCCTACCATAATCACATGATCATGACATCACACAGCATCTTCTGAAATGTTAACTATTAACCTGCCAGAGTGACTATGTCCTCCAAGGTGGCTCCAGACTGCCTCATTTGCATAAGAAAATAAGTGTATAAATGCTTTTTTTTTTCATTTTTAACATTACAGTATGAGCTCAGACAGGAATGATTAGAAAAGGACTATGAAGCTGCAGTTGCAGACAGTGATAGCTAGGGGGAGTATAAACAGCATGACAGATTTCCTTTAACGTTTTTAAAGTGTAAATATCAATTCAATGAAAAATATAAAACAATACTGCACTGGTTGTTAATGATGGGTGACACAACAGCTAAGATAATGCCTTTTTTGTGCCATATGACTTATTTTCTCACATTTTTCTGTGCTCTTTTAAAAACTGCATTTTATGGCTGTGTGGGCGTGACCAGCAGCTGATAGGGAGCAGTGCAGAGAAGGGACAAGATCAGAGATTGTGACCTATGTGGCCGAGTGACAGATCAGAGAAGCTTGTGCCAACAAAAGGGCAGAGGAGTTTACACTGATCCTGACATCCTGACATTGCTTAGCAACTGTGCTGTAATCTGAAGTAATCTAATACATTGTTTCCTCATCAGTTGCAGTCAGGAGCTCACACACTGTGTAGGCCACGCCCCCTTTCCCTTATATGGTTATGTGGCCGTACTTAGTGTGAAGACGGATCTGACGGAAAATGAACATATGTCTACTTCACACAGTGTAGTAGGGACACCTTGTGGAAGGTTTATGAATGGTTTTCAACTAGGATTCTCTAGTAAAATATATTTGAAAGTTTATTAAAATCACTTGCTCTACATTATTATTAAATAAAAATGTACATGGTCGTTAAGCTTTAAATTTCACATTCCTACATTTCTTACTTTCATTCTTAAACAGAGTCACGTGGACTCAGAGGTGTATCTAGGTTTTCTAGCACCCGGGGCAAGAGTTCAGTTTGGCGCCCTCCCCCCAGTGGTCTCAGGAGACATCATGTCACCAATCGTCCATATGCGATTTTTACAGTTATAGGTACAGTGACTGCTGGAATCAACAAGAACTGTTTCTGGCAGTGAGTATATTACATGTTGTCAGCGGTGTAACTAGGTTTCATGGCGCCCCCCAGGGGCAAAGATCCATTTTGGCGCCCCCCCCCAGGAGGTGAGGAGCGGGGAGGGGTTGGGGGGTTGTGCTGTCAGCTTTCAGCCCCGCCGCTTCTGCAGCCCTAGGAGCGGGGGAGGTTGGGTGCTGTCAGCTTTCACCCCCTGGAGCCTTGGTTATCCCTGCACTTGCTGTGCCCCATCCATATCCCTGCACCCCTCTGCCCCATCCATATCCCTGCACCCCCTGTGCCCCATCCATATCCCTGCAACCCCTGTGCCCATCCATATCCCTGCATCTTCCTTGCCCCATCTATATCCCTGCACAAACCTGTGCCCCATCCATATCCCTGCACCTTCTCTGCCCCATCCATATCCCTGCACAAACCTGTGCCCCATCCATATCCCTGCACCTTCTCTGCCCCATCCATATCCCTGCACCCCCTGTGACCCTTCCATATCCCTGCACCCCCTGTGCCCCTTCCATATCCCTGCACCTTCTCTGCCCCATCCATATCCCTGCACCTTCTCTGCCCCATCCATATCCCTGCACCTTCTCTGCTCCACCATCCCCCATCTTTGGCAATTTCCCAGCTACAGCAGCCTCTCTCCTCCTCTGCGGCGCGCGATGCACACTGCACTGACACTAGCAGTGAAGGGGTAAACTTACCCTGCTGCCGGGACATCAGGAGAGTGTGTGCACGCAGCCAGACGCAGGGTCAGAGGGCAGCCTGGAGCCCCCACCGAACCCAGAAGTGCAGGGGGCACAGAGGACTATTTCATCAGCGTTTTGAAGATGCTGATGAAATAATGTAGAGGGACTGCAGTACTGCCTCCACCGCTGTGACACCCGCATCCCACGGAAAGACTCACACTGGGGGAAGGGGGGGCGCAGCATGCGGGCAGCAGGGAGAGACCTCGGGCGCTGCAGGAAGAGGCTGAGTGTGCCCTCCCTGCACACTGCGCCTGGGGCAGATGACCCGCCAGCCCCCCTGGATACGGCTCAGTGGACTTATTCTCTAAAATAAACAGTTGTTCTCCACTTCAGAGGGAGGGTAGCCCCCACCCATCCTTGGATAAAATGTGATGGTCTGCAGTGTTTTAAATGTGTTTTATGTGTTTGGCAAATGACATGCATTTAGTTAAGCACATGTAGGGAGGAGTTATATGGGCAGACAAGGGAGATGTTTCCTAGGACAGCTAGGACCGAGAGTTGGTTGGTGTAAGGCCTCAGGTCTAATAGTTAGCAGCAGTGGCGTAACTTCAGGCCCAGGGGCCCCGATGAGAAAGCTCCAGTGGGGCCCCCTACTATTGGAAATCTTAATAATTATTGGTCTTTTTCTATAGGTCAAAGGGACTTTTGGGGCCCCCTAGGCTGCTGGGCCTGGGTGCGATCGCAACCCCTGCACCTGTTGTAGTTACGTCCCTGGTTAGCAGACTGCTGTGTTATAGGTGTGTGCAGAGAGCCGACATCTGATAATAAGCTCTGAGGACTGAGGAACCTTGTTATGAAATGTGAAAGACTGTAGCATTTCATAAACCAGAAAATCCGATAGACCGGAACCCAGGACAGGGAGGCAGAGTAAATTGTATGGAGAGAGACAGAGATGACCTAGGAGAACTAAGCAAAGGGGTAAAGATACAGCTAAGGACTTGTATCAGAAGACCCTAGTGAACAGTGGACTACAGTGACAGCACTGGCAGACACAGACAGAAAAAGGCCCATGTGCAAGAATAATATATGGTCCCTTTGCCGCCCAAGAATCTTTGAGAATGCAAAATTGCAGCAGCTTTGGAGGTAGAAATGGGCCCACAACCTCTTGGGCCCTTGTGTAGCTGCACAGGTTGCAGCAATGGCATGTCTGCTCCTGAGTGACAGGTTCCTCAATCATGAATAGTGAAAGTAAGCTATAGTCACCCTATTGGGACATGAGTTCCCCTACAGGAGGTTGAGGGTGCATTACAGCCAGGATCCTCCCACAATGGACTTTGTTGGTAGCTATGAGGAGTTGTACCAACCTGACCTTTCTAGGGGATTCCTCACATGTTAATTGGGAACTGAGAGCAGCTGTGAGTGGCCGGATCCTTACACCTTGGCCATTGTGGACCTCAATGGGGAAGACAAAGTTTCCCAGGATTGGTGACCGGACTGTTGTAAATACACATGTATGAAATGTAAGGAAAAGGAACTGTTTAATGTAATATAGGAGTGCCCGTAACTGCTTACAGTAAGTGAATCGTACATGAAGCATTGTGCCAATTATCCGATGTATATAGTTGAAGTTGAGTAAAACATATACTGAGGACTTTGGTCTTTTTTGATTTATTGTGAACCATCTAGTCCTGACAGGCCATACCCAATGGAAACAAGGCAGTCTGCGTAGACATATCACCCAGGTAATGACCCTCACAGAGACACACATCTGGCCATGACCCCTATTTTCATGTTGGGTGTAGGAGACAAGTGCATCATCTACAGCTATGCTACATTTACATCAGTATAGTTGCCTATGTGTCATCATATCTGTCACGCTTCCGGGGGAAGGCGCCCTAGAGTGGATCCACTGGACCGTGGTACCGAACTCCCCTGGGTGAGCTGGTCCTGGTTTAACCAACCCCTATACAGGAATTGTCAAGGGCAAGGCTAGGAGAGCAGGAAAGGGTCTACTGGGGGAGAGCACGAGGAGGACCTGACCAACAGCCAGCAAAGCAGAAGCTTAACTAACTCAATAATCAGGCACCTTCCATCAGTGGAGGTGGCCTGATATACCGGAGGATGGGCAGCTATTGGTCAAGGGGAGTGTCAGGTTGGGCTGTGCCAGCCCCTAGAGTCACAGAGGAGGAGCGCGGCTGCGCCTAGTGCACCTCTGATTACACTCATGAAAACCGACCACTGCATCGTGCGGTGCGAGAGCCGGGTGGTGAGCAGACAGGAAGGGGACCCGGCTATGGTTCAGAGACACAGCACACCTGGACGCTGGATGCCCGATCGGCAGAGGAGCGGAGGATGGAGACCCAGCAGAGGTGAGCTGGGGAGCGGTGCCAGGGGTCCTAGCAATATCATTGTTAGCTGGTTCCTAGCAGAACTCATCTCTCCTGCACTCCTCCACAATGAAGCTTGTAATTTTTAGGCAGTGCTAAGCTCAGCTGTTTTTGTTGCCTGTTGCTGACAGAAACGGCAAATGACACTCTAATGATGCATATGGCAAAGGATTATCTTCTGCCATATGTATTGACAGAGATTAGTTAACAGTTTCACATCAAATCATGGTGTACAACCACACATGCAGCTAAGCTGATGTAGTTGGCAGGTAATACATTCAGTCAGGCAGGTTACTGTAGAGAAGAAGACAGTGCACAGAGGTATAGAGTGAATAGGAAAAGTAGTATACAGTATGTGTGAGAGGTAGAGGCAGAACAGAGCTATGCTGAGAGCGACGGCCATGTATTTTAAAGGGTAAATAGAGCCCGGAGGGGGAGTAATAAGTGCACAAAAACATTTAAATTAAAAAATAAGGTACAATATGTAGGTACAAATGAATAAATATTTATTGCATTATGATAATACCACATTGTGGTTAATCTCCATGCAAAGCATTTGGAGCATAAACGCTTATAAACCTAAACTACGAAATTAATTAACAGATTGTTGGAGACAAAAAAAAACACATAAAGTTAAAAAGTTAAGTTTCACTTACTGCTTGGCGTGGCTTTCAGATATTATACTAGTGGGACTTTACACAGGAGAGATCCATATAACAGCGGTATCTCATTTTAGAGTAAACTAAATATTAGCTAAGAACAAATCTACAGTAATCCCACAGTGATTAATCCAATCGTTGTATAAAGATCAACGCGAGCTAATAAAACCTCAGGGAAAGTATGCTGCTTAGGAAATAAAAAGAAATGAATAGCCCGAGCTGTCCTACAAATCAGCGGGAACCCACGAGCGCCGCTGTGCACAAATAATTAAAAGTTGTTACCGATCCTGCCCTGATCACACTTCTAAATCATAAATTGTTTCCGTTTGTTATAAAGCTAAATCTGAAGTCTATATACAAATATTCTACAATACAATCCCCTTCGTGGAGCTCTGCCTGGTATCAGCTTACATAGATCGGCAAGATTGTTTTATTTTTCTGACCAACATAGAAAATTATTAAATGCTTCCTGGAAACTATCAGCAAGGTGTTGACTGCACAGCTATTTTTCTTATCATTATTTAACAATCTTGAGCCATGGCGACTTGATGGATGATCGATTTTGTGCAGCCTAGATAGGTCCACCAGGGTCTTCTCCAAGCCTAGATAGGTCCACCAGAATCTTCTCCAAGCCTAGATTGGTCCACCAGGGTCTTCTCCAAGCCTAGATAGGTCCACCAGAGTCTGCTCCAAGCCTAGATAGGTCCATCAAGGTCTTTTCCAAGCCTAGATAGGTCCATCAGAGTCTTCTCCAAGCCTAGATAGGTCCACCAGAGTCTTCTCCAAGCCTAGATAGGTACGTCAGGATCCTCTCCAGGCCTAGATAGGTCCACCAGAGTCTTCTCCAAGCCTAGATAGGTCCATCAAGGTCTGTTTCAAGCCTAGATAGGTCCACTAGGGTCTCCTCTAGGCATAGAGAAGTCCACCAGGGTCTACTGCGCCGTTACCTTGATTGCATCAAGCCATCATGTTGTTGGTTTTCCTCTTCTCCTTGTTCCTTTATTCTTCCAACCATGATGTTCTTCTCCAGTGATTGCTCTCTTCGTATGATGTGTAGACAAGTCATATCTTGGTGATCCTTCCTTCCAGTGACATGTCTGGCTTGATTTGTCCCAGTATTAATGTGTTTGCTCTTCTTGTCATCCATGGTATTGATAACATCCTTCTCCAGCTCCACATTTCAGAGGCGTTGATTCTTCTTCTGTTCTGTTCCTTTGTCGTCCAGGTGTCACTTCCATATGTTACTACAGAATACACCAGACTATGTATGAGCCGTGTCTTCATCACCAGTGAAATGTCCCTTGATGAGAAGACCTTATCCAGCGACTTTATTGATAATTTGCTAACAGCTATTTTCCTATTGACTTCCAGTGGTACTATTTAGTATTTTTAGTATATAATAATGTCCTTTTGTGAATAGAATATCAGGGGACATTTATGCTCCAAAGAATTTATGAATAATTTATGCTATTTATTATAATATTATTAGGACCACCGTAAACTTGAAAATGGCAATATTTGGGGTTGGTAAAACTTTTGGCGCGTGGTATACCATATTTATGATTGCGTTTCTACATAAAAGTGACAAAAACAATGGCGTATTCTTGACAGGTCATAACTGTCTTTAAAAAAGACATGGATCAAGTTTAGGGGCTGCAATAACTTGTGTTCCTGGATTAAAGGGATTCTGTCACCAGGTTTTCCCCATATAAAGTGCGGCCACCACCACCAGCAATCTCTTATATATGGCATCCTAGAACAATGTATATAAGTCCGCAGGCCGATCTGTAGAATATAAAAAATAGCTTTTATTATACTCACCCACAGGGCAGTCCGGTCTGATGGGTGTCGCTGAGCCTGATTCTCTGCTTGTGATCGCTATTCTCCTTCCCTGCTATGTGTGGATGATGCGTCCTACTTCAACCACACAGTCTCCTCCATCAGGCCTCTGTATACGTCCACATCTATCTGCCCTGCCAAGGGCAAAGCAAAGTATTGTAATGTGAACACACAAAGTAGGGTCAAAGAGCGCCATGCATGCACACTCCAATACTTTGCTTTGCCCTCGGCAGGGCAGAGAGATATGCACGTGTGTAGGGGCATGATGGAGAAGACTGCGTGGATGACGTGGGTCACATCATCCACACATAGCAGGGAAGGAGGATGTGATCGCAAGCAGAGAGGAGGCGCTGGATCAAGATCAGCAACACCCATCAGACTGGATCGCCCCATAGGTGAGTATAATAAAAGATATATTTTATATTAGACAGATCGGCCTTGGGACATAAATACAGGGTTCTAGAATGCCATATATCAGGGCCTACTGGTGGTGGCCCTTTAACTGTCCAATTAACATTTATCTACGACATATGCAGCACAGGCAAGTGACGTTGGTGCAGCAGAGAGATCCAGAGGGAGAACAGAATCAGTGATGGCAGAACGGTAATTATAGGAACAAACGGAAAGCACTGAATCTGAAGAAGTAAGGATAGGAAACAGCAAAGGAGTTGACACTTGATCCTCAAGGAAGCAATGGAGACTCCGTTATGAAGAACCAGAGAGTTACATAGATAAAGTGAAGTAGCAGTGCTGGCAGACTTTACGCTTAGTAATCTCAACAGCATTACAGAGCTGAGTTAGTCATAGAGTTCACTACAACTGTATGTCCTATTTACTGAGTATTGTAGCAGAGCTGGGTTTGTCAAAGAGTTTATTACAGTGCTGGCAACTGTATGTGATAGTTACTGCATGTTGTAATGTTGTAGCAGAGCCGGGTTTGTCATATAGTTCACTACACTACAGAGCTTGCAGCTGCATATCGCAGCTACCGAGTGTTGTAGTAGAGCTAAGTTTGCCATAGAGTTCACTATAGAGCTGGCAACTGTATGTCATAGTTACCCAATGTTGTAGCAGAACTAGGTTTGTCATGTAACTGAAAGCAATGAGAAGGCGGTCAATGGGAGTGGCAATGACGCCACCTACCTAAGTATTCAATAAGTAAAACCAAAACCTGAGTTGGCCTACAGTCCTTGGGGCATAATGCATGATCGCCATGCCAAGGAGCCGAGAAAACAGGCAGCAGGAGGACGACAAAGCGCCCAGTGCAGGACGCAGGAGAGGTGAGTACCAGTAATTCAATCTACACATAGACCTTTCTTCCACTCCTTGCCTAAAATCCCCTATCTTTTTTCCCTTTATCATTAGAGAACTATTATATTTTCTTAAAAATATACTAAATATTGTAAACCGTTATAGATACACCAATCGCTCATCTGTATTAAACAGACATGTCTCCATGTTTTAGGTATTCTAATACAAAATAATAGAACATTAAAGAATAATACATAGTATAGGATATAGCTGCATGCATTTAATTTGAATGCAAAATACAAATAATACAAGTAAAAAAGGAAACAAAACAAAAAAGTGCAAGACACCAAAAAGCCCTTATGTTTCCTGTGCCTTTACCAGAATGTAAACCCCGGACCTGGAATCAATCCAAGAGATTACCTTCACCCCGTTCCTTATGCTACACTATGCTGGCTCTGTTCCCAAGCTAAAAATGAGTTTTTGATGTGCTTGGTAGGTTTAGGGTCATTTATTTACTGGCATTCAGATATACAAGCGACTTGTACTGTACGTAAGACAAACAGATGCCAATTCTGCTGATATGCACTACAAAGGAGAACACATAAAAATGCAGAAAATGTTTCCTTCCACTATGTAGCCGGCTTATCCATAATTGGCTGACGCTATAGGAATAATGAAGGAAAATCACTCTGCTTATAGGATCATGGGCTCCATATTGTCTTATATCCATGTCACACATCAGCAATGGTCTGCAGCCTATATCTGTGTAACAGATGTGAAGCTGTGCAACATGCTGAGAGTTGTAGTTTTGCAATAAATGGAAAATAACAGATTGCATGGCTCAGAAACAGCGGCTCATGGGCCGCAATACAAAATAGCCAACAGCACACTCAATTATTGCAAGTCTTTAAAGAGACTCTGCCAGGTCATTTTTCAGTCTTATACTAATAGTACCCTTGAATAGTGCCTGGGCAGACCTTTCAGAATATGTAAAAATCATTACTGTAGTTCCCTCGCTATAAGACCTTTCACACCCAGCAGGCAGCTGCTTCACTAGTATAGTCCATGGTATGTAAATGTTCATTTTTTGTTCACTCCTTCCCAGGCTGGCATTGCCTTTCCCTGTGCCCTGTGTCTCACACCTGCTTCCATTTTTCACTTTGGTTGTGTGCTTACAGAGAAGGCAGTGCAGTGATGTCACTACATGAATATTCATTCCCTGGGGAGTGGCCATCAGTGAACTAAGTGATCGCTCACTCTGATTGACAGATGGAATGAATCTCTTTTTTGAGCAGTTTACGGAAAATAAGGGATGAGTAAAATGAATACATGAATAGGAAGAGCTTCACCAGAAGAATTAGAAAATGATACCAGTTACATATGGATTTTTGACCTGACAGATTCCCTATAATAGTATTGAACTTAGTGATGAGCGAACACTGCCTTTCTCAGGTGCTCGGTACTTGTAAAGAGTATTTTGAAGATGGGATGGGCACAACTTATTTACCAAGTATATTAGAGGTCAATAGGGAACTCAACCATTTTTCTGCAAATCTTCTTGGAAAATGATCAAGTTCTCTATTGACTTCCATTATACTCAGTAAATGAGTCGAGCCTGTCCCATCTTCAGAATGCTCTTTACAAGTACCGAACCCCTGAGCATGGTACTGCTCGCTCATTACCAATAAAGACCAAAGGGACTGAAAGCAACCAGGAATATGAGGCCAGTTAATGGCACCACCAGCACAAAACCAAAGGTAATTTAATCACATACCATCAGATGAGTCTTCTGGAAAGGCGCTGTCCATAAACAACCACAGGCGTTGCACACTTGTAATCCCAAGTAGCAGGGAAATCCACATAAGCATCCAATAAAGATAGTAGCACTCGTCCTGTTGACAGTAGCAAAATATTTATTAAAGCTCTTGATAAAAGCAAATAAAAAGTGCCACAGTGTTCAGGGTAGAGGGCATGCAAGGAAGGGGGGGACTACAGCTGTTTCACGCAACTGGACCTGTAGAACAGCTGTAGTCCCGCCCCTTCCTCATACACCCTCTCCCCTGAATGCTGTGGCCACAGAGATGTACTGCACCCCAAACAGAAGGTGCAGTGGCTCCGTACTCGGGGATATGGGATTTCTCACAGAGTCTGTCATAAGCACCCATACAATAGGCCACCTTAGGACAGGGGACCGTATGTTCAGTAGCTCCCAGGGGGTGGAGCCTAGAGTAGAGCGGGAGACTTAGAGAGACAGTTAGTGAGTCAGAAGAAGGACGGTGCTGAGGAAGCAGCAAAGGCGGACGTGAGGAGACTGCGTCCATGACAGGAGGGCAACTCTTTGGAGAGAGGTGACCCAGACACCGGAGGGGACAAACCAGGAGCGGTTGGAGCTGGCTGGGGAATCCGGGTCGTCTATCCCTGACTGCAAATCGACAAGCTGTGGGACCAACATAAGGAAGCTATAGTGCCACGGACTGAATCCCAACCTCTGTCCCAAATTGGGTCAAGGACACTTTAGGGAAAGGACCGAATTCCGGTGGCGGGAGGATTAGCTTGCTGTCGCTCCCGTCCGTACCGGTAAGGTACTGACTGTATCTAGCAGTAACAGATCATGGGACCAGCGAAAGGGCTCTTTAGTGTGGTTAATGAGAGTCAAAGAGGAACGCAGACCCAGAAAGCTATTGCAAAGATACCACCGACAGACTCTGCAAAGACTCCTCAAAATGTGTGGCTACAACCCTATAACACCGGACTGCACCGTGTACTTGTTTTCATCCGGTCTCTTGAGCTGATCTTGTGTCTGTTCAAATTTTCTCCGCTCCCCGGAGGGCTCCTACAGCACCAAATCGGTGAGGACTACTACTCCCCTCATCTACCCCCGCTGCCTTGAGGTAAATCTCTACCTGTGGAGAGCTGTACTACCATGGCATGTGTGCGGAATGGTGCGCCAGCTCCGGCACCAGAGCGGGACCTGAACCAGAATGACCGGGCTAGCTATAAGAGGCATGCAGGGCTAAGAGGATGGTATGCCCTATGTGTTTACAAGTGTGTGGACTAGAGACTGCAAAACCTGGTCATGTACATAGTCATTTAATTTGAAAACTGTATTTCTTTTGCAAAACTCATAGACTTTTATGAGGACTTTGCCTTTGTTGAGCCTGGACTGAAACTCGTTAAGCCAGAGACTCTTTTGACAATGCTTTAGTGTGATAAGACATGTTTTGCAACGTTTAAGAAAAGAGCCTCCCATAAAGGGAAGAAAAGAAATGCATATTCTTGTGCAAATAAAAATATTCCGGTTGTTGTTAAAGCATATAAAACAGCTCTGTACCGGGTAGGGGTAGTAACACTTGGGGACAAGTGTGTTTCACCAAGGGGGAATGTGGTGCCCAACTGGTCAGCGCGCCACTAAAAGGGTACTACACCCAGATTAGCGTGTGTGGTATACCGGTGACCAAGGGATGGTAATGTTAATCTGAGACTAAAATGATAGATGTGCCTGTATTATAAATGTATTATAAATAATGCTGTCTTTCTCTCCTAAGTGAGGGATACTCAAGGAACCATTTCTGATAGACCATTCTAAAAATTACTGGAAACACCTCAAAAGAAAGGGTAGGCATATACCACCTTTTGGGAGGTTTAGAGAGTGTACAATAATAGGATACTCATAATCTATTTCTTATTTTCCACATGTGAATGAAGGAACGTATGTATGTGGCTAGAAGTTGTTGACATGAGAAAACACCCTGGGATAATACCGATACCTGGGTATGTGGGCTTGTATGATAGACAACTTTGACACTGTAAGGGTGATTTGAAGTATTAGTAGCTGTCACTACTGTAATGGGAGGTAATAAAGAAACGGTGGAGGGAGTTTTAAAGACATTGCTTTGTGCTCAATCTTTAGCCTCCTCTTTGTTATCCAACATAACTCTATGACAAGACCTATCCTATACAAGAAAGTGGTTCCTTGTTCTACATCTACTCCTCAGCTTGCACATCTGGACATCAGATTAATAATCTTGTGGCTCGCATACGACTAGTGTGACCCACACATCTTCATTACTTTTATCTTGAAAGCCCCTGATGAGCCTCTCATTTGATTTGGAGAGGCGAAACGCGTCGGGCAGGGAAAAGATTGCCATATTTATGGAAATAATTGATGTATATTAGGTCTATGTGACTATAGGACTTATTGACAGGAGCTATAGGTGACAGATATAATAGGGCACTAGGACAACACTTGACAATGAGACAAATTGACTTAACCAATGGATTGGGTTGAATGGTTGGATTTTCTGTGATGCGCATTGTATCTGGGAAGTCTTCTCCCTTTACCCATAGAAAAAACATTGACTAAGGAGTCCTACACCTTGAAAAAAAGAACTACAAGAGGTTCATATTTGCATAGACGGTTGTTTGTCTGTATGTATGTTTTGGGGGGTGGGTAACACGTTGATAAACACTGTACTGTATTCACCAATCCACACTGAATTTTTAAAGAAGACTTAATAAAATACAACTACAAGTAAAAAGTTATTTTCTTTAATTGCCATAACAACTGGTTTTACAGCAAAAACATTGTGTGGCACCTCAGGAGTCCGGTTGCCACAGTCGCATTGCCTCCCTAGCAGGGGGTGATGTCATGCCTGGAAGCAAGAAGGGGTCACCTTGTCAGGTAACACAAGCATATAACACCTTTCCTGGCTCCAGACCAGAAGGGGAGCTCTGAACCCGCTTTCAGGGAGCTTCCCTATAAATTCTGGCCTGAGGGAGGGATTAGGTAGTTCAGTACAGAGCAGAACTGAGGAAGAACTGTCTGATGTCCTGGGAACTGGAGCCGGTTGGAGCTCGTCCCAGGACATGTGGAAGGCTAGTGATACAGAGGAGTTGAGGAGAACCTGGTGAGTGGAGTCTTGACCAAACTCACCCCAGAGGAAGAAACCGGATGCCTGAGTCCGTGGTTGTTTGGGTACTAAAGTCCCGGCAGCTAAATCCGGAGGGCAGAGGATTGCAAGTCCTCTGGCCCCACCAAACACCGGGCGGCACAGCAGCATACCAGAGCCCGAAGCTGCACAGAGGAGCGATGCCTGTAAAAGGGCTTGAGCTGCCTGCCATATGGGTGAGGAACTTACTAGCAGGAAGAGGGCCTCAACATAGCTTTATGCAGCAGGGACCTAAAGAAACAGCGCAGAAGGAAAGGCCTCCGAACCCGCCCTGCGAGGTGGATCCCCAATTGCTTCCAGCCTGTCCGGACCTCTGTTACCACCCGTTACCAGTGTCCCGTCTGCACCATTGACTGTCAAGTAAAAGGTAAAGGAAACTACAATCCCTGTGTTGTCTGGTTATTTCCCGCGCCCTCAATCCTGAACTCCAGCATTTATTATAACTTCAATAGACTACACCGGTTGCCCTGGGGAGCAAAACCATCCTATCCTAGCTGCATCAACATCCGCCCCAGAAGGTGTCACAGCAGCGCTGGTCACCCTGACCAGAATCACTGGTGGCGTCATGAACTTATCCCTTGTACATACTTCCCCTTTATTGCACGCCCAGGACCACGGAGCCGGGTCACAGCCACCCAAGCAACCACCGGTCCGGTGGCGGGCGTCGCAATTGCATCACTGTAAAAATACATTAAACAGTGCAATAAAAGCCAACGTGGCCACGAAGTCAAGTACATGGCATGAAATTGCCCCAAATGAATAAAACAACTGGTCTCACATAGTCACTCCATTACACTAGGCACAAAAATGTAATGCTTCCAAACACAGGAGAGAGAACAGGATCAGCCATAAAACATTGATCTAGATTTCATAGACTTTCTCTCTACGGCACGGCAATAAACATGTATATAAAATGTAAATGGAACTTCCGAGAATATATAAAGTCGTAGAATTCGAGATCCTACACTAAAAAGATATGTTCCCAGAGAACGAAGGAATCGGAGTTGTCATGTCTAGCAGCTGCCGCATGAGTTACTATGTGAGAGCGATTGAAGAAACACGTCTACGTTTCAGCCCATCGTCACGACATGTCTGCATATGGCACATCGCCGCTGTAAATGAGCCATTAACAAATTGTACCGTACGGAAGATCTAACCCAAATGTTAAAAAATTGGAAGGGAATGTGAACTTTCGGCACAGGCTCCTCAGGGATTTCTCCGCGTCCTCCTTATTCATGAGTGACAGTTCACAGCGTGCAGCATCGCATTAGAACAGCGAGATTAACAACCCTGCAACACTAAATACTAAATAAGCACCCTTCAGGGAATATCGACTGCCCTTGAAGTCCTGTACTTAAAATTCTGGCCTGTAATAGAGGGTACAGTGATGCCACATAGACATGTTGTGACAGAGTTTATATTGGGTGAATGTCACTGCCGGCCGCTGCTGCCTCCTGTTGCATTATAGTTGTCCCCTCCCCAAAAAACTGTCCATCATCTTAATGGGACTCCACCACTCTACATTGTAGTTATGACCTTATGATAAGTAAATTATTAATTTATACAATTTATTTGATCAGACATAAAAAAACAGATTCCTTCCAAGGTGTCACGTGTAGACTGCTCTGCAGTAGTTTAAATGTGTCTATTTCTGTTGGTAACTTAAGGGTTAATATCAGTATATGTAGCAGTATTAGCTGTCCATCATATTAGTGGTAGTAGCTGGCTGTGGCTCTCTAGGTTTGTGAGTCAGGTGATGCTGTTGTCCTCTACCCAGCCTTTAAAAGACCCTTCAGCAGGTGTCACTGATAGAGTTCAGTCTCTGCAAGACCGTGTTCTGTGTGGATGTCATGTGCAGTTCTGCTGAAGCTTTACTTTCGTGTAGCTTTGTGCAGATTGCCTTCTTTGTGGGAGTGGAGTTGCTGTCTTTATTCTGGTGATGGGGTTATAGCCTAGGGCTAGTCAGGAGCAGGGCAAGGATGACGGCCCAGACATCCCCATCTTCTGGGAACAGGGTTAGCTAGGGCCCCCAGTGTAAGGGTCAAACTATTTCCTCTGATGGCCTTTTGCCTGTCACTCTCATCCTGCTACCTAAACCACTTTGTCCGTAACTAGTACCCGTGACACAAGGGCATTCACCAAAGTATCACATTTGTTAACGAACAGGGGGTAAGGGCCTTACATTATGAATTGTTCAGGATGCAGCTTTATATACTAACAGATGAATGTTAATCTTGTTACCACTTGTTGATAACCTTCCTTGTAGATAGTGTGCTGTAATAAATAAGGTTGTCTATCCTTCCCATTCATTCACATGATAACATGGCAATTAAACAATAATCCTTAAAGTGCGTCATTTTAATTTTTATTTCATAAATGAATAGTTCACATGCAAATAAGCAAATTTGTAATATATTCTTATGAGACATGCTTCATTCTCGGCCACAATTCATCAGTCATTATTAGAGATGGGGGAACCCCTAGGATGTTTGGGTTCACCAGGTCCCGTTAAATTTAAACTAAAAAAAAGTCTGGCTCGTGACTTGAGCCCGAACCCCATATAAGTCTACATGGACCCAAACTTAAGTGCTATAAAATGGAGGTAGTAAGGGCTTGGGGACTACAAAAGGAAGCAAAATGGGAATTAAAGCAGAATAATACTTACCCAGTTTCCACATGTCTGTCACACTGCTCACCAACCCGATCATTAAACCTTATGAATACTCACCCCTGTTGCTCATGGTCATCTCCAAGTGTACTCAGTAAAATGGCGCTGGAGATCACGTATGCTCATGTTACGTTCCTCTGACTGCGTCTCCCTGAGCTCTTTGGTGCCGCTGTGTCTCCTGGCCTTTTGGCGGGTGAGCAACTTGGAATCACCCGCCTTCCTGTGTTGGTTGCTGAGCATAAAGTCCATCGCGACCTCGGACTCCGGTGTCCGTCCTGCGCTAGGTGCTAGGGCAAGATGGCACTGCTCCCGTTCTTACACCTACTCCACTTTCTCAAAGCCTCACCACGGGTCCTTCACACTGGCTAATTAGTGTCCAAGGACGAGCCTACCATGGCTCCCGTCTGTAGGATGTCTTCCACAGTCCTCCTAGGAACTGAACTGCCTTACCCCGCCCCCAGACCAGAATTTATAGGGGATTAAGTTGAAGCACATGGGCCCAGATGTAAAAGCTCCAAAGGGGCCCCCAATTATTGCAAATCTTTAATAGCATTAGTATATTTCTATAGGTCAAAGGGACTTTGGGGCCCCCTAGGCTTCAGGGCCCGGGTGCAATTACAACCCCTGCACCTGTTGTAGTTACACCCCTGCACATCAGTCATTCCAAATCTCCAACAAATCACACTTGACGTGAGGACAAAAGAGGACTTTATCTAAATTCGCACTCCCCAGAAGGTGCGGCTCTCAGCTGTCCTTATTCTTCCATTGACTGATTAATAGCACCATGCACAAACTGATACAACCAGAATACAGAGATTGTCCTAAATCCCTAAAATACACAGAGGGGAAATCTGCTTCCGCCCTCTGATGAGTTCAGACAAGTGATCAATCCAGATGCATTTCATTTCGGCTTTATTGAATCATCAGAACATTTGGGCTGTCACATCAGCGAATACAAGGGATGTGATATGAACGTTCCTGGCAAGTGATATCTCTCATTTTTGCACAGATCCCACAGGTTTACATCACCGGCTGCACATTTCCATCATAAAACCCCTCCTCGCTCGCAGAGGGTGCCGGCTGATTGGCGTTATCTCCTCTATACCTCGTCCAGTTTATTCATCACCAGCAGTTTTCCAGAGAGATGATATAGGCTTTCTTCTCTTTGTGCAGCATGGTGATGGTGGCAGCGCTTGGCACTGATAGACAGTTAAATGGAAAGACAATATGCCCCTTTTTATCTCAATGCGGAGCATCCAAAGGCCTCTTTATTCTGATGCTAATGACCAGATATTGCAGAAATTACTAAATATTGTATTTTTAGTTATTCAAGGCTTGGGATGGAAAAGCAACAGGTATTGCCAGCCTTAGGTTGGATGGTGCCCTGTGCGGTAGCTTACCATGTGCCTACAACAATGCCTCAGAACTTGATCTGATGACCTTGTCTAACATGGTCAGTTTCTTTACTTGCTGAGCCCCAGCCTGGAAAGTTCCCAGTCCAAATGCTGAAGCTCTATTTATTTTTACCCTTGATTCTCTTTCTATGGTGTGAGGTTATCACATATGTTCTATTGCTCAATGTATCTGGCCTATCACATTTCAGGTGAGGCTATTTATACTCTCCTGTTCTAGACATTCCTCTACTTGCTTTATTCATTTCTACGTGGATTCTTCTAAGAAGTGTCAGCCCTGCTGCAAATGATTGACCTGATAGACTGAACTTAGGCTAATTTTGTATTTGCACTGTGCTTTCTCATTTGTTTTACCTGTTCTTTTCTTATGTTTGATGTTAGGACTTACCCTTGCTTTGTATTTATTATTTCTCCTGTTTCCACTTGTACATGACTCACTGTAGGCCCGTGGACTCCGGTTTAGACAGGCAGTAGCTCCTTCCTCCTTGTCACGGGTGGGCCGCGCCTGCCGGTAGTGGGGCCCGGTTGAGTGCAGATCAAAAGTTGAAGACGTCTTGTAGGAACAGATTAAAGGGGTTAATTTATTCGTGACGCCACCTATGAGTAGTTCGGTAATAGTTACCGGCGCTGCAGAACCTCCGGGGGATGGATATCAGCAAGATGGAACGCTCCCCACAGACTGAGCGGTGATCCCCGGAGGCTGGAGCTGCTTAAGATGTTTTGCGGCAGCTGCGGTTACCTTGTGTGCGGACGGATGCAATCATAAGGAAGCACGGACACTGAAAGTCTCTGTAACGGGTCTTTACTGTAACCAGCAGGCAGTACATGGTATACAGTTCACGGGTAGTGGACCGGGCGGACTCAGCAGTGATAGGTGTTCCTCAGAGATCCGTAGTGTTCCTCCATTCTAGCTAAGTCTTTTGCCATTGTCGCCCAGGAATACCAGGTCGGGTACGGGGAGGCTGCTTCAATCCCTATCCAAGATGGACATTATGGATGTTCTGGGGAGCCTTGGACCCCTCGGTGGGTACACCGCTGGTTAGACAACTGGAAGTTGGCTGGTGGTGGGGTGCTCCTGTGAAGCTGCTCCTCCACGCTTCTGGTTCGCGTAGCAGAGGTGAACTGCTGCCAGCTTCGGTACCAGTGAACCGGCTGTGAGTTGGGCACGGGGGTCTTTTGGAACCCGTGGTTGGTGATGCCCGATCCCAGTTGTTGAGGCCTCAGGTGCTAACACCCGACTGGTGACGGCCCAGGGGCTGCACGAGGTGCAGAGCCCCCGCTCCTACTCCAAGTTCAAGTCTGTGTCTCTCTCTTGTCTAGACTAGACTCCTTCTCTAACTCTGTCTAGACTAACTGTACTTCTCCTACACTACCCTTGCACTCCGACAACCAGGACCTTGGATTGGCCCTCTACGTTAAGTGATGCATGCAGGGTTTGGATCTCTCAGTTAACCATATGACTGCTGGGTCGGAGAATATTGCGGCTGCATTTATGGCTGCAATACCCTCCTGTGACGCACTCGTTGCGGGGCGCCACATACACGTGTTTTATGCTCCCTAACATTGGGCTCTTGTCTATCTCTGCATGACTTCCCTACCTTGGTTAGTTGTTTAAATCTAAAAATTATGAGACAAAAATGGGTCTTATCTCCTAAGCTTGGAGAGATAAATGTTTAGAGGTGGAATCTGCTCACCTGATCTGGTTGTGTAAACCCACAACCAGCTGAATTGCTTGGTAGGTAGCTGTTGCTGGATCCACACATCCACAGGTCACCGCGGTCCAAAACAAGCATGCAAGGGACGAAGTGTTGTTCGATCCGTGCTGCTACCAAGGAAGACCAGAAGACTGGAACAGATGAACTTATCTGTTTAATCCATGGATTAAATCAATTAGTTCAACCAGACGTTCCAGTTTTCTGGTCTTCCTTGGTAGCAGCGCGGATCGAACAACACTTCGTCCTTTGCATGGTTGGTTAGTTGTTGTCATTCTCACATGAGTGAGCATCCGGGACTAAACCCTCTGGGCTGTAACTCCGATCGCCACCTAGAAGAGCAGGCCTGGATGAGCACCGAGTCTTCTGCTAAAGAAACAGGAGGTGGATATAAGCTGAGCATGGTAGGTGCTCCCCAGGTGCAACCCCTGGGAGTTTTATTGCAATGACAGCTGACTCCAGGACTCGGCTCTTATGGACAGAAAAAGTCACTAAGTAGGTGCGGCCAGAGCGGATGATGCCATAAAGCGATGGGAGTCAACTGTAACAGGTAGATACAGCCTAGTATCTGGCAAAGTAGGTGCAAACCGGAGCAGGCTGGTGTAGGCATGGTAGATGTAGGCTGGTGAGGACAGGTGCAGGCAGGAGCAGGCACTAGGACGAGACATGGGTTAGCAGGTACGGGCACAGGTATATGAGCACAGGGCTCAGGGTGCAGGAACAGGATCAAAAATACTGGAAACCTGAGAACCAACGACTAAGAGATAGAATGCATTGCCAAGGCACCTCCTAATGGGGAAAGGCTCCTTGAATACACTGTGCTTCTCAGCCAGAAACTGAGAAGCACTTAGCCTGGGGTCACACTACTGAAAGGCTACGTTGACACATTGTGCATTTTTGAGCGTCTTTTAAAAAATTCACAATGTGCCTCTTTATCTGCCGGCAAAGTGAATGAGAAATTCACTATACCGTACAGACACTGCATAAAAATACGCAGCGCTTTTATGGGAGAAAGCACGGGCGTAAAAAGTATTGACATGTCAGTTCTTTGCTCACCTGCGCCCGCGCTTTCTCCCATAGGAGCCCGTTATTCCCGCTGGAATTACGCATCCCCGTTCAGGCAATCCGCTATTCCTGCGGGAATACGCACAGAGGGGAGGAAGAATCCTGTTCCTCGTCCCCAATGTTGCTACGTACAGTCAACCAGTGGTCAAGGGATCTCTCCCATCATTCATCTTGTACTCAAGTGCACTAGGAGCGGTGTACAGACCCATAGACTTTCTATTAAGCCCATACACTGCTATTCAGCCGCCTGAACATAAGTTTATCTACAACAAATCAAAAACTTGTAAATTATAGGTAAATGTGTACTTAAAGGTGGTAAACGATGGGAAGAATAAATGCTGTCCTGCCCCTGATCACCAGAATTAGAATAGAGCAGCAATGTATACACCGCACTGTAGGTCTGCCACCATTAGCAATACACCACTGAAATACTTTATTGCTCACTTTTTCAGACCCTTCCGCATAACCCATTAGGTCCTTGTTGTGTCTTCAGACCTCTGCAGCTCACCCATTAGGTCTTTGTGGTGTCTTCAGACCTCTGCAGCTCACCCATTATGTCCTTGTGGTGTCTTCAGACCTCTGCCGCTTACCCATTAGGTCCTTGTGGTGTCTTCAGACCTCTGCCGCTCACCCATTAGGTCCTTGTGGTGTCTTCAGGCCTCTGCCGCTCACCCATTAGGTCCTTGTGGTGTCTTCAGACCTCTGTCACTCACCCATTATGTCCTTGTGCTGACTTCAGACCTCTGCCGCTCACCCATTAGGTCCTTGTGGTGTTTTCAGACCTCTGGCGCTCACCCAATAGGTCCTTGTGGTGTCTTCAGACCTCCGCCACTCACCCATTAGGTCCTTGCGGTGTCTTCAGACCTCTGCCGCTCACCCATTAGGTCCTCGTGGTGTCTTCAGACCTCTGCCGCTCACCTATTAGGTCCTTGTGGTGTCTTCAGACCTCTGCCACTCACCCATTAGGTCCTTGTGGTGTCTTCAGACCTCTGCCGCTCACCCATTAGGTCTTTGTGGTGTCTTCAGACCTCTACCACTCATCCATTAGGTCCTTGTAGTGTCTTCAGACCTCTACCGCTCACCCATTAGGTCCTTGTGGTGTCTTCAGATCTCTGCCACTCACCCATTAGGTCCTTGTGGTGTCTTCAGACCTCTGCCGCGCTCACCCATTAGGTCCTTGTGGTGTCTTCAGATCTCTGCCACTCACCCATTAGGTCCTTGTGGTGTCTTCAGACATCTGCCGCTCACCCATTAGGTCCTTGTGGTGTTTTCAGACCTCTGCCGCTCACCCATTAGGTCCTTGTGGTGTCTTCAGATCTCTGCCACTCACCCATTAGGTCCTTGTGGTGTCTTCAGACCTCTGCCGCTCACCCATTACGTCCTTGTGGTGTCTTCAGATCTCTGCCACTCACCCATTAGGTCCTTGTGGTGTCTTCAGACCTCTGCCGCTCACCTATTAGGTCCTCGTGGTGTCTTCAGACCTCTGCCGCTCACCCATTAGGTCCTTGTGGTGTCTTCAGACCTCTGCCACTCACCCATTAGGTCCTTGTGGTGTCTTCAGACCTCTGCCGCTCACCCACTAGGTCTTTGTGGTGTCTTCAGACCTCTACCACTCACCCATTAGGTCCTTGTGGTGTCTTCAGATCTCTGCCACTCACCCATTAGGTCCTTGTGGTGTCTTCAGACCTCTGCCACTCACCCATTAGGTCCTTGTGGTGTCTTCAGACCTCTGCCGCTCACCCATTAGGTCCTTGTGGTGTTTTCAGACCTCTGCCGCTCACCCATTAGGTCCTTGTGGTGTCTTCAGATCTCTGCCACTCACCCATTAGGTCCTTGTGGAGTCTTCAGACCTCTGCTGCTCACCCATTACGTCCTTGTGGTGTCTTCAGATCTCTGCCACTCACCCATTAGGTCCTTGTGGTGTCTTCAGACCTCTGCCGCTCACCTATTAGGTCCTCGTGGTGTCTTCAGACCTCTGCCACTCACCCATTAGGTCCTTGTGGTGTCTTCAGACCTCTGCCACTCACCCATTATGTCCTTGTGGTGTCTTCAGACCTCTGCCGCTCACCCACTAGGTCTTTGTGGTGTCTTCAGACCTCTACCACTCATCCATTAGGTCCTTGTGGTGTCTTCAGACCTCTGCCGCTCACCCATTAGGTCCTTGTGGTGTCTTCAGATCTCTGCCACTCACCCATTAGGTCCTTGTGGTGTCTTCAGACCTCTGCCACTCACCCATTAGGTCCTTGTGGTGTCTTCAGATCTCTGCCACTCACCCATTAGGTCCTTGTGGTGTCTTCAGACCTCTGCCACTCACCCATTAGGTCCTTGTGGTGTCTTCAGATCTCTGCCACTCACCCATTAGGTCCTTGTGGTGTCTTCAGACCTCTGCCACTCACCCATTAGGTCCTTGTGGTGTCTTCAGATCTCTGCCACTCACCCATTAGGTCCTTGTGGTGTCTTCAGACCTCTGCCACTCACCCATTAGGTCCTTGTGGTGTCTTCAGATCTCTGCCACTCACCCATTAGGTCCTTGTGGTGTCTTCAGACCTCTGCCACTCACCCATTAGGTCCTTGTGGTGTCTTCAGATCTCTGCCACTCACCCATTAGGTCCTTGTGGTGTCTTCAGACCTCTGCCGCTCACCTATTAGGACCTTGTGCCGCTTGAAAAGTTCCATTGGTCAAGACGACACATGTTCATAAGTGTTGGTGAACAGAAGACGCAACAAGGACCATACAGATGACGATGAGGAGCATAAAGGTCAGAGGGTTGAGCAGTGAGGTTAGTATAAATATTTTGTCATTTTTTATGTCTTACATTAATCATGCTTTGGGGTCTAGAAAAACCCAGAGCATAATAAGGAAAATTAAATTTATTTTCCGTGAATCCAATATCTTGGTAAACTCTGCGCAAATTCTAAGTTTACCTGATCTACTTATATCTATTCTCCACCATGATGGTCTCTCTTACTTTGGAGACTTGTGACTGGTTTGGGACCTCTGCCTCTTTTCTGTATAGAGACTTCATATTAAATGTGTTTTATCTTTGGCAATGTTGGAGTTAATGTCAGTTTCTGTTGCTAGCAAGCTCCCTAGTTCTCCTTCCAGGTGTAGCTTCTTTGTGATCACTCCCTTCTTTATATGGTCTCATGAGCCAGCATGCCTTTCTGGCTATTGAACATCATTCCTGCCTGGCACCTGAGGTGAAGGTGCATTCTGGAGAGCTGACTTCTGCTAAGTTGGTTGCTACCAAGGAGTGTGGCAGCAGGCATGAAGTTCTTTATTGTTCCCCTGTCTGTCTTTCCTTTCCCTCTTGTTAATTTTAGTGCAGTGGTTAGGAGTAGTGCTCCTGCTGGCCATCTCCCTATCGAGGGCTAACATCAGGGCCAGGAAGGGACTATGTATCCTGCTCGGTGAATGGATGAAAGAACCCATATAGGGATGGTTGGGAGATCAGGGCACAGCCACCGGTGAGTGCAGGAGGTCACCTCTACCCTGTTCCCTATGAGCTGGCCCTCTGCTGTATTTGCTCACCCCTTCCCCCGGTGTCTCCCCATCTGTTGTTTTGTGTAGTGCGCCGGACATTGTTGGTCCCTGTTGGCACTGTTTCCGGACGCTCCCTGCGCCCAGCGTGACAGAAATGTTCTGCAGTAAAAGTGCATTTATCTCCACATGTAAGAGGGAGTTTATATATATCCTATAAGCTTCCTATAAATGATTGATAAGAAGTTATTGCATTTAATATCTCACTAGAAGTATCCATCACAGGTATTAATCATATTGTAAGTAATGCATCTCAATACTTCAGGCTCTACTATATATTAACATGTAGACAGAGATGATTCCTTATATCATCCTATCAGGGCTGGAACAGCTCATTGCTATATATCACCATCTGTGGTTTATAACAGGTCTGCATTCGAGGGAGACATATCATAGAAGGAGACCACGTGTCTTGTAGAGAGGAAGCCCAACCTTGGGTGGTCAGGTGTAGAGATGAGCAAATCCATTGGAAGCAAATTCAATTTGTTTGAAATTTTAGGAAATTCTCTGGACCTGGTGAATTCAAACAATTTGGTATTCAATTTGCAGGGTTTGCTAAACTATATAGAAGAAGATTGCATCAGCCAGATAGGACTGACATGACCTCACATTCCGTGATGCTTTGCAGCTATCACATCACACAGTGCAGCGCTGACAATAAGGAGGAACTATCATAGCCTATATAAAAGCAAAAGCAGAGAATGCAGCAGACATTTTATAATGAATCTGAATAGCGAGACAACTCACAGTTCATAAGTTAGCAATAGAGATAGAGATTTTTAAAGAATGCCTGCCAGCTGGTTTATGCCCCCCCAAACTATCACTGTCAGTCCCTGCAGCTTTAATTTCAGATGAATTTTTTAACATTCTGTGGGACCTGTGTGATGTCATGATAATATGACTAGAATAGGAGGAGCTACTTCGTAGCACATAATGATTTAGCTTGCTCAGCTCAGCCCACTTGGTCACATGATGGTGACATCACACAGGTGCTTTATACAGAGAAGTTAATAGTGAGTTAACTATTAACCTGCGAGAATGTGGTGACGATTAATGTTCCCTCCAATGAGTGAGTGGTACACACTCAGCCCCTACAGGAAAAATGTTAAAGGAGGTGGAAATAACCTAGTTTTTATTGGTCATCCAGAAAATGTAAAGGGAATGCTTTTTCACTTAACACTACACTATGAGCTCAGACAGGGATGGTTAGAATAGTACTATGAAGCTACAAGTATAGACAGTGATAGCTGGGGGGGAGCAAAAAGCAGCTGACAGATTCCCTTTAAAACACTAAATAAAGATTACTGAAAGTTTGTGACAGGACAGCATTGAAAAACAGGTAGTCATATATGTTGAGGGTGCATAAAAAGTTTTTTGTTTCATTAATCTCCAGTTAATGTTAAAATAATATACACTACTCACAAAAGATAGGTATATTTGGCTTACAAGGTGAAATTTATGGAAAACGTAAAAAGTTCACGCTATAGTGATACTTTCATGAGTGTAGGACATTTAATTAGGGTCATGCAATGGTGATTCCCTCATCTTAAACAATTTACTGAAACAAAAGCAAACAACAGTGGTGGATATACCCCAGCAAAAACTGTTAATGTCTCAATAACATGTCATGTGGCCTTGAGCATCAACTACAGTTGACATCAACGTCTTGTGCTGATCACAAGTAAAGTTATTGTCTGCTGAGTAGCTTCCCACTCTTCTTCTTGTCTGTTGAGGCGGCATCCCACTCTTCTTCTGTCTGCTGAGGCGGCTTCCCACTCTCTTCTTGTCTGCTGAGGCGGCATCCCACTCTTCTTCTTGTCTGCTGAGGCGGCATCCCACTCTTCTTCTTGTCTGCTGAGGCGGCTTCCCACTCTTCTTCTTGTCGCTGAGGCGCATCCAACTTCTTCTTGTCTGCTGAGGCAGCTTCCCACTCTTCTTTTGTCTGCTGAGGTAGCTTCCCACTCTTCTTCTTGTCTGCTGAGGCAGCTTCCCACTCTTCTTTTTGTCTGCTGAGGTAGCTTCCCACTCTTCTTTTGTCTGCTGAGGTAGCTCCCACTCTTCTTCTTGTCTGCTGAGGCAGCTTCCCACTCTTCTTTTGTCTGCTGAGGTAGCTTCCCACTCTTCTTCTTGTCTGCTGAGGCAGCTTCCCACTCTTCTTCTTGTCTGCTGAGGTAGCTTCCCACTCTTCTTCTTGTCTGCTGAGGCAGCTTCCCAACTTCTTCTTGTCTGCTGAGGCAGCTTCCCACTCTTCTTCTTGTCGGCTGAGCAGCATCATTTCTTGTCGCTGCGCTTCCACTCTTCTTTTGTGTGCTGAGGTAGCTTCCCACTCTTCTTCTTGTCTGCTGAGGCAGCTTCCCACTCTTCTTCTTGTCTGCTGAGGTGCTTCCCACTCTTCTTTTTGTCTGCTGAGGTAGCTTCCCACTCTTCTTCTTGTCTGCTGAGGCAGCTTCCCACTCTTCTTCTTGTCTGCTGAGGCAGCTTCCCACTCTTCTTCTTGTCTGCTGAGGCAGCTTCCCACTCATCTTTTGTCTGCTGAGGCTAGCTTCCCACTCTTCTTCTTGTCTGCTGAGGGCTTCCACTCTTCTTCTTGTCTGCTGAGGCAGCTTCCAACTCTTCTTCTTGTCTCTGAGCAGCTTCCCACTCTTCTTCTTGTCTGCTGAGGTGCGTTCCCACTCTTCTTCTTGTCTACTGAGGCGGCATTCCCACTCATCTTCTTGTGTGCTGAGGCAGCTTCCCACTCTTCTTCTTGTATGCTGAGGCACATCCCACTCTTCTTCTTGTCTGCTGAGGCAGCTTCCCACTCTTCTTCTTGTTTGCTGAGGTGGCATCCCAATCTTTTTCTTGTCTGCTGAGGTGGCTTCCCACTCTTCTTCTTGTCTGCTGAGGCAGCTTCGCACTCTTCTTCTTGTCTGCTGAGGGGCCTCCCACTCTTCTTCTTGTCTGCTGAGGCAGCTTTCCACTCTTCTTCTTGTCTGCTGAGGCAGCTTCCACTCTTCTTCTTGTCTGCTGAGGGGCTCCCACTCTTCTTCTTGTCTGCTGAGGCAGCTTCCACTCTTCTTCTTGTCTGCTGAGGTGGCATCCCACTCTTCTTCTTGCCTATGATAAGGCATCTCACTCTGCTTGTTTGCTGAGGCGGCATCCGACTTTTCTTGTAGAGCGGCCCTCAGGTCATGAAGGTTCTGGGGTACAGAGTTCCAAGCCTCAACATGGCAAATGAGCTGATCCCATAGGTTTTCTATGGGATTCCTGTCTGTAGAAAGTGCAAGTTGCTCCATTTGAGGTTCCCCAGTCTCTAGCAGCCATTCCCTAATGATGTGACTTTGATGATTGGAGCATTCGCGTCTATGAAGATGAAATTAGGCCTGTATGGTTCATGAAGGTGCAGTGACTGTATTAATGATGTTATTCAAGTAGTAGAGTCTTGTAACTGTACATTACAAAGTTTAGGGCAGTTCTGTATTGCCTAGACACACCTGCCCCACTGTAACACCACCACCACCAAAAACTCATCTGTTGACAACAATAGCTGATGCAGAGCTGCTCTCCTTGATGTCTCCAACATTTTTGTTGGCCATCATTTCTGCTCAGCGCAAATTGACTTTCATTAGTGAAGAAGAGCACTGATGACCATTGGTCCCTTGTCCAGGGTAGACGCTCCCTGAGTCCTGGTGGTGCTCAGGTACACTTGCAGGTCATCAAAGCCACTCATGACCACGTGAATTGGGGGAAAGTCTAAGTTGTTGAATGGTCTAAGGTTGACACGTGGGATGTCTCTACTCTCTACCACCCTATAAATGTGGCCTCTGAACCCGTGTGCTCGTGTGGTCCATTCACTGCAATCCAGTAATTCCAGAGGGGATTGTTCACAATGAAGTGGTCATGAGCGTAGGATGCAGCAGATGTCATCCATTACTCTGCCTTTGTGTGACTCTTCCATTCCCTCTGTATCTCTGTGACGCTCTAAGCTCAGTGGCCGCTTCCATCTGAGAACCACCTGCTTGATGCCTCGCGATGATGAACATAGTCGACATCACCACTCGGCGCACCCGCGCAAGTGCTATGGTGTATCAGTTCCAGAGGGGATTGTTCACAATGAAGTGGTCATGAGCGTAGGATGCCGCAGATGTCGTCCATTACTCTGCCTTTATATGACTCCTCCATTCTCTCTATATGTCTGTGATGCTCTAAGCTCAGTGGCCACTTCCATTGAGAACCACCTGCTTGATGCCTCGCGATGATGAGCATAGTGACATCACCACTCGGCGCACCCGCGCAAGTGCCATGGTGTATCAGTTCCATCAACACCTTTATAGCTGCCACCCAGTAAACTAATGAAGTAGACAAAGTATGTAAGCAATGCTCAGATGGAAAATGGCGACATAAAAGAAAAACATCTAATAAACCATCACTTATGAAGAAATAACAGGGCCAGTCGGATGTTGTGAATGGGGCACAGGAGATCCTCTTCACTTGCGGAGGACACATTTGTACAACTTCTATCACTTATGCAGTTTCCGAACAGCATCTCTTCTCATCTTCATCTCTTTCATTTGATGTATTCCCTCCTGTGCCCTTCATTCCTTCATGCTAAAACCAGGTACTTATTACTTTAGCTTCTTCTTCTTAAAATAAGGCAGTTTTGATAACTCTGATCCTGTTTGCCCTGAAGACGTATGTTCCCGGCTTAGCTTCAGTCATTAGCAATCTTTATTTCTTTCTTGTTAATAGTCATATCGGCTAATTGCAATCTTCTGTGATAGAAACGAGTGGGAAAAACAAATTCCAGCCTGTGAAAAATATACCCTATAGACACATAGCGGAGAAATATCAGTTCTGTTCCAATATTATTTTGTAATATGGAGTCTTCGTAATGTGTTGAGTAATAACACTAAAGTGTGTTTCTACTGAAATAATCTTTGGTAATCAGATTCACAGGGAAAATATGAGAAAAGACATAGCAAATATTCATCTATCTCTAGTCTCTGTGGATTGAATATTATATGTAGATCTGTAAAGTTGTTGGACATCAGTCAATGGCCACAGACATGGTGTGATATACAACTATACTAAAATAGGGGTTACTTAGTCGCTCTCTTTGTCCAGAGCTCTGGGCATGCTCCAAACACTGGTGGATTTCTTGCTCGACTGACTATTGACCCAGAACCAGTCACATGATATCAGCTGAGACACACCCATGGGATGTAGGTGGATAGTCAGTCCTTCTCATCAGCTTCTGACCATCCTGTAAACCTGGCCCATGCATGTATGCTAGAAAACCTCATGGAACAACAAGTCCCAGAGTAACCGTTCCAGGTTAACATTGCAGCAGACCCTTGCCTGTACAATTCATACCGGCCATTCCCAAGATAACCGGTTGTCGCATTCACAATGGCTACATAATGCTTGAATGGTTATTGATTAAACAGTTATCAGTCATGGTCCCAAGAAATGATATGGGTTAAAAATATTTTTTTAAATCAATTTTATTAACCCATTACCAACAATGGTCATACTGGTACGTTCAATGACGGGGTCCCTGTCCTTAATGCGGGCTAAGGAGCTGAGCTTGTATCATTGCCGGAGATGATGGCTGTTACTCAACAAGTATCTGCATCTTAAAGCAGCAGGTGTAGCCAAGCTCTGCTCGCTGCTGTTACCCTTTTAATTGCTGCTGTGAATTATTGGTAGCGCCATTTACAGTGGGGAGTATGCCACTCTAAGTCCCCAGCAGCTATCCCATAGCACATAGAGCCCTTGCACATTTCAGGATGTGCACACTGGATGCCTCTTGTAAATACTAATGTCCTACGACCTTAGGATAGCTATATTGGTCCCTTGTACAATTCTAAATGTCGAGCCCACTGGGACGAGGGTACTCGGTACCGGACCGGGTCTTTACTGGGAAGTCACGGGTGGTCCTGGTCCGGACCGTGTCCCGGGCCCTGGCAATAAAAGGGGAATATTTACAGGGGTTGTCATCGTGACGCCACCCACTTGATGCGGCCAGTGATGGGGCCGCCGCTGCTGCAGAACCTCCGGGGACGATGTAATGGCAGCGGAGATGGTGTAGTTCCAGTGGGTAGAACTGTGTTCCCCGGGGTTAAGGGTTAAGTCTATTGTGGAGTGTGTACACACTTACTTCGCAGACACTGCAGGGATCTCTCCTCCTGGCTGGTGCTGACAGCTGTAGCTGTGGCTCTGCAGGTGGAGGTCCTTCTGATGTAATCCTGTTAGGAGAGAATCACCCTCATGCAGAGACACAAGGGAAGCTGTTCCAGGGTTTTCCAAAGCTTTACTCTCAGCTCTTTAAGTTACTTAACAGCACAGTCACAGTTCTTACACAGTTCTTCGTCAAGTTCACGGGCACATTCTCCCTCTCCGGTTCCCTTTGCCTGCAGCCAGGCCTCTCTCTCGTGACCCCTCACACAATCTGCAGTGTCCTTTCCGGGCTGTTACATTCTCCTTACTTGTGTTGTGCGACACTGGACAGTATGGCGGATGGCTTCTGTGAGTCCTAATTTGTCACTGAGCTGCCTGTCCTTTGGGTAGGGATCTCAATCTGAAACTCAGACCCCCCGTCATGTTGTTTGGGGATGCCGGGTAAACTACGGTCCCCTCTAGAGCCGACACTCTACTTCAGCCCAGCCTCCAGCAGTCCTCAAGCCTGAGGCTCTACCAGGCTCCTTTCTCTCTGTTCCTCTCGGTACCATAGGAGGGCTACTCCGCCTGCAGTCAGTAGCTTCAGCTGCGTTCTAGGGCCCGGGTTACACCGTCCCTTCTCAGTCCTCTCACACTCCTTGTGGTATCAGCTTCGAAAGGGCTTTCTCTCTCCTCTGGCTCGCACTGGCTCAGTACAGATTCTGCGCTCCTAGGCCTTACTCTCACAGGACGTGTGAGCTTCAGTCTTTGCTTCTCAGCCTACCTCGGCCTACTGAACTCCTTCACTCCTCCCCCTTCCTATATACTTTCAAGTCACCTGACTTCTGGTGTACCCAACCCACTCCTCTGAATCCACCACCCCTCAATCTCATAGAGTATCTAATCTCAGGGCTAGATGTTACCTCCTCTTACACGTGGGTATGTGGGCTGTGAGGGTGTTGGTGTGCAACAAGTGTCCTACCTGCCTGGCTGCAGTTCCTTTGTGGGGCCCCCTGGACGCAGGGGCGCCACATAAACATTACATGTCTGAATAGCCTGTGGTTAAGCCAATGCTCTAGGCCAGCTGATGGCTGAACCCTGATGGCACGCTGTTAGCCAGTGGAGGAATAAGTATTGATCCTCTCCGCTGGCTTTCGTAGTTTACCACTGTCAAGACATGAACACTTTGAATTTGCGAGGTATTACAGTGCGGATAGATTCAAAAGCGTTGTCGGATAAGTATGAGAGAGAGAATTTCGTCCTCTTGATACCCCTACCCCTTGAGTCTGTCTCCACAGACAAGTCGGTGTTTCCATTGACGGTGCCCGTGCACAGATCACATATGGGAGTGAATGGGTGCGCACGGTCTTGCGCTGTCAAGCGCAGCACCGTGCGCTCCCATTATAAAGATAGGGGCTTGCGGTGCTGCGCTCACATTGCCGATCCCCTCCGCAGAACGCTGCGGAGGGGTCCGCAAATGTGATGGCAGCCTTAGATGCTTGTAATCAACTCATTACCTGCATTACAGACAGTGTCTTACATTGTCACCTGTATAAGACTCCTGTCCACGCACTCAATCAGTCAGACTGTAACCTCTACAACATGGGAAGACCAAAGGATGTCAGGGAAAAGATCCTAGACCTGCACAAGGCTGGAATGGGCTACAAACCATAAGTAAGACAAAGCTGGGGGAGAAGGAGACAACTGTGGGTGCAATAGTAAGAAAATGGAAGAAATACAAAATGAGGTCAATCCACATCGATCTGGGGTCTATGCAAAGTCTCACCTGGTGGGGTATCCAGGATCATGAGGAAGGTGAGAGATCAGCCTAAAACTACACGGGGGGATAACTTGTTATTGATCTCAAGGCAGCTGGGACCACTGTCACCAAGAAAACCACTGATAACACACTGCTCAAGAAGGCGCATGTGCCACCCATCTGAAGTTTGCCAATGAGCGTCATGTGATGCGTTTGGAAATAGCGCAAGGTTTCAAACTCCGGCACTTAGATGCCGGCATTTGACCTGCGCTCGGGGTTCCGTCACCCATAGGAATGAATTGGCAGTTTTAAACGCAGCCTTACCTTTACGGTAACACCGCGTTAATGCTGCCAAATTCTATATTTTAAATGGAATCGCCTGAACGGAGGCATAGCGCTGGTGTGACCCTAGCCATACTCACACCCCAATGTGCCACCTCAATGCTCTGAAAGATAAGGAAAGGCAAATTTAAAATAATGATTAATCAATATCCAGGATGCAGATGTCTTCACTTAAGGTATCTACTTAGTCAGTATACCCATGCCATTATGGTCATACCATTATTTTGTTATGCATAATCTTGATGACAGGTTCTCTTTAAGCCCATAAGCCCCTGGCTCCTTTAATACCTATAAATGGGTCAGGGGATCTGGAATGCAGGGGATCTAGAAATTATATGTTTAGAGCATGCCTTTAAGCACCGCTCCTGTGGGGGTTTTTATTGCATCACTGGAGTGGTGCTTTAAATATAGGTCCCCTGCTCCTGTCTTATACTCACCTTCTGGCATCTTCATCTGCTATCAGCGGTGCTCTGGTTAATTTCTGGCACTTTGAGACCTGCCACTAGCTTCAGTGTTTTATGGAGCATGCCAGGGGTCACAACTCAATGTAAGTCTATTAGAGCCTCATTCTGGTCTTGTTCTGGCTCACATAAAGATTCACTGAGAGCTAGTGGCATACTTTCTAACTCTAAGTTACAGTTACAAGGTGGTGCTGCGGGACCGGAGCAGCATCAGTAAAAGGTGAATCTGCCAAAAGGTGAGTACATGACAGGGGACAGGGAGCTTACATTAAAGCACCATTCCAGAGCTGGAAATAAATACTAGAGTGGTGCTTTAAATGTAAAAATCTGTAGAAAGGTGACCATTGTTGTTGAATTCATTCAAAGGACACACAATCCTCACATGAACATCCTAAGGAAAATTGGCGCTGATGTTCAGCCCATATTCCACAAAGACCACAGACTTAAAGCCATATTCCCAGAAATAACACTGCTCCCCTATAAACAGCCCCCCAACCTAAGGAATCAGAAGTGTCCTCACATCACCATCACAGACGGGCACGTTCCCCTGTAACAGCAAGAAATAAAAGATTTGTACCCACATCACCAACCGATACAGTCCCTATACCCAACACGAACCAGGACTTTAAGATCATGGGCCTTTTTTTATGTGTACATCCTCCAATGTGGTGTACATGATACAGTGTACACGGTGCACTACAGGTACGTATATTGGGGAAACAATGCAAAAGCTACAAACAAGAATGAATCAACATAGATACACAATAAAAATGGGCTGGACACACCTGTAGGAATACACATCTCTAGACCTGGACACAACATGGCAGACTTACAAGTTCTAATATTGAAAGGTCACTTCAACAATGATAGAGAGCGTAAAATCTGGAATTCAAATTCATAAGAATGTTCCAATCCCTAACAAACGGGTTCAATTTGACACCTGGATTCATGAGTCATTACATAGACACAGTTAACACCTCCACAAGAAGATCTTCTGATGTGTAAAAGACCACTCCACCTCATCGACATCAGTAACAAAGACTTCATTTCAATTTCTGTGTAAAAGACCACTCCACCTCATCTACATCAGTAACAAAGACTTCATTTCAATTTCTGTGTAAAAGACCACTCCACCTCATCGACATCAGTAACAAAGACTTCATTTCAATTTCTGTGTAAAAGACCACTCCACCTCATCTACATCAGTAACAAAGACTTCATTTCAATTTCTGTGTAAAATACCACTCCACCTCATCGACATCAGTAACAAAGACTTCATTTCAATTTCTGTGTAAAAGACCACTCCACCTCATCTACATCAGTAACAAAGACTTCATTTCAATTTCTGTGTAAAAGACCACTCCACCTCATCTACATCAGTAACAAAGACTTCATTTCAATTTCTGTGTAAAAGACCACTCCACCTCATCGACATCAGTAACAAAGACTTCATTTCAATTTCTGTGTAAAAGACCACTCCACCTCATCGACATCAGTAACAAAGACTTCATTTCAATTTCTGTGTAAAAGACCACTCCACCTCATCTACATCAGTAACAAAGACTTCATTTCAATTTCTGTGTAAAAGACCACTCCACCTCATCTACATCAGTAACAAAGACTTCATTTCAATTTCTGTGTAAAAGACCACTCCACCTCATCGACATCAGTAACAAAGACTTCATTTCAATTTCTGTGCAAAAGATCACTCCACCTCATCGACATCAGTAACAAAGACTTAATTTCAATTTCTGTGTAAAAGACCACTCCACCTCATCGACATCAGTAAAAAAGAGTTCATTTCAATTTCTTTAGCCCACCTCGACTTAGCATCACCTCATGTCCTGCTGTATTTTGCATTTAAATGTCTCAGTAAATCATTTGTAATATTGTCTGATGGAGCTTTGAGCTTTGAAAGCTTACAAATATAATTTTTTTGGTTAGCCAATAAAGGTATCACCCCTAGAATACTTTTCTCAATTTTTGGGGGGGACTTAAGTAGTTACAAATGACACTCAAAAATGTCAATCTATTTAAAAGGACTCTGTCAGGTCATTTTTCAGTATGATACTAATAGTACATTTGAATAGTGCCTGGACAGATCATTAAGAATATGCAAAAATCTTTCATGTACTCTTTGTAGTTCTCTTAGTTCTCTTGTTATAAGCACCTGCACACCCAGCAGGCAGCTGTAAAAGTACTTGACCTGACTCCTGATAGTAAAAGTATGTAATCCACGCCTATCCAAGCTGGTGTTCTCTCCCTCCCCTCTGTGCTGAAGTTACACTGAATATCAGGCTTCTGCAGGCTGCTGGGGAGGGGATTGAGACGGAGGAGGTGTTTTGTGCTATAAATCTTGTAGTAACATCACTAGCCTGTGCTGCCTGTGAGAGATTTCTGTTTATATGAACATTTGTTTTCCAACATACGTGTAATGTGTGTATCTGCTGAGCAAATGACCAAATGTTCATGTAAACACAAAAAAATATCTATGAGCACACATTACACACAATGTACACATTGCCTGAGATACACACAATGAAGATCTCAGAGCTGCATCTGCTAAGATCAGATTTGCTAAAAGAACACACCTCCCCCCCTCCTTTCTACTCTGTCTGCACTGTGCCTGCACACACACAGGACACAGACCCAGACGAGGGCAGGGCAGTGATGGATGAATATTCATTCTTTGGGGAGTGTGCAGCAGAGAAGCAAGTGATCACTCACTGTGATCGACAGATGGAATGAATCTTTTATTTTGAAGTTTACACAGGATAGGGGGGAGTATAAATACTAGAAATACATGAATAGAGTAAGCTTAGAGAAAGGAATTAGAAAATTACATTAGTTACATATGGATTTTTGACCTGACAGATTCCCTTTAATGGACAGATATGCCTTCAAGGCATACATATTAGACCAAAGGTGAACAAAATGGAGAGTTGTGGTCAAATCTGTTATTCATCACTTGATTCTTTGGATAGAAATTGATTGAATTTTGGGGGACAAATGTTTGCAGTGGTTTAAAAGATCAATCATCTTATCTCCAGGACAACACAGTGATTGGTAATTTGATATCGGATATGCCCTAACAACATCTCTCCAGGTAATCAGTTGATCAGTGCCTCCATACACATTAGAGGGTTGGCTGAACCTATCAATATGTATGGGGGGAAGAAGTGCAGCCCCTGCTGCAGCAATTAGGCAATATTGGGTGGAGCATACAGCTCCTTGTGTGTATACAGCTGCCATCAGTCATTAAATCCCCAACATTCTAATCATGTGAGATGACCATGCTAACTATATCCAAGTCTACACAGCAAGGTAGTGAAGTAAACCGCAAACGATAGCAAAAGTTTGCCTATGCTGTGCTCCAGAGGGCATTGTAAATAAAAAAATATTGGAATATATCTGCGGTTATAGATAGGTACAACAAATAGCAATAATACATTCTATGGTAAATATTTTAATAAAATCAATCAGAAATCTTTGAGGACTTATCACAAATGGACAACCTAAGAAAGTGCTAATTATGAGGGTCAGTGTCAATGATGCCCACATTGGACCTTAACCTTCTTGAGAAGGGCAGTGTGGTCAGCCGCCATTTTCATAAATTGATGTTTCACATATCAATAATGTACATTTTGTAGGAAAATTTGGTAATTTTTGCTATCAATCACTACCAACTCGCTATCAATTGCTACCTGATCGCTACCGGCCATCTGATTGGCCATCAGACATAAGGTCCTGGCAGGCCAGCAGATGTGTTCTTTTTGGGTCCCGGGACAGCCGTTGGATAGCTAAGTATGTTATTTTTTTATTTTTAACACCTTTTATTAACTTTTATTTCACTTTCGCAGTGTATATAAATATACTGTGAAAGTGAATGTACTACTCACTACTCCTAACGAGTAATCGCAAGGAAACTCACGGAATATCGAGTAGCCCGAATACTGTACTATTCGGCGAGTACCGCATAGTTGAGAGTATACTCGCTCATCCCTACTGAATAGGTGTAAGAGAATGGCATGACCAAAATGAAGGAGTTCTTAAAACATACCTGCTCTCCTTGGCTTTTGGTTCACATTTTTATTTTATTTAGGCAGCCAACAGTTCGATTTTGATCCATGGAGATTTGATGGATAAACACTTTGTAGGAAGATTAATCTTGTGCAGCCTAGGTATGTCCACCAGAGACTTCTCCAAGCCTAGATAGGTCCACCAGAGACTTCTCCAAGCCTAGATAGGTCCACCAAGGTCTTCTCTAAGCCTAGAGAGGTCCCTCAGGGTTTACTCCAAGCCCAGATAGGTCCACCAGTGTCTCCTCCAAGCCTTGGTAGGTCCACCAGGGTCTCCTCCAAGCCTTGGTAGGTCCACCAGGGTCTCCTCCAAGCCTTGGTAGGTCCACCAGGGTGTTCTCCACCATTATCTTGATTGTAACAAGCCATCATGTTGTTGGTTTTCCTCTTCACCTTGTTCCTTTTATTCTTCTGACCATGATGTCCTTCTCCAGTGATTGCTCTCTTCGTATGATGTGTAGACAGTCATATCTTGGTGATCCTTCCCTCCAGTGACATGTCTGGCTTGATTTGTTCCAGAATTGATGTGTTTGTTCTTCTTGCAATCCATGGTATTGATAACATCCTTCTCCACCATTATCTTGATTGTAACAAGCCATCATGTTCCTGGTCTTCCTCTTCACCTTGTTCTTTCTTTTCTTCCGACCATGATGTCCTTCTCCAGTGATTGCTCTCTTCGTATGATGTGTAGACAGTCATATCTTGGTGATTCTTCCTTCCAGTGACATGTCTGATCTGTTCCAGTATTGATGTGTTTGTTCTTCTTGCCATCCATGATATTGATATCATCCTTCTCCGGCTCCACATTTCAAAGGTGTTGATACTTCTTCGGTCTTTTTTCTTTGTCTGGTCGCTTCCATAGTTCTTACCCCAGAAGGGAAATGTTGACTAATTTTTCAGGAACCACTTTTGTAACTTTTATCAAAAAAAATTCTTACCCAGGTTAATATGATTATTCCGTCATTCTGACATTTCACATGATGAAAAGTTACTTCCACCGATGGATTGACATTTTTTCTCCTGTTTCAATTTGCTGGGCTGGAAGTGTAGATAAGGATGCTCATCGCACCTTACACATTCTCACCTCTCGCCTCTCACCTCTTAGGCTCTTGTCCATTTCTCTAATAATCTGTGTTAACAAGAATGGTGCTCGGAGAACTCAATGGAGGAGCCCTCTCCTGCTGGCTTTTCATTAACAGCAGCTGTCAACCTGGCCTGAGGAAGACAACACTGGAGACAGCACAAGAGACACCTTGAGAGGCTTATTAGTGTGAATCTGTCCGGTCTCTTTTATCCTGTAAAATCTAGCAAAATTGTAAAATGCAGAGCCGTAGGCAGTCTCCTCCACCTGGGGCTTGTTGGTGTTCTCCACCCGCTCAGTCTATGTTTCGCTAGACCCTCTGGCTACACCCCAGGTATTATATAGTCATTGTAGAAATATTGATATGGGGATGTAGGTGATGTGCTGTGGCAAACACAAGTAGGAAGACTTTGCGAAAATCAAATAACAGCATGCGGAAAAAGCACCAGAAGGGAATTGATCGTAAGAAATTAGTTTTGTTGGTGGTTGTATTGACTATAGATTTTTTTAACGCTTTTTTCTGCAGGCAGCAACCAGAATTTTTGATGAATTTTTGTTAAATATAGAAAAGAGTCCAGCAGCACTCCGGCCCTTAAAAAACATCCGACTTTATTCACTATAGGTGCGTAAGCAAAGCAGGGAGTGTATGGGACAAAAGCCTGTTTCACACCTTCGTCAGGACCGGTTGAAGCACCACAAGGTGCGAAACAGCCTGTTGTCCCATACACACCCTGCATCTCTCCCTGCTTTGCTTATGCATGTGGCACCCTGGCACCTGTTGGGCACCACAGAAATCCTTAGGTACAAATGGAGTAAGTAACAGCACAGCAAAACCACAACACAAACAACACTTAGAACACCTGGTTTCACCCCGAGCCTCTAGGGGAGCTAACACTGGTGACTTCTAACCAGTTCCCCCTATAAATAGAGTCTTGGAGGGAGAAACTTCAGAGTGTGGTAGACGCTACAAGAGCTGCCTGCCTGTGTGAAACCTCCACCCTATGAGGAACACACTAGGCCCTGCTAGCCTGTTAGCCAGTGGAGATCCCTGCAATTGGGATAATAGGAAGAAGGAGATCACCTCTCAGGAATACAGAGTTAATCCAACTCTTTCCAAACCATCCGGTTACTGGAACCGAAGCCGTGGAAGCTACAAAGCCCTCACAGAGAACCAGCTACATCCAACAGGAGGTTTAGCCACCTGTTCCACCTGATGCACCTACCCACGAGAGCCCAGGGAAGAGTACTGATCCTGCTCAGACCCTTTTACAGTGCCCTCAGTGCTGCTAACCAGGTGAAGCAAGTTCCATTGAACACCCTGCCCGGTCCGGCTGGATTCCACGTCCACCCGACCTTAGCACCAGAAGTAGAGAAAGGAAGCCTAACACTGCTTGCTGTGAAACTCCATAAGTGCCAACTTCACTATCCCGGTCCGAGTGTACCTGCCTACCAACCAGTAAAGGTACCTAAAAGAGACTTTGTGTGGTTGTGCATTATTCCTGGATTCAGCGCAGCGTCCCTCAGCTGCCTCACAACATCTTGCGCAGCTCCCGGCTCCGGGGATTCCCGCTCATCCTGTGGGGAGCGTTCCATCTCGCTGTATAACATCCCCCGGAGACCCGAACAGCGCTGGTACCGTTACCAGAACACCCGCAGGTGGCGTCACGAAGACAAATCACCCCACTGTTCCGCCATTCCCCTATTGATCTGGACCACCGGGCCTACACCACCGCAGGCGCGGTTCCGTGACTGGAGGAGAAACAACGCCCGCTACGTGTACCCCCCGGCTACGGTGAGTCAGAATTTGGCGTCACGAACAGGATACGAGCAGGCCCGTTATCACGGGTATTGTGTGCTATTGATTGACTGTAAATATCGAACTGTACATTTGGTCCGCCATTGCTGCGCGAAAAGGCGGGAAAAGAAGGGGCGTGACTGTACAGAGGGCGCGAAGATTGACCCCGCCCCCACGCTCTGACGACTTCCCCTGTACGCAGCAGGAACCGGAAACTCCCGTGGTGCCTCACTCCTCACCGCGAGGCCGACACTTCCGTTTGCAACCGAGGGAAAGGCTACGCTTAACTAAGGGGGAGCGACCATGAGTAACCCGGCTCCCGATCACGCGGCACCCCCGCTAGACCAAGCGGCACCTCAAAATATACCTCTTGATGGACAGCAACAAGTCGGCGGTATGCTACCGCAACCCGCTCCGATTATGCCGATGTCTCTACCCTACGTTCCTAGTGCGACCTGGTTACCCAAGTACAGCGGTGTACCCAGCACCTTGGAGAACTTCCAGAGGAAGATATGCCAAGCCCTGGACATGTACCCGATGACCGGTAAGCAAAGAGCTTCAGTTATTATGGGACAGTTAACCGGTGCAGCCGAACTGCAGAGCCGCAGCTGGCCTATAGAAGTTCAGGAATCTGTGGAGCAGATATTCGCCAAATTAGCCCGGGTCTTTGAGCGCCATACCGAAGCTGAACTAAGACTGTCATTCTATCGTTGTAACCAAGGGGCACGAGAAAGTGTCCTTGATTATTCACTGCGCTTACAAGAAGCATACAGACTGTTAAAACAAGTTGATCCTGATAGTGTCCGTGATGAAAACAAAGCGTTAATTGGACAATTTATTGTGGGCCTTAAACTATCTGAGGATAGAAAGCAAGCAAGCTGGTGGTCCATACAAAACCCAGGCGCAGAGTTTGATACCTTGAGAGACTTAACAGTTTGGGGACAGCGACTCGCTGAAGTACCTGATCCCGCTTCACCGCAGCAGCAGCAGTACGCTGACACCCCTTCCGTGCCGGCAGCAACATCTCCAATCCCTGCGATTCAGTCCAGTGCACAGACTGTAACACCTGACCGGTTTGATCAACTGTGTGCTAATGTCGAGCAGCTGATGAAAGACGTGGCCAAGCTACAAGCTGGGAGAAGACCCAAGACAGATGCAAGGCCATCGGACAAGATTCAACTCGCCGACAGCCCGGATGACGTCCCCTGGATGAGGAGAAAGACACAGCCGTCGCGAGGAAAACCTGCAGACCGCCGCAGTCCTGACAGACGCCGCAACAGTCAGCAGAACGACTTAGGAGGACGCAATCTGCAATCCCGTCCTTTAAACGAGCAACCCCTGGGCGAGAAGGGCCAACCCCAGGAGTAGACTGTCCAGGCCCTACGTCCAGCTGGGAACACAAGTATGTGGGAGACTGTCCATACTTACCAATCGTCATCGATGGCATCGCTATCTCCGCCTTGATAGACACTGGATCCCAGGTGACATCCATCCCCAGTGCCCTTTACAAGCAGTTCTGGCCAGATGTTAAGCTAGAACCCCCTAACCCTGAGATGAACCTTGAAGCCACTAACGGTATTCCGGTTACCATAGAGGGACAGTGGGAAGCTACAGTAAAGGTGGGGAGGGTGCAGTTGAAAAACCAGGGTATCTTAGTGGTTCAGGATAAGCCTAACCACAAGGATCCATATGTCATATTGGGTACCAATGTCATGATCAAATGCCTCGATGAAGTGTTGTTTTTACTCCAACAGAGTGCTGAAGCCGGTAAACCCAGAGAAAAGAGGGCTATCCAAAAGCAGATCAGAGCTCTGGTGTATCAACAACAGGTAACCTTGTCAAATGGTGAGATTGGCAGAGTAAGGGTCACAGATCCCATTCCAATTGTGGTACCACCCAGAAGTGAAATGATGATCTGGTGTCGAGCAGCCATAGGCCTCAGAGGGCAGGACTACCAAGCTGTAGTAGAACCTGTAATGTCCGACAGTAGTCCTACGCTCTTGACAGCCAGAGGGTTAGTCGATGTAAGAAAGGGGAGAGTCCCCGTACGCATATTGAATTATGGTGATGACGAAGTCAGACTACCAAGATATGCAACTGTTGCTAAATTGTACCAAGTAAAAGATGATGCTGTGATTGATGTAAAATCCTCAAACCAAATAGTCACTGATGAACCCCCTCACTCCAAAGATCAGTTAGAGAAATGGTGTCAAGAGCTCAGTGTGGGAACTGACAATACACCCTCTCACCAGAAAAATGGAGTATACCGGGTAGTTCGGGAGTATGAGCAAGTGTTCAGCAAACACCCACTTGACTTTGGGAGGATTAAAGGGGTACAACATCATATCCCCACAAACAACCATGCACCTATCAAAGAAAGGTACAGGCCTATACCACCCACACACTACCAGAAAGCAAAAGAGATGCTTCAGGACATGAAGAATGCAGGAGTCATTAGGGATAGCTGTAGTCCCTGGGCCGCACCACTAGTCCTGGTTAAAAAGAAAGATGGTAGTATGAGGATGTGTGTAGATTATAGGCAAATCAACAAAGTCACACACAAAGATGCATACCCGTTACCCCGCATAGAAGAGTCACTAGCTGCACTCAAATCTGCCAACTACTTCTCCACATTAGATCTTACTAGTGGGTACTGGCAGGTTGCCGTTGCAGAGGAGGATCGTGAGAAGACAGCCTTCACTACTCCCATGGGCTTATGCGAGTTCAACAGTATGCCATTCGGTTTGTGCAATGCCCCAGGAACATTTCAGAGACTTATGGAGTGTTGTTTGGGCCATAAGAACTTTGAGACTGTCTTGTTATACCTTGATGATGTCATTGTCTACTCTCAGACCTATGAAGATCACCTCCAACACCTGAGTGAAGTGTTCGAGTCACTGTCCAAGTACGGGATGAAACTGAAACCGTCCAAGTGCCACCTGCTGAAGCCCAAGGTCCAATACCTAGGACATGTGGTCAGCGCCGAAGGCGTAGCACCGGATCCGGATAAAGTAACCGTCATCAAGGACTGGCCAGCACCCATCAATCACAAAGAGGTACGTCAATTCTTAGGACTGGTCGGGTACTACCGACGATTCATCAAAGGCTACACCAAGATAGCCGCCCCCATGCAAGATCTCTTAGTAGGACAATCCAAAAACGGCAAGATCAGGGGACCCCCGTTCCACTGGGGCCCAGAACAGGACAAGTCCTTCCAAACGTTAAAAGATGCTTTAACTGGAGAAGAAATCCTGGCTTACCCTGACTACAATCTACCGTTTCTGTTGTACACTGACGCAAGTAATGAAGGTTTAGGAGCAGTCCTATCTCAACGTCAGCAGGGCAAGGAGAAAGTGATAGCCTACGCAAGCAGAAAGCTCCGTCCCACCGAAAGGAACCCGGAAAACTACAGCTCCTTCAAGCTGGAGTTCCTGGCCCTGGTCTGGGCGATCACAGAGCGTTTCAAGCATTACCTGGCATCAGCCCCGTTCACAGCTTTCACAGACAACAATCCTCTAACACACTTAGAGACTGCAAAGCTGGGAGCCCTAGAACAGCGTTGGGTAGCAAGACTCGCTAACTACGACTTCACTGTAAAGTACCGGGCAGGTCACAAAAACGGCAATGCTGATGCCCTGTCCCGAATGCCTCATCTTCCTGACGAGGGAGAAGACATAGACGACCTAGAAGAGATTGAACTACCTGCTTTCCACCGTTCCGGTACAGCAACATGTCATCAGAGAAACCAGACACGTGTAGAGAGGACCGTGAACCCGTTACCTCACCATGACTGGAAGGAGGCTCAAGCCAACGACCCAGATGTCAGCCTGGTAAGGGATCTCATCACTCAAGAACACGCCAATATGGACTCTGATGCCTCACCAACTGCTAAACGCCTGTGGAAGGAGAAAGGAAGGTTGTTCGTCTACCAAGGTAAACTATGCAGAAGATACCTCAATCCGAGAACCCATGAACTCATCTGGCAGATTGTAGTTCCCAAGACTGAAGTCCAAATGATCCTTGAAGCATACCATGATGATGCAGGACACTTTGGATGGAAGAAGCTGGAAAGACTCCTGAAGGATCGGTTCTACTGGGTCGGTATGAGAGGTTCCATTGACAAATGGTGTAAAAACTGTGGACCATGTCACCTTCGAAGAAAAGACCATCTAACTCAGAAAGCTCCGTTGCAACCAATTGTTACCACCAAACCTCTTGAAATAGTTGCTCTCGACCATGTGAAGCTTACCCCAAGTCGAACCGGGTACACCTACGCTCTCACCATCGTCGATCACTACTCAAGATTCCTGGTAGTCGTTCCAGTTAAGGATTTAACTGCGGAGGTAGCAGCAAAAGCGTTCCAGAGTTACTTCTGTCGCCCCCATGGGTATCCAGACCAAGTCTTAACTGACCAAGGGCCAGCCTTCGAATCAGCTCTGTTCCAAGAATTCTTAGGGCTGTATGGGTGTAAGAAAATCCGCACAACACCTTATCATCCTCAAACGAACGGTTTATGTGAGAAGATGAACCACATAGTCATTGACATGCTCAAGACCTTACCAGTTGAAGAGAGAAATCAATGGCCAGAGAAACTTCCAGATCTCGTGGACATCTACAACCACATACCTGTCAGTTCGACAAATTACACACCTGCTTACTTGATGAGAGCAAGACCAGGTAAACTGCCTATTGATTTGCAGATGGGAACCGTTGAACCCACAGAAGATTCTTCTGATGAAGACTGGGTCAGCCAACGCCAAGAAAAGTACAGAAAAGTACAGGAAAGCGTGGAAAGGAACCTTGAAATCAGTAGAACCAAACAAGAGAAAGACTTTAACAAGCACGCCTCAGCTGAACCGCTAGCTATAGGTGATGTAGTGCTGAAAAGAAAAAGAAAAACCAACAAATTGGATAACAGTTGGGAATCCATACCCTACACCGTTATGCCGTCACACTTTGATAACTCAAAAACTTGTGTTATTAGCAAAGACAATGGGAACACTATTGCGACTGTCTCAAGGGATCATTTGAAGAAATGTCCGCCACAGTTAATCCCACAAGCAACCAGTTACCCTACTGTAACTCAAGATGAAGAAACAAAAGAAAATCTAGTCCTTACAGAAATTGGATACTTACCAGCTGATTGGCCACAAATAGGTGATGCATTCCTCATACCAGTTATGCACTTCTACCAGCCTACAGAAGATCAGCCAAAGCCAAATCCAATTCCACAAGTCCAACAAGAAGAAGTTCAAGTGCAAGAATTGCAGCCTGTTATCATGGAACCTGAGATTCCTGTAATCGGTCAGCCTGCTAGTCCCACAGTAAGAGAAGCCATTCCTAATCAACTACCTACAGAGGTCAGTCCAGTTGATAGACTCCGCACTTACTATGGTCTTACACAAAGCAGACATAGAGAAGTACCAACCACTTCGTACACTACACAAACAGCTTTGGAAACACCCACACTACGCAGATCCACACGTAGTACATTAGGACAACCCCCACACAAGCTTGGAGAATGGGTTTAAAATGTAGTGGAAAATGTAACCTGTAAGTGTTTGTATATAATACTGTTTTTCAAAACCTGTAAAAAGTAGTGTACAGAAGGGTGGAGGAACTGGGCTATGTCCCAAGTATACTAAGTTGGGGACAGAAAGCGCCTGGTAAGGTATAGAAGGATAGTACCGGCCTCCCAAGCAGAGACACCCGTAGGGAATGTATAAAGTTTAACGTGTATCCATGGACTTTACCTTTTTTCCTTTTCATAAACTTTGAACAATTGTCACAGGACTTGTGTGACCACTAACTTTACCTTTTTCCAGCCTGCGGCAGATGGACTAGTGCCGTACGGACTGCTTTTCACCTTTTTCCACATTTTTCACTTCCTTTTCAGTGATTTTTGTGTTTTTCTTTAAGACTTTGTAAATTGAATGTTATAAAATGCTTAGTGTTAAGTTGTAAAAATAACTTTTTGCTCAGCCGGGAGAACTGAGGTTAACTAAGGGGGAATGTGGCACCCTGGCACCTGTTGGGCACCACAGAAATCCTTAGGTACAAATGGAGTAAGTAACAGCACAGCAAAACCACAACACAAACAACACTTAGAACACCTGGTTTCACCCCGAGCCTCTAGGGGGAGCTAACACTGGTGACTTCTAACCAGTTCCCCCTATAAATAGAGTCTTGGAGGGAGAAACTTCAGAGTGTGGTAGACGCTACAAGAGCTGCCTGCCTGTGTGAAACCTCCACCCTATGAGGAACACACTAGGCCCTGCTAGCCTGTTAGCCAGTGGAGATCCCTGCAATTGGGATAATAGGAAGAAGGAGATCACCTCTCAGGAATACAGAGTTAATCCAACTCTTTCCAAACCATCCGGTTACTGGAACCGAAGCCGTGGAAGCTACAAAGCCCTCACAGAGAACCAGCTACATCCAACAGGAGGTTTAGCCACCTGTTCCACTGATGCACCTACCCACGAGAGCCCAGGGAAGAGTACTGATCCTGCTCAGACCCTTTTACAGTGCCCTCAGTGCTGCTAACCAGGTGAAGCAAGTTCCATTGAACACCCTGCCCGGTCCGGCTGGATTCCACGTCCACCCGACCTTAGCACCAGAAGTAGAGAAAGGAAGCCTAACACTGCTTGCTGTGAAACTCCATAAGTGCCAACTTCACTATCCCGGTCCGAGTGTACCTGCCTACCAACCAGTAAAGGTACCTAAAAGAGACTTTGTGTGGTTGTGCATTATTCCTGGATTCAGCGCAGCGTCCCTCAGCTGCCTCACAACATCTTGCGCAGCTCCCGGCTCCGGGGATTCCCGCTCATCCTGTGGGGAGCGTTCCATCTCGCTGTATAACATCCCCCGGAGACCCGAACAGCGCTGGTACCGTTACCAGAACACCCGCAGGTGGCGTCACGAAGACAAATCACCCCACTGTTCCGCCATTCCCCTATTGATCTGGACCACCGGGCCTACACCACCGCAGGCGCGGTTCCGTGACTGGAGGAGAAACAACGCCCGCTACGTGTACCCCCCGGCTACGGTGAGTCATGCACCTATAGTAAATAAAGTTGGAAGTGTTTTAAGGACCGGAAGGGCCACTTTACACACACCAACTTATCTGTCCAACTTCAGACCAACTTGCTGGTTGCAGTGAAATCATGGACACATTGTTCCATTTTGTGACTGTGTACAATGGAACAATGTGTCCATAATTTCACTGCAACCAGCAAGTTGTTCTGAAGTTGGACAGATAAGTTGGTGTGTGTAAAGTGGCCTTTAAAGCTGGTACCCGTTAATCCTGGGTGTGCTTTATGGAGCTCTGGGACAGATCCAAGGTTCCTCTCTGCAGAAATGTGTGAGTAGTGCTGGAGTTTTTCCTCTCTTTTTTTTATTGACTAAGCCAATTTTATGGGAATAGGGAAAAACTGTAGTAAAATTGCTGAAACTATTCATATGGTGCATTTTTTAAACAGAAGCATGAAAGTTCAAAAAATGTATTATTATTATTCTATTGGCCGTCAGCTTGATGGATAAATGCTCTGTAGGAAGATTAATCTTGTGCAGCCTAGATAAGTCCACAAGGGTCTTCTCCAAACCTACATAGGTCCACCTGGGTCTTCTGCAAGCCTAGATAGGTCCACTAGGATCTTCTCCAAGCCTAAACCTTGGTCTTTTCCGTGTCTTGATAGGTCCACCAAGGTTTTCTCCAAACCTAAATAGGTCCACCAGGGTCTTCTGCAAGCCTAGAAAGGGCTAACAGGGTTCTCTCCAAGCCTAGATAGGTCCACCAGGGTCTTCTCCAAGCCTAGATAGGTCCACCAGGGTCTCCTCTAAGCCTAGAAAGGGCTATCAGGCTCTTCTCCAAGCCTAGATAGGTCAACCAGGGTTTCTTCAAGTGTAGATAGGTCCACTAGGGTCTTCTTGAAGCCTAGAAAGGGCTAACAGGGTCTTCTCCAAGCCTAGAAAGAGCTAACACAGTCTTCTCCAAGCCTAGATAGGTCCACCAGGGTTTTCTCCATCATTATTCTGATAGTATCAAACCATCGGGTTGCTGGTCTTCCTCTTCACGTTGTTCCTTCTATTCTTCCGACTATGATGTCATTCTCCAGTGATTGCTCTCTACGTATGATGTGTAGACAAGTCGAGTGACATGCCATCCATAGTATTGATAACATCCTTCTCCAGCTCCACATTTCAGAGGTGTTGATTCTCCTTCTGTCTTGTTTCCTTATTGTCCAGGTGTCACTTCCATATGTTAGTACAGTAAAGACCAGACTATGTACTAGCCGTGTCTTCATCACCAGTGAAATGTTCCTTGATGTGAAGACCTTGACCAGTGACTTCATTGTTGATTTTCCATAGTTATTCTCTATTGACTTCCAGTGTCATCGCTGCATCTTGAGTGATCATTGATCCGAGTAGGTTGAAGTCCTTTACAACATCCAGTTCATCACCGTTCATCTCACATGTGTCCTAATCATTACCTGCAAAAAATGCAAGGAAAACAAAATGCACTATGTGAATGAGGTATTAAATATCTTATTAATTTTGCAGTTACTGTAAAACGGCGCTGTTTTCACGCCAATAATAACAATGAAAAAACACTTTTGCACAGGCACTAACGCTTCTGTTTAGGGCTACTTGTCTATTTTTTCTCTCACTTCCGTCCTTGAATGAGATTTGAGAGTATTTTTCCTCCAGCTTTTTAGCTTTGTAAAGTCTCAATTCATTAATCTGGTTTACGGTTCATTTGTATAACTGACCAAGTCCTCTTTTCCATCCAGTCTTGAAAAATTCAAGAGTGGAGTAAAGTATTAAAAATTAGCAATTGTTTGTGCAAGAACAAAGTGGAGGTAAGTTGTGATTTTTTAATGCCAATTACCCCTAGTGGGTGTTCTTCCAACTCTATTCTTACATCCTACCTACCATAATCCCTTGTATGATGTCAGATCCTTTCTTGTTGATTTGCACCTTTTGGTTAGGGTATTGTGGCGCCCCTGCGTCTGGCCAACACAAAATGGTATTGCTATAACATCTATGTAATGCCTTGTCTGAGAAGAATTGTAGTCCCTCTGCTGGAAGCCGGAAGCGAACACACACTGCCTGAGCCCTTATTAGGAGACTGTGCACTTGATGCCTGATTTGGGCATGTGACACACTCTCTGGTGAGGGGGAGGAGTTAGTTAGGGTGTAGTAGGGCAAAGTAGGCGAAGGAGAGGTCCAGTGAGGAGGCAGCAGGAACTGCTCTGAAGGGACCAGCTGCAGGCAGGGAACCAGTCCCTAAGTCATCCAGGCTTATAGGGAGTTGTGGCAGAACTTGATGGGGATAAGTTTCAAGCTCTACAGCAACTCAAGTGGAGCACTCCAGGGCATCAGTAGTACATAGAATCAGGGAACTGCTATGGGCACGAGCCTGGCAGGAGGTGACCCACAGAAACCTTGAGAGAGTACTGGAAGCTCAAGACACCAAGAAACCTAAAACTCATGGAAAGTGAGAAGGAATCCATATTACTCACCCAGCAGAGCGGACTACATTTCTCATCAGACTGGCCGGACCACATGCCTGGTTGTGGATGTATACCCTGGACTGGCTATCGAACCCTGCAGTAAAAAGGTAAAGCAAAGACTAATTCCTACTGTTTACTTTCTCCATACTCACCATCATCACCCCCATTCCCTGGCAGCTAGCCCTGATTGGGAAGGATTAAACATCTGTGCTGCTATACCACCTATCTCCCTGGGATCCTCTGCCGTGCCAGCCACACCTAGCTGATCATCCTAATTGGCGTCATGAGCAAACTTTATCCCTACTACTATCCCCTTTACATGTGCGGTTCGGAACACAGCTTCTTGGCATGGCTACCGTGAACTGAACTCTGGCCTAGCTGCTGAGTACCCTGGCCCTTGTGACTGACAAAGTTACATGGGGACCTAATGCAACTGCAAAACAGAGTGGAGAATGTTTCCAAACATGTTGAACTTTCTTTCGCTGAAAGTGACTGAAATTCAGCAAAGTATCAAAGTGCTAAGTACAAATAAATATCAGTAAAATATGTCAATTTCTGCACCTACCCTAGTGTCTACAAAGTATGGGTAGTCAAAACTGGTAAATATGCATAAAACTAATTTGACAAAACATGTGGATATGGGATGGGAAAATAATTGTGTCCAAAGATTAGATGGCAAAAATATATAGATTACAATGTATGTGCAGTCAGGAAGGAATATTTTCCCAATGTGGAGCTTTGTGTTGCCACATGGGTTATTTTTTTGCCTTCCTCTGGGTCAACATGTAAAGGTACCGTCACACGCGGCAATATTGCTAGGCAATTTCACTAGCAATTTGCTGGTTGCAGTAAAATCATGGATACATTGTTCCATTTGTACACAGCAACAAAATAGAGCAATGTGTCCATGATTTCACTGCAACCAGCAAATTGCCTGTGAAATTGCTAGCAAAATTGCCGTGTGTGACGGTACCTTAAGGAAGCTGCTTGCAGATGCTGCAGATAGAGACACACAGAAATGATTTGTTGCTGATCTATTAAGCTTATTATTTTGTTCCTGATTGTTCCTGAATAAACCAACCGTTATTGTTGCATGCTTGGAGAGTATCGTGAATAATTGGCATCAAACAATCCTCATCTCTTCTTTTTGGGCATGTTTTTCATGGCCACGACTACTTCATCAGGAGCAAAAGAAAAAGAACACCGGATTCAGAAGAACAGTTCCTCCTTACAGGTTTCCACAGGACAGCGCTCATTCTAAGAATACTTGACTCGCAGCACACTTTCTGTTCTGTGTCCAGGGTTGTCAGCTTCATTTTTCTGTCTGTGATCTAAAAATCACAGACAGACAATAATTTTTCCTGCCAGAGTGAAGAAACATAATAAATCATTAGGACTGTAAGTCATGTCTGTCTGCAACCTGTAATACTAATATGAACACATTAACAGCAATCACTGTAAAATGATCACAGTCATAATGACCTGTACAAGCGCCTCCAGCTGTAAAGAATTACAGATGCATCAAGTCCTCTTTACAAGCAAGAGAAAAAAGGGGCTTATTTTTAAGCAATGTGAAGGAAGTTCTGGAAGATTGGGATCAGGTGGAAAGGAACAAAAAGAGTGCGGTGCCTGGGTGTTGCCATTCACTTGTTCCAACAGACTACAGAGTTTTAAGTCTTTAATCATAACGCGTTTCCAGGATGGTCCGTCCCCTTCCTTAGGCGTCAGTGGTCCGTCCCCTTCCTTAGGTGTCAGTGGTCCGTCCCCTTCCTTAGGTGTCGGTAGTCTGTTCCCTTCCTTAAGTGTCAGTGGTCCGTCCCCTTCCTTAGGTGTCAGTGGTCCGTCCCCTTCCTTAGGTGTCAGTGGTCTGTCCCCTTCCTTAGGTGTCAGTGGTCCCTCCCCATCCTTAGGTGTCAGTGGTCCGTCCCCTTCCTTAGGTGTCAGTGGTCCCTCCCCATCCTTAGGTGTCAGTGGTCTGTCCACTTCCTTAGGTGTCAGTGGTCCGTCCCCTTCCTTAGGTGTCAGTGGTCCCTCCCCATCCTTAGGTGTCAGTGGTCCGTCCCCTTCCTTAGGTGTCAGTGGTCCGTCCCCTTCCTTAGGTGTCAGTGGTCCGTCCCCTTCCTTAGGTGTCAGTGGTCCGTCCCGTTCCTTAGGTGTCAGTGGTCCCTCCCCATCCTTAGGTGTCAGTGGTCCGTCCCCTTCCTTAGGTGTCGGTAGTCTGTCCCCTTCCTTAAGTGTCAGTGGTCCGTCCCCTTCCTTAGGTGTCAGTGGTCCGTCCCCTTCCTTAGGTGTCAGTGGTCCGTCCCCTTCCTTATGTGTCAGTGGTCCGTCCCCTTCTTTAGGTGTCAGTGGTCCGTCCCCATCCTTAGGTGTCAGTGGTCCGTCCCCTTCCTTAGGTGTCGGTAGTCTGTCCCCTTCCTTATGTGTCAGTGGTCCGTCCCCTTCTTTAGGTGTCAGTGGTCCGTCCCCATCCTTAGGTGTCAGTGGTCCGTCCCTTCCCTTAGGTGTCGGTAGTCTGTCCCCTTCCTTAAGTGTCAGTGGTCCGTCCCCTTCCTTATGTGTCAGTGGTCCGTCCCCTTCCTTAGGTGTCAGTGGTCCGTCCCCTTCCTTATGTGTCAGTGGTCCGTCCCCTTCTTTAGGTGTCAGTGGTCCGTCCCCATCCTTAGGTGTCAGTGGTCCGTCCCCTTCCTTAGGTGTCGGTAGTCTGTCCCCTTCCTTAAGTGTCAGTTGTCCGTCCCCTTCCTTAGGTGTCAGTGGTCTGTCCCCTTGCTTAGGTGTCAGTGGTCCGTCCCCTTCCTTAGGTGTCGGTAGTCTGTCCCCTTCCTTAAGTGTCAGTGGTCCGTCCCCATGGTCTGTCCCCTTGCTTAGGTGTCAGTGGTCCATCCTCTTCCTTAGGTGTCAGTGGTCCATCCCTTCCCTTAGGTGTCAGTGGTCCGTCCCCTTCCTTAGGTGTCAGTGGTCCCTCCCCATCCTTAGGTGTCAGTGGTCCGTCCCCTTCCTTAGGTGTCGGTAGTCTGTCCCCTTCCTTAAGTGTCAGTGGTCCGTCCCCTTCCTTATGTGTCAGTGGTCCGTCCCCTTCCTTATGTGTCAGTGGTCCGTCCCCTTCTTTAGGTGTCAGTGGTCCGTCCCCATCCTTAGGTGTCAGTGGTCCGTCCCCTTCCTTAGGTGTCAGTGGTCCCTCCCCATCCTTAGGTGTCAGTGGTCCGTCCCCTTCCTTAGGTGTCGGTAGTCTGTCCCCTTCCTTAAGTGTCAGTGGTCCGTCCCCTTCCTTATGTGTCAGTGGTCCGTCCCCTTCCTTATGTGTCAGTGGTCCGTCCCCTTCTTTAGGTGTCAGTGGTCCGTCCCCATCCTTAGGTGTCAGTGGTCCGTCCCCTTCCTTAGGTGTCGGTAGTCTGTCCCCTTCCTTAAGTGTCAGTTGTCCGTCCCCTTCCTTAGGTGTCAGTGGTCTGTCCCCTTGCTTAGGTGTCAGTGGTCCGTCCCCTTCCTTAGGTGTCGGTAGTCTGTCCCCTTCCTTAAGTGTCAGTGGTCCGTCCCCATGGTCTGTCCCCTTGCTTAGGTGTCAGTGGTCCATCCTCTCCCTTAGGTGTCAGTGGTCCGTCCCCTTCCTTAGGTGTCAGTGGTCCGTCCCCTTCCTTAGGTGTCGGTAGTCTGTTCCCTTCCTTAAGTGTCAGAGGTCCGTCCCCTTCCTTAGGTGTCAGTGGTCCGTCCCCTTCCTTAGGTGTCAGTGGTCTGTCCCCTTGCTTAGGTGTCAGTGGTCCATCACCTCCCTTAGGTGTCAGTGGTCCGTCCCCTTCCTTAGGTGTCAGTGGTCCCTCCCCATCCTTAGGTGTCAGTGGTCCGTCCCCTTCCTTAGGTGTCAGTGATCCCTCCCCATCCTTAGGTGTCAGTGGTCCGTCCCCTTCCTTAGGTGTCGGTAGTCTGTCCCCTTCCTTAAGTGTCAGTGGTCCGTCCCCTTCCTTAGGTGTCAGTGGTCTGTCCCCTTGCTTAGGTGTCAGTGGTCCCTCCCCATCCTTAGGTGTCAGTGGTCCGTCCCCTTCCTTAGGTGTCGGTAGTCTGTCCCCTTCCTTAACTGTCAGTGGTCCGTCCCCTTCCTTAGGTGTCAGTAGTCCTCCCCATTCCTTATGTGTCAGTGGTCCGTGCCGTACCTCAGATGACACCTAAGGAAGGGGATGAACGATCCTGGAGACACATTATGATTAAAGAGTTCAAACTAACCTGTTGGAACAAGTGGTCGACAACACCCAGGGACACTTTTTTTTTCATTCCCACCTGATTTGTTACACCCTAGTAACAGGCAGCGAAGTAACTATAATCTGTAGGGGTTATAATCGCACCTGGGCCCTATAGCCTAGGGGACCCCAAAAGTCCCTTTGGCCTGTAGAAAAAGACTAATGCTATTAAAGATTTGCAATAATTGGGGGCCCCATTAGAGCTTTCACATCGGGGCCCATGAGCTTCAGGTTTCGCCACTGGGAGCAAGCTGGTATCTCTGTGCGATCCATCTAGATATCCGGAGCTGGGAGGACTCACTAGTTGTGATTCATGCCCTTACTGCAAAACGACTCTCAGCAGCTCTTGTTACTCAGGCTGCTATCTACTTAGTGATTGTGGTGCCCTGGGACAGTGTCCACCGGCAGCTTCTGTTGTCAGGATGCTTCTGGCTTTCACGTGGTTTGGGTTTTTGCTCGGTTCCAGCACTGTGGCTGTTAGCACAACCAACATAGGTGACTGGCACTCACCTGTTCTTTACACCTCCATTTACTTCAGATGCACGCACAAGTACTCCTGTTATTGTTGTTATTGTTTGAGAATTGGGATGGAAACCCTGGCTGCGTCCATGTAAAGCCCTAAGGGTCAGGATACCCAGACTGCAAAGCAGGGTAGAATTCTAATAAAGTAGTTCTGGCATGGTGGCGGCCATCTCAGCAGCTGTGGCCCTGGTTTCACATGGAAAAGGGGGTTACTGTACAAGGGGTGAAGAGTTTATAAAAGCAAACATAAATAAAAAGAAAATAGAAAGTTTGTGATGCCAGTTGGGATGTTCGGTCGCGATGTGGCCAGCTCTGCAGGGGGTCCCTGGGAGATAGATGGTGGCAGCAGTGCAGATGGCTAACTCTTCCCAACCAGGGCTGGCTCCCAAGAAAGTTAATACTAGATGTGGTGCAACAGGGAATAATGCAGCAGGAGACGGGATTGTCACTTTACTGTACAGTCCAGACAAATCCACAGGACACAGTACACCTCCACCAGTCTGGTTTGTCTGATTGTAGTATTGCCTACCACTACTACTTCTTCTGTTATAAGGTTTCTCTGAGCCTGGAACTCCAGACACCACCTCACAGTTCTTCTAATGTGTTTCCTCCACCCAGGCTGGCAATGCGGATCCTGTGGGCATCTGGGCTTGAAGCAGATCACATACCCTATATGCTACTGAGCCCCTGGGAGCTATACATGCTGCTGGGCGTTAGGGACCCACACAGCTGTTCTCAGATTCTATAACCAGACCCTCGAAGTCCCAATGACCAAGGAACTGATGCCCTGAGTCCTTTTACAGTTCTTCCCATCACACATCTCTGCCTGCACGGACAGTCTCCGTCTTTCCTTAAGTACACCGTAACTAAAACTAAACCCTCACTAACCCCTGCCCTTCACTAGACAGTGTGTCACAAATCTGTCCCAGGCATCAAGGGCACAGCCTCCTGGCAAGGGACCAGGCATCCTGTGTGAATGCTTCAGCCTCCAGCAGATAAATCATTACTCCCATCAGTCCTGGTGGTATATATTAGTGAGGATATCAGAATGTATGGGCTCCTGGTGGTATATATTAGTGAGGATATCAGAATGTATGGGCTCCTGGTGGTATATATTAGTGAGGATATCAGAATGTATGGGCTCCTGGTGGTATATATCAGTGAGGACATCAGAATGTATGGGCTCCTGGTGGTATATATTAGTGAGGACATCAGAATGTATGGGCTCCTGGTGGTAGATATTAGTTAGGACATCAGAATGTATGGGCTCCTGGTGGTATTATTAGTGAGGACATCAGAATGTATGGGCTCCTGGTAGTATATATTAGTGAGGACATTATAACAGATGGGCTCCTGGTGGTTTATAGTTATGACATGAGAATGTATGGGCTCCTATTGATATATATTGATGAGGACATTATAACAGATGGGCTCCTGGTGGTATATAGTGAGGACATGAGAATGTATGGGCTCTTGGTGGTATATATTAGTGAGGACATCAGAATGTATGGGCTCCTGGTAGTATATATCAGTGAGGACATTATAACAGATGGGCTCCTGGTGGTATAATAGTGTAGAGGACAATGAGAATGTAATGGGCTCTTGGTGGTAAAGTAACACCGCCTGACTTTTCATCCTATGCAACTCAGCTCTGCTGCATCTATAAAAACTGGTAAAAAACATATAACAAGTGCCTTAGTAAGACTACACCTTTAACTCCTTCAGTGCTGGTCATCCAATACCTTCACATTTTGAAATAAAAGAAAGAAAAAAAAACATTCTTTTTTCTACCTCTCCAGTCTTATATACAAGAATACATTTATGCGAAAAGCTGAACAATTGATAAGAATGTTTAATGGAAGCCAGAACAATGAGCTCAGAGCTTTGTATTGTTATTAGTCCGGGTTTTCTAGCAGAATATTCTTTCAACGCTAAAGAAGAATAGATAAGGATCACAGCGCGGAGCACTGAGCCCCGGCAGACGCTAAAAACCGGATGGAGTATTCTTCTACGAGAAAAGACTTCACAGAATTACTTAAGAGCAGAAGAAGTGGCGGGAGGGGGAGGAGGGAAGAAATGACAACGTGTGATGAGTATTGGATTAAAAGACAAATACAAGGAGCTGAAACTATAAGATTATCGAAAAAATATCTTGGAAAGACGTCGCGCTCCCGGAGCACATATCAGTCATATGTTGTCATAGACAGACCCGGGTCAATATCTGCAGACCGATAGACTGGGTTATTGAATGCTATGGTGTGGATTCTTAGCTCCCATGAAGGTGTCGAGACATTTTTTTTTGTCTCCGAGGTGTAAGGTTAAATATTTTATTGATGAAATTATGGATTTAGGGGAATTAGAAACCATTCTAAGGTTAAAAATACCAACCGATGCTGGGAAAAGCACTCCCGAGCCTGAGATGTTTATTCCTCTGTTCCTGGAACATCAGACGGTGTTGAGATGACCAGTCTCTGCCCCGCGGCTCAGATACTTCAGAAGAGTCGCTAGTTCCAGGCATTTTATAGAGGTTAATGAGTTTGGTGAGTAAATGGCTTCCAATATAGGCTGGCATCCAAAGAATTACATACATCACATCCATTAAGTAAATGACTAACTAGATAAAACATGGTAGATAATGTAGAAAAGTCAACTTATGCCGTCATATCAAAACTAAAGTGCATTTTTCATTTAAAGATTTTATAATGACCCATTCAAAATGACCTGCATGTTGCTACATCAGTGTCTGCTCGTTCTTCGTTGCAGATGACATGGGGCAACAATGTGTCAGCTGTGTCTCATATGGTCACATAGCCACTTTGAAATGTGTCAGCTATGTTTCATATTGCCCCACCGGACCCTGCGACATCTGCTTCTGTCACCAGGAGCCGCCATATTCACCCTGTAGGTGGTGCTGGTGATAGAGAAGTCTGTGCCAGAATCTCTGGAGAGAGCAGGTTCCTCCCATCCGCTAAGGTTAGAATGGCTGGGACCTGTAGTACTTCACAGTCTGACAGAGTGGAGGTGTGTGCTGTCCAGCTGAAGTCATTAACGATTAGCCTCAGCCTATTGGAAAGCAGCACACCATATTAATAGTGTCAGCCTTCTGCTGGAAGCTGCCAGAAATAGCTTTTGGCTCACCTGGCTAGTCTCCTGCCTTGTATTAGTGTTTTCCTGTTCAACCTCAGTTTGTTTTTTTGGACTCACGATTTTGTAACTTGCTGCCATCTTTATTTTGACCCCCTCTCTGACTATGCTATCAGATCCTGATTTTTTCCCTTTATTCTGACCTCCCGGCTTTGATCCTGTTTGGTGACTTTCCTATCTCTGGACTGCAGCCCTTCCATAGGCAGCACCAGATCCTTATCAGTTCTCCTTATCACAAAAGGTCTGTGATTGAGATGGTGTCCACCCACTTAGAAGTGGGATAGGGAGGACAAGGAGGACAGGGATGTCAGCGTAGGACTCATCAGACCTGGGGTCACCTTGCCGCGGTTGATGAGCAAACAGACATTGGCCAATGTATGTACCAAGAACCCAGAAAATAAAAAGATAAGAATATTGAGTTTTTTGAAAAAAACGTAAGTTTTTAATTTTTTCCTCATATATAATCCGCTTATTAGCATGTGTACATTTTTGGTAGTAACAGTGCTGCAGTGAAGTTTTACTGGTTGTTTGTTCCAGCATCGCAGCTTGCACCAGTTCACACTATATCTTGAGTGCTGTGCAGCTTTTTTTCTGTTTTATGTCTAATATGTGGAGTTGCTGGCTCCACAACTACATTTAGCACCCTCATCGCCCCAGGTGGTCTGTGATTGAGATGGTGTCCACCCACTTAGAAGTGGGATAGGGAGGACAAGGAGGACAGGGATGTCAGCGTTAGGACTCATCAGATCTGGGGTCGCCGTGGCGTGGTTGATGAGCAAACCGATATTGCCCAATATATGTACCAAGAACCCCAGGAAATAAAAAGATAAGAAAATTGAGTTGTTTGAAAAAAACGTAAGTTTTTAATTTTTTCCTCGTATATAAACCGCTTATTAGCATGTGTACATTTTTGGTAGTAACTGAGTGCTGCAGTGAATTTTTCTGGTTATCTATCTATCTATCTATCTATCTATCTATCTATCTATCTATCTATCTATCTATCTATCTATCTATCTAATATGAAAAAGGTCCTTGCAGCACACAGCTACTACCAATGATGTACATAAGCTACTAGCTATTTATATTTGAGGAAAAAGTTTAAAAACTTACGTTTTTTTTAAAAAACTCAAAAATGTCCAATTTTTTATTTAATTCTGAAGTTCTTGGTACATACATTGACCAATGTCTGTTTGCTCATCAACTGCGACAAAGTGACTTCAGGCATGATGAGTCCTACTCTGATATCCCTATCCTCCTTGTCCGCTTCCCCACTACTAAGTGGGCAGACACCATCTAGACCCTCCATCACCTGTAGGTAATTTTTTTCTTGTTTTTCTTGTTATTTATCATATGGAGTTGCAGGATCCATGCTGCAATGTGCACCCTCATTACCTACAGGTGATGGAGGGTCTAGATGGTGTCTGCCCACTTAGTAGTGGGGAAGCGGACAAGGAGGATAGGGATATCAGCGTAGGACTCATCAGACCCTGAAGTCACTTTGTCGCAGTTGATGAGCAAACAGACATTGGCCAATGTATGTACCAAGAACTTCAGAATTAAATAAAAAATTGGAGATTTTTGAGTTTTTTGAAAAAAACGTAAGTTTTTAAACTTTTTCCTCAAATATATATAGCTAGTAGCTTATGTACATCATTGGTAGTAGCTGTGTGCTGCAAGGATCTTTTTCATATTATATAACCCTGCAGCTTTGCTAGCACCAGTTCACATTTGTCTTTGAGTGCTGTGCAGTTTTTTTTTCTTGTTATCTATCTATCTATCTATCTATCTATCTATCTATCTATCTATCTATCTATCTATCTATCTATCTACAGTATCTATCTATCTATCTATCTATCTATCTATCTATCTATACTATCTATCTATCTCTCTATCTCTCTATCTATCTACCTGGGCTACTCATTCATTGGCACGGCTTTACCTAAGCCTTTGTGTTGCCCACACATGGAGTAGGATGGAGTTACTGGAGGTGTTCATCATTACTCACAATGTATCACAAAGTTTTGCAAAGTAGATGAAGAGAAGCATTGCGATAAAGTGAACAGAAAGTGTGCGAGAGGGACGTTGTCTTGCCCAATACAGCGTGAAATAAGCTGGTGATGATGCGTAGCAGTTGTATTTGATAGAGGATAAAATAAGTCGGAGATTGTAATATCCTGAATGACAGAAGGTAGAGGAGAGCAGAGCCGAGCGGATGACTTATGTAGAGGTGAAGGCGACTGCTGAATTGGGGACGCTTACACTTCATTGCGTCTGTTTGTTGGGATTCATGGGGGCTCGGCTGTAGTAAAGCTATATATTCCACACATCTGGGCCTTCACTTACCTATAGTCCTGTAATTGTTATACTCCCGACTCCTATAACATCCTTCCTATAAATAATGTATAGGTTAAATAGACATTTGGGCTAGGCACAGATAGTGTTCACGCTCACAGATGTGATGGGAAACGGCAGAACATTTGCCCATCAAAAGCAGCGTGTAAGGGATTTACCATTAGAATATTAAGAGGCGACATTTCCATTTTAGACAGCATTTTTATTGATGGACACCTGGAACATTTAATATAACACTCTCACTGTCTACTAATTACGTGCCATAAGGATGGGAAGGTCGGCCAAGGTGAATGTTGTCTTGTTACTTACTAGTAAAGGCAATTTGTAATAGAGAAATGATTTGTTGGGCTCTTCCAGGCATTGTCAAGTGCTCCAGCCCCAAGGGGTTAAACCTCCACAACTACTTAAAGGGAATCTGTCCGCAGGTTTTTGCTACCTCATCTGACAGCAACATAATAAAGGCAAAGAATCCCTGAATCCTACACATAGTTTACTGGCTGCAGCCGTTCTCACACAATCAAAGAATTTAGTCTTAGAGACACAGCAGAGCTGGGAGAGCTGCCCCCGCCCACACCAGGTGCTCTATAGAGATTGTGCACAGGTGTCAATCACAGCAGGAGGCGTGTTGGACTGCCATGTGCAGGACAAAGTAGTCCAAAAATAGTAATCACAGGGTAATAAAGCCTTTGCATTACATAAATAATAGCACAAAGCGTGATAGAAAGGCACAATTGCTTTTTGTTTCTTTTTGTGACCCTTACAACATCCTGTCCTCAGCATAAATAGCAAAAATCTGCTGACAGATTCCCTTTAAAGTGTGTATCTTACTAGGTGATTACACTTCATTACTAAGCAACAGAGCTTGGTGGTTACATATAGGGATGAGCGAGTACCATAATATTCATACTCGCTATACTCGCAACGAGTACGTAGCGGTACTCGGTACTCATTATGAGTATAGCGAGTATGAATACTTTTGCAGTGTATCTATAGAAAGTAGCCTAAAAGTGATTAAAAGATGTTAAAAAATAATAAAATTACATACTAACCTGTCCGACGCCTGCACCGGGATCGGCAAAGAAGACATCCGATCGCTGGACAAGGACCTGTGACTACCAGCCAAACAGATGGCCGGTAGCAATTTGGCCAATCAGATGGCGCCACGTCACCACCACGTGATCGCTAGGGCCACCTGATTGGCCAGATTGCAAGGTCCTAGGTGTACTGTCAGGACCTTGCAATCTTGCCAATCAGGTGGCCGCTAGCAATCACATGGTTGTGACGTGGCGCCATCTAATTGGCCAGATCGCTATCGGCCATCTGATTGGCTGGTAGTCACAGGTCCTTGTCCAGCGATCGGATGTCTTCTTTGACGGTCTCGGTGCAGGCGTCGGATAGGAGAGTATGTAATTTTTATTATTTTTTACAACTTTTAATCACTTTTAGGCTACTTTCACAGTGTATCTATAGATACACTGCAAAAGTATTAGGACTACTCGCTACTCCCGAGTACACTTAAGAGAGTAGAGAATAGCCTGAATACCGCTATTATTCAGCGAATACCGAATAGTAGCGAGTATACTCGCTCATCCCTAGTAGTTATACACTAATAGGATGAGTCTCTTAGCTAGATGATTACATTTCATAACTTAAGCATAGAGCTTGGTGGTTACACACAGGATGAGCCTCTTAGCTAGATGGTTACACTTTATTACTAAGGCACAGAGCTTGATGGTTACACGCTAACATGATGAGTCCCTTAGCTAGATGGTTACACTTTAATAGTAAGACACAGAGCTTTGTGGTTATACACAGGAGGAGTCTCTTATCTAGGTGATTACACTTCAATTCTATACCATAGAGCTTGGTGGTTACACGCTAAAATGATGAGTCTCTTAGCTAGGTGGTTATACTTCAATACTAATGCATAGAGCTTGGTGGTTACATGCTATCAGGATGAGCCTTTTACCTAGGTGGCAGCACTTCAATTCTAATGCACAGAGCTTGAAGGTTATAGACAGGATGAGCTTCTTAGCTAGGTGTTGATAATTCAATCCTAAAGCACATTGAGCTTAGTCGTTACGTATTAACAGGATTAGTCTCGTAGCAAGGTGGCTACACTTCATTTATAAGTCACACACTAACAGGATGAGTGTCTTAGCTAGGTGGTTACACTTCAATACTAATAATGCATAGAGCTGGGTGGTTACATACAAGATGAGTGTCTTAACTAGGTGATTGCAATTTGTTACTAAGGCACAATGCTTGGCAGTTACACACTCACAGGATGAGTCTCTTATCTAGGTGGTTACACTTCAATATTAAGGCCCAGAGCTTGGTGGTTATTCATTAACATGATGAGTCTCTTAACCAGATGGTTACACTTTAATACTAAGGCACAAAGCAGTAACAGGGTGAGTCTCTTATATAGTTGGTTACAGTTCAATACTTAGGCATGGAGCTTGGTGGTTACATACTGACAGGATGAGTCTCTTAGCTAGGTAGTTACACTTCAGTATTAAGGCCCAGAGGTTGGTGGTTACACATTAAAATGATGAGTCTCTTAGCTAGGTGATTACACTTCAATACTAAGGCACAGAGCTTGGTGGTTACACACTAACAGGATGAGTCTCTTAGCTAGGTGGTTACACTTCAATACTAAGGCACAGAGCTTCGTGGTCACACACTAACAGGATGAGTCTCTTAACTAGGTAGTTACACTTCAATACTAAGGCACAGAGCTTGGTGGTCACACACTGACAGAGTGAGTCTCTTAGCAAGGTGGTTAGACTCCAATAATAAGGCACAGAGCTTGGTGGTCAACACTAACAGGATGAGTCTCTTGGCTAGGTGGCTACACTTCAATACTAAGGCACAGAGCTTGGTGGTCACACACTGACAGAGTGAGTCTCTTAGCAAGGTGGTTAGACTTCAATAAGAAGGCACAGAGCATGGTGGTTACATACTGACAGAGTGAGTCTCTTAGCAAGGTGGTTAGACTTCAATATTAAGGCCCAGAACTTGGTAGCTATACATTAAAATGATGAGTCTCTTAGCTAGGTGGTTACACATCAATACTAAGGCACAGACCTTGGTGGTTATACAGAGGATGAGTATCTTAGCTAGGTGATTAAATTTCATTTCTAAGGCACAAAGCTTGATGGTTGCACACTAACAGGATGAGTTTCTTAGCTATGCGGTTTTTCCTCATTGCTACAATATAGTAACTGAGCCCTACATATTACCAGAGGGAATTCCAATGCAAGGTTTGCCAAGATTATTATATTTATAATGGCCAAAGTTTGCTTGGCATTTTACACTAGATGTCAGATTTCTTTAGGAACAGTTCCAACGTTACTTTCTTCAATGGCTAATATGACCATTCTGTAGCTTATCATAACTTTCTAGTTGACCTGTTACTTCACTGGACCAAAACAACAATACAGTTCAAGGATATATCTGACTAGCCCAGGGTATGGGGACTTGGGTATCTGGGCCTTGTGCTGCGCATAGGGATGTAACTGGTGGCCTGCCCAGACCTGTGGCCCTGGTGGTCAACTAAAAAGGGATAGTTGAAATGGGAATAAAAGTTTAAAAGTTTATCGTGACGCCACCCGCAGATTCTGATGATGATCACCAGCGCTGCTTCTGACCTCCGGAAGATGATGGTACAGCAGTTGAGATGGTACAGCTCCCAGTAGGTGGAGCCAACCCCCAGGGCAGGGATGCACCGATGATGATAGGGGTGTTGGTGATGGATGGATGAGCAGGTACCTGGCCGGATGTAAATTATGGGACAGTCTCTGAGGATGACACACACCTCTGGTTTCTCTTTACCTTTTTACTGGTGTTGAAGCAGGTAAACTGTCCACAGTACCACCGGGTGTTCACTTCTGGGTCTCCACAGTGAGTGGGTATAAGGCCTCCTCTTTACTTTCCCCATGTGTGTGTGTGTGTGAAGCCCCCACCTGTGTAGAACTTGGCTGGTCTCCTCTGCTCTCTCATTCTCCTCCTGTGCTGTCGTCGGGATACCTTCTGCTGACTACCGCTGATTCTCTCCCCGCGGTGACTGGCTCCCTGGTATGTGACTGCGTAGGAGTCCGGGAGACTGAAGTCTCCTTGGTTTTCCGGTGCTCTCCACTAGGCCTGGTGAACTCCAGTGGACGTGGACTCGGGTGTCCGGTGGTTTCTCGGGGGTGAACCTAACGCTGGTTCCCCACTGTTCTACCTCTTCTCCTTGCCTCTCGACCCCACTCTTGGGCCTTGCAGGGCTACCGGAGACTGGTCAGGGTGACTGGCTCGGGCCTAACGCAGCACCAAACACCAGCACTTCTTTGCAGCTCTTGTAGCGTCTGCACACACTCTCTGTCTAACTCCGCCCCCAGCACCAGTATTTATAGGGGATCCTGCCTAAAAGCAGCAGGTTGTGCTACCCCTACTGTGCTGGGGTGGAAGGTGTTGCGTGTAACTGTGTACCCGCTGTGGAAACCAATCCATGCTGCGGGTGAGTCTGTGGGTACCTGTGGTTAGCAGAGCGCCACATATCCTCTGAACAGTGATGTGGCAATACGTCTCAGTTCTACCCGAATACAAGTTTACTTTAAAAGAAAACTGTTAATAGTAATTGATATCACTTTAAGCGTAAATTGGAGCAAAGTAGTATTAAATCAAATTTAGGAGTGACTCACTTCATCATAATTAGTGACTTTGTCGTATTTCGCCTATGACTGTGAATAATGTTAATGCACTGCCACACTTCTGTTGCAAGGATTATGTACTGCACGGAGACTATCAGCATTCAATCAAATAACATGAACAGATGCAGAATGTATTCATGTTCCCATTATTTGCTTTTGCATTGAGAGAATGGAAGAAATTCTAAACGTCTCCATCACAGACAAGACAATGGTCAGTACCGTGTGGAGAAGACGTACGGCACATGTGCCAGTCGAGATGTGTATCAGGGAGTGGGGCTGGTCCTATAGAATAAAACAAATCAGTCCTGCATTGTCTCATAATCAGATGTGTGCTGGGAACTAGAGCAAAATCTTCAAGAAAAATGCTTGAGTTCCCCATTGACTTCCATTATACTCAGCAAATGAGTTGAGCCCGTCCAAGCGTCAAAATTCTCCTTACGGGTCCCGAGCACCTGAGCATGGTAGTGCTCGCTCCTCACTCATAATCGACACACATCCTTAGTTTTCTAATGTTGCGCGGTACTTGTACAGATGAAGCTAAACATGGTACAAAGTGGTGGATCCTATGGTTCATTGTTGGGAAAATATCCCTTACAAATATCAGTCAACAGCAAGAAAGTTCTAGCAAACTTGCAAATGGTGCGCCTAACCACTGTCACGAGTTGACTACTTCTCGAGTGAATGCTAAAGAGTCTAGGTATTTTAATCGTATTTATTTATTTTGTACCAGCAAGGGTTAATGCCAGTTTTACCTTTGCTTAAGCTGCTCCTGTCTTGATTAAGTGCTGTAATTTGATGACCAATCCCCCACCATTTAAATTTACTCATGACTCCATCATTGATAGAGTTCAATCTCTGCCTGACCATGTGAAAGTCGTGTTCAGTTGTTCCTCCAGTTCTTCCCGGTGCCATCTTTTCTTTGCTTTGAAGTGTGGCAGCAGATTTCAAGTTTTTATATCCTTATTGTCATTTCCCTGTCTATTGCTGCCTGCCTTGTGTTGTACTATCTAGCAAACTTGCTGGCCAGTGCACTATCCAGGGTTATACCAGGTGACAGCTAGGGTCAAGGCACGTGACAGGGAGAAGGACCCGCTTAGGGCTGATAGGGCAGGAAGGGACAGACTCAGGCCAGAGTCAGGAGGTGTGCCCATACCCTGCTCCCTACGGTTAGGGCCTTCCTTCTCGCTGTCCTTCCAATGCAGTGGTCTATTTCCATTATCCGTACACGACACATTCACACATTCACTGGAAACATAGCAACTTCAGTATAGCTTTTTGTCACTTCCAGTTTATTGGCTTGTTGCACTTGCTATCTCAGTCATAGTTGTACACTTTATAAAAGGATTTTATTGGCCGTCCATAATCGGCCCAATTTGGAGACTAAATATCTTTCCACACCTCATTACCACCCCTGATTGTCTATTTGACCCCCGAGGCACTATCCAATGATAATTCTAGTGGCATGTACATGAAGCATTCAAACAGTGCTCCTCTCCAAGGGCTTCCTGGAGGCTTCACGTGTGAGTTGCTCACTGTAGGAGTCCAGGGAGTCTTCCATTTATCCAGAAGAATCCAGACATTGAATGAGACTGGGAAGAATAATCTAAATACTTCGGGGCTGATTCATCATGATTGTCATTTTGTACACCCAGTGTTGCTCCAGAGGGGTCTGGAGTAAGATAGACCAACTCATTTAGCGGCGTCTTCTTCTGAAGTCATTTGGAGCGTCGCTCCCCTGTCATGCACCATCATAGATTCTCGGCGTCATTGATGCCATTTTTGTGGTGTAAATGATGAAGAATTGACCAGGTTTGGTCAAACCTTTCCTCCTAAACTCTGCCCATTTCTTCAAAAAGTTGGCAGGGCTGGCATCAAATTAAGAATACTAAAACTTGCAACTTGTTTGGACAATTTGAATTTGCCAAAAATGTTGTAGTACTATTCCCAAAGCTAGATTTCTGGTCCAAACTGGTCCACTTTTGAAGCCCATTTGCACAATTGTCAATGCCCTCTGTAGCTAAATAAGATAAGATAAGATAAGATAAACTTTATTGATCCCGGAGGAAATTACAGTATTACAGCAGCAGAACAAAGATCAAGAACATTTCACACTTTACAAAATAAGTCTATATGGACAGCAGATGCGGGTAGACTGGTACATGTACCTCACCTATTCCCCCCATACACATAGAACTTCACATAGTCTTGGGACGCTTTACACTTATACATTTGTTAAACATCCCCACAGCTGTCGGAACAAACGATTTTCTGTATCTTTCCTTTTTACACATTAGTTGGATTAGACTGACCAGTTTCCAGGATGTGCCAGACAGATCCAAGAAGATTTGTTGATCATTTAAGAAACCGATAGGTCTTCACGAAAGGTGGCTAGAGTATGTCTAGACATTTTTTGTGCATTATTTTGGATATTGCTTGATATTTTGTGTTTAATAATGTTATTATTATTATTATTATTATTATTACTATTATGTATAACAGTTACACACAGCAAATAAGAATTATGCTGGATTTTGTATTGAATCATTCCAAGCATCTAGGACTGCATGCTATATCAACGAATGATGCGTGCAGAGCCCAGTAGGATGGCCTTTTTGCAGCTTACGTAATTATTATTACTATTATTATTGTTATTATATAGATCATACATTTATTCATGAGCTTATTGCTTACTAGTATGTCTTAATTCCCTGACAAAGGCTAAGTAACATTTTGTCAAACCCCCCCAATCCCGATACTAGGGGACAAGCGTTCCATTACTAATGGCCTGCATCTACTCTTGCCAAGTCACTACCTCAAGATGCTGGCTAAACTACTTGAGCTTGCTAGGAATTACAAGGTTTCCCTATTTTCTTATAAACTCTCTGTCACGAGTATGTCACGTCCGGTTGAGACGTTTGCAGTATCTAGCATCAGAAGGTCTTGGTAATTAGCAAGTGCGGGTTCTCTTTGGAATCTGCTCAGCGATAAACATGAGTGGACAGGATTTGTTTCTTGAGGGAGTTAAGAGTACCTTTTTGATCCTCCTGAGATTCCATAGAGCTCTAATCTTAGCTGTTGCACCTTGCTGCAACTCCCTTTAATTATTTATACTCACTTTTTTCTCTCCCGTGTGCCAGTTATAGTTCTCCTATGCTCACCTCCCATGAGACGTTGTCCTTGTGGAAGGTGTGGAGTTCCGCTTGTTGTTTTATTCCCACTTGATTGTCTCTTTCCCAGTGTTGTCTTATTGTAGTAGTAAGACTAATGTCTTGGTGTCTTATTCACTAGCCAGGGGTAGTCCAGGGTCAGGCAGGGCTTAGACACATGATCGGGCATGGGGGAAAGGACCCACCTAGGGATCCTATAGTGTACAAGGTTCAGTCTCAGACTTCCTGACCTCCCAGGAGAAGTTTTCCTTGTGGAAGCTGTGGAGTTCCATTTGTTGTTTGATTCTTGCCTGTTTGTATTTCTCGCAATGTTGTTTGTCACATGTGGACTGCTCCGCAGTCTATGTGTATCCTTTGGCACATTTAGTGTTAAGTTGCAGATGCTGCTGTATTGCTGTGTGAGGCGGCTCCAGGCTGCTTCCCTGAGTGTGTCAGCTGACTTAGATGACCACACAACTGGCCTTTGAATAACCCCCCCTTCTTCCAGCTGACATTGCTGATAGAGTTCATTTCTACCAGGACCCCATGCTGTGAGGAAGTGGGTGCTCTTGCTGCTGCAGTTTGTATCCGTGGAGTGGCGGTATTTTCCTGGTCCATGGGTGGAGGAAGGGTCTCTTAGCCTAGGGCTTGTTAGGAGCATAAGGCTAGGCTGCCGACAGGGTGAGGCAGGGTGAGCCAGGGACCCAAGTCTAAGAGTTAGACCTCCTTAGATCACCTTGGCCCATCTTCTCCATCTTGCTACTTGATTTCCCTGCCCACGTGACAGTTTTCTTATTGTAGTAGTAAGGCTGCGTTCACACATCGCGTATTTTGACGCGTATTTTTACGCGCGTATTTTCTCCAGAAGAATGTGCATCTGTATTTCCCAGCAAAGTCAATGGGCATTCACTTTTGCCATTCACACGTCGCGTATTTTTACGCAGCGTAAAAATACGCGCGTAAAAAGAATGAACATGTCAATTCTTTGCAGTTTTTTACGCGCGTATTTTCCATAGGCCCCATTATAAGCACTGGAAATACGCGCGTAAAAAAACGCAGTCGCGTATTTTTACGCGCGTAAAAATACGCGTGCGTAAAAATACGCGCGCGTAAAAATACGCAATGTGTGAACGTAGCCTAAGACTAGCATCTTGCTGCCCCACTCACTAGCCATGGCAAGCCCAGGATCAGCCCAGGCTTAGGCATGTGATCACGCATGAGGGAAAGACTCATCTAGGAATGATAGGGAGCACAGTGTTAAGTCTCAGACCTCCTTATCTCCCAGGAGATGTTGTCCTTGTGGAATATGTGGAGTTCAATTTGCTGTTTGATTCCCTGCTTGTTGGTTTCTCTACCTGTTGTCTTATTGCAGTAGTAAGACTAGTTACTTGCTGCCCTTTTAACCCAGGGTCAGCCAGGGTTAGACACATGATCGCATATGAGGGGAGAACCTGTTTAGGGATGATAGGGAGTGCATGTTTCAATCTCTGGTGAGTGTTTAGGGGTCACACCTCTCTCTATGGTCAGGGCCCCCTTCTTTTACACTGCACACCGGGCTTCTTGCTCTATCGTGACACCCTAATAAAGTATAACTTTTTTGCTTTTTTTTCTACCTTTCTTTAAAAGCTCTGCTCAGTTTAGCTGAACAACATCACTGAAGGGTCTCTAATGGCTGAATAGTGGGAATAAATTACAAAGAAAATTAAAAAAAACAAAAACATTACTGTCTAAACCAATTAATTCCTTTTAACATTACAGAAATGTTTTCATGTTGCGATGGTTTGGCCTCCTATAACTAAAGTCCCCAAAATGTAAGTATGTGGTAAGTGCCCCGTAGGCGGCCCGTGCTCTTACCCACTGACCTGGAGGCATAATAACTTTGGATTAAAAATTCTCACTTTGAGAGAAAGCGAGATTTAACTCGGGGCCGTCTCCTATGGACCCAGTGTATGTTTTAATAAGTGATAATGAGAGCGCTAATTAATATTAACTTCAAAGACAAATAAATGCATAGCCTGACGCTACTGACAATCTCCCAGCAGACGAATTAAAGCACAAGGAAAAAAACAAAGCGTTGCAGTAAATCAGGGGAGACCCATTTTTTTCCCCTATCCTCAGGTCAGGGAGAGTTCACGTTGCAAAGCGGCTCTAGACGTTGCGCCGCAGCAGCTGTGTTCCGTGGCAAGCTGGTATTTGTAGTCATGGGGGGACACTACGGGTTACATATCAAGGAAGCGATAGTGCCGGCATGTTGCATTCAATTAATTAGCATTCCCCCCTTAAGCGCTTCCTTCATAGGAACACAGAGAGGACTTTATGGTTATTAACACCATTTATTTTTCACAAAATTACAGATTCCTGCGAGGATAACGATCGCGGCGGAGGGAAAGCGAGAACCCGCGGTAAACAGCCGTAATTGGAGTCACCACGTAGAAAAAAATAATAGCAATGGAACATTTCATCAATTTATACAGGACAAATTCCTCTAGTTTGGGATTGAAGGTTGCTGGGACATCAAATAGGCACAATTATAGGAAGAAGAAGAATAAAATAAAGAGACTTTACAAGACTTTTAGGTTACGTCTAAACAGTGCTGCACACATCAATCATCTGCTGCCCTGTTTTCCAGGAGTTGTGTGACACTTTTCTCTGCAATCAAACCTGGAATCATTAGAGTGTACAAAGTAATGCAAAGAAACTCAGCCCCTCATTGTGACACTGTGCTGCACTTATGCTAATGTGCTGCACAGTTTGATAACAGTTTTCTCTTAAATCATACATGTAATCATTGACATAAAGGTATGATTGCACTCAGTATCCCAGAGCCTGTAGGGCACCAGCTTCACTTTACAGCCCTAAAACCTGCTGGTTGGTTCCCTTTATCCCTTTGCAATTTTCGCAAAAAAAAGTAATGTTGCCATATTAATTTTTTTTCCATTACTGTTTGTAGTTTACAGATCTAATCAATTGATTTTATGTTGTGAACATCTGACAGTACTGAACGTGGCGATACCAATTATGTGTATCTTATTTTATAGTCATTTAATTTTCCATTGGGCAAAAGGGGGTGATTTCAACTTTTATGTTTTTTTTTTCATATTTAACCATTATTTTACTTTGTTTTATTTAGCCTCTTAGGGCAGTGTCCAATCATTTCTGCAGTAGAGAGTCTGGTGTTGCACAATTCTGTACTGCAGAAATGATCATCTCCTGTGAACACCGGCGCTCAGCCAGCGTTCACAGGAAGTATGTCACAACAGTGGCAGGAGTCATAATCTGAACCCTCGCTGTCATAGAAACACATTGGCGACCCGTGATCACATCACGGGATGGCTGATGGAGGCGGGAAAGAGCGTGATCCCCACTGCGGCATGTTAGAACACACGATCAGAGTTTAACAGCGCAATCTAACTGGTTAACAGGTGCCGGAAGGTCTCCGGCAGGGAATGATGTGAGCTCAGTGTTTGAGCTTGCATCAAAGGGAGCAACAAGATCAAGGATACAGTGTAGGGGTTCAATTAAAAGAAGTAACGTTCATCTTTCTGGCAGGCTTTACATGGAGAGTATAGAGAGAAAGGTTCCGGCAGCGAAGTCACCTTGCAAAGCCACCTGTGATGCCTCTTCCGTAAATTGACCACGGGGTTTTCCTGAAGCAGCTTCACCTGGAAAACTCTGTGGCTATGGTTCTATAGTTTTGGGGTACGTGCACACAGAAATTTTTTCAAGAAGTTTTTGAGCACAAGTTATGCAGAAATTGAGCAGAAAACCTCCAAATCCTCCTAAAAAACTCAAAACTCCTTCAAAAATTGGAAGGGCTTGATTCTGCTCCAGAAAGTACAAAATGGTTCTGTGCGCCCACATTGACGAAGGATATTTTCACACTGTTTTTCTATTACATTTTTGTAGCGGGAGCTCTCCAAATCCTCCTTGAAAGCTCAAAACTCCCCATCAACTTGGAGTTTCTGCTTTGCATCTGCTTGAAAAACTTGGCAAATAGCCTCAAGGTGCACATCAGAGAAAAGGAGCAAAAAGATGCCAAAGAACACACGCGGCTGGCATCTTCTTCTGGCAAAACTCAGCCAGTATCTAAACGATGTGCACACATACCCTAAAGATATGTTTTTAAAGAAGTTTAAAAATCCTCCTTAAAACCACTTCAAAAATGAACTCCCTAAAGAAAGAGCATTTATGGAAGCAGGTTCTTGGATTTTTCTGCCTTAGAAACAGACTAATACTGATGACCAAAGGAAAGGTGGGCCCATAGTTGTTCATGCCTAATCATTTTAAGGGACATTAGTAAGTGGCACAGCTCCATATGTTGTGTAGTGGCTGTGAGTGGTACTGCAATCTCTCATCTATGTAAATAAATAAAGAGCTTGCAGTACCAATCATGGCCACTATATAAGGTATGGCACTGTGCCACTTCTGAGGCGCTGTGGTCCATCTGCTGATCCATGTGGAGGCTATGAGTTTGATCCCCAACAATCTGTTATGATGATAAAGTCCCAGGAATCCCTTTAATAATTTCTGTAAAAAGGATGTACATCTTTGTACTAATGGGAAGTAACTGTAACAACAAGGTTCTCCCAACCCTGAAAGGTTTGAGGTCTAAATCTCACAAGACTTTTGAAGTGAGGCCGCCACCAGAGTTACTGCACTCCTCCATTGGAGGGAGAGTTGTGCCTCTGCTCTCCAGGTGCTGGGATGGTGCAATTGAGCTTCACACACACAAACACTTAGGACCCCAGGACGGTGGGAGGACTCAAGCATAGCCGGGAGGGAAAAAGGGAAATGCAGGAGCAGAACAACAGAGAAAGAGAAAAAAGAGAGTTGAGGAGGACGAGGAGAGAATTGGGGAAGGAGGAGGAGGTGTTGGCTCCCGTGGGCTGGAGCATGATCACGCTCGCCCCGGGAGGGAATGATCGATGGGTGTGGAGAAAGAACGGAGCCCTTGGGGGACGGAGTGAGAAGTAGATTCCCGTACGCCCGTGTCTGGCGAGATTACAGAGGGGCTGGTGGATGACATAGGGACCCAGCCCTGGACACGGCGCAGAAGCTGTATGCCCGAACCGTTGAACCGTAGGCCATACTGAACAACTGACAAAACTTGGAGAAGACGGCCAAACTAGGGAGCAGTGCCCGGGAAGGGTACAACTAAGCACCCTGGTTGTCGGTACCTGAGCTCTGTTTGCGGAGGCGCTGAGACACCAGGGTGCTGATGACCTAATAACCATCTGCCAAGGTACGAACTGAACCTTCCTTCCGGCTGCCCTGGGGACTGCGCATCACCTGTGGGGAGCGAAGCCATCCAAAGTGCCAGTCATCATCCCCAGAGGTTCTGAAGCAGCGGCGGCCGTCCTGGCCGCATACCGCAGGTGGAGTCATGAATACCCCTTTTCCCTGTCATCCCTTTCATCTCCCGCCCCCCTGTTTTTAAAATGACACCACCAGGGTCACGGGACCAGATCTCGAGCCCCGTCTGTCCCCATGAAAACAACCGAGAGTGAAGAACAACAACTGCTGCCCAATTCCCGAGTACCCCTGGCCCTGGAGTGGGCCTGTCAGGAAACTCTGGGTTTTAAGCATATTTGCTTTTATGTGGTGCAGCAAGAGTTGAGAACTCTTTACTTATTGGTAATTCCTTGTCAATTCTATTCAGGTGCAGTGGTTTGTGATCACTCTCCTTCCCTTTAAATAGTCACATGTTCCGTTCCATCACATGGTGCTGGTTATAAAAACATTTCTAAGCTGACCACCATGGATGTCAGACGTGTTGTTTGCAATCCTGGTATTTGCCTGTAGCTGCGAGGTTGCTATGTATTCTTTTGTCTATGTGTCCTGTATGTCTTCCTTCTCCTGTCTCTGACTATTGTAGTGGTCAAGTCTAGTGCACTACTTTGCAGTATTTAGGATAAGTGGAGGGACAGGTGAGGGACTAGGTACGTGATGGCAGCAGGTGGAAGGACCCACTTAGGGACATTAGGGAGCTCAGGGCTCAGACACAGGTTAGTGTCAGGTAGTGAGTGACCCATATCTACTCTCCCTTCCATTAGGGCCTTCCTCCCCTTCCGTTCCCCTTGTTATACTTTATGTTGTGCCACAATCTGGGAGTTGTTTATCCCAGAATTACAGTAGCTTACTGCATGACTACATGTATGTCCCATGGATGACAGGGGCACAGACCTCCATAACTGCAGCATATCAGATTCTTCCATCCTGTCTTATCATGTTGTGGTCTAAGATATCTAGGAATCTTATGTATGAGTTGTTTGGCAGAGTCTGAGCATTGGATAGCGCTACAGCTACAGCCTCCTCTCTTTCTTTCTTGAAAGTCAGGAGGAATTGATTAGGGATGGGCGAATCTACTCGCTAGGACTCGTTACTCGGCGAGTAGTAAGGGACTCGCAGGACTCGGTACTCTGCGAGTTTCCCAGTGATTACTCGCATGAGTCCAATGCAAATCAATATCAATCCTAGTTTTGTCAGAAACGCTGACAAAACTAGGATTGCCATTGTTTGCATTAGACTCCTGCGAGTAATCACTGGCTACTGTGCCAGTGATAGCAGGGAAACTCGCAAAGTAACTGCTGTTTCTTTGCGAGCCGAGTCCAGCTGTCTTCTCTGTGCAGCTCCAGGGTCCTAGAGCCCACCTGCTGCCTGATGTAGCAGTGCTGAGATTGTTCTCAGTCTGCTCATTCCCTGTGTACAGACATGAATGTCTGTGCACAGAGATGATGTAGCAGTGCTGAGATTGTTCTCAGTCTGCTCATTCCCTGTGCATAGACATCTATATTTATGCACAGGGGATGTAGCAGAGAGGACATCGCGTTTTGGACTGCGTCGGACGGAAGAGGATTTTTTTAATTAAAGATGGAGTCCCTAATGGCTTTTTTTTTTATTTCAGATAAAAAATTTTCTTTGTGTTGTGTTTTTTTAACCCTTTATTGGAGATTTTTAGCGAACCTGTCACCCCCTCCAGGCATCTAAAAATAACATAGCCGCCTTCTGCAGCACTAAGGCTGCATTCTGACAAGGTGTCTATAGCATTTATGCTCCCTTGATTCACTGAAATAAAGACTTATATAAAATCTGTTTCAAACCTGATCCAAGACCGGGAGGCGGGTTTTCAAGTGTCTATTTCCCTCCTCTGTGGTGTCAGTCATCCCTCTCTGCTCTCTGTGCACCGCCTACAGAGCCACCTCCCTGCATTAGCTCTGCTACAACATACAGCTGCTGGTATAAGAGACCCCACAGTAGTAAATCTAGCAGGAGGATCCTGAACAGACAAAGCCCTTGAGCTGAGCTGTCAGCAATGCAGCAGAGTTGAGTTTGTGCTTTAGATCAGGGGCTGAGGAGCAATGCTGCTGGGTACAAGAAACTGAAAGTGAAAACTGCTCAGCTCAAGAGCTGCTACGTAGCAGGCAGTGCTTTCTCTGCTCAGGATCCTCCTGCTAGATTTACTACTGTGGGGTCTCTTATAACAGCAGCTTTATGTTGTAGCAGAGCTGACTAAGCTCTGTAGTGCAGGGAGGTGGCTCTGTAGGAGGTGCACAGAGAGCAGAGAGGGATGACTGACACCACAGAGGAAGGAGATAGACACTTGAAAACCCGCCTCCCGGTCTTGGATCAGGTTTGAAACAGATTTTATATAAGTCTTTATTTCAGTGAATCAAGGGAGCATAAATGCTATAGACACCTTGTCAGAATGCAGCCTTAGTGCTGCAGACGGTGGCTATGTTATTTTTAGATGCCTGGAGGGGGTGACAGGTTCGCTTTAAGAATCTCGGGCTTAATACCAGCATGTATAACAAAGCTGGTATTAACCCCTTTATTACCCAGCGTGCTACCGCCACCAGGGCCGCTGGAAGAGCGGGGTTCAGCGCCAGAGGATGGCGCTTCAATGAACGCGCCATCTTCTGGGGTGGCTGCGGGCTGCAATTTGCAGCGGGGGGTGCCCAGAAAGCTTGGGCATCCCTGCGCTGCGGATTCCAGCCCCCAGCTGCTTAGCTGTACCTGGCTAGACATAGAAATTGTGCGGAGCCCCACGCATTTTTTTTTTTATTATTTAATGAATTTCAGAGTCAGAGGCTCAGAGTCAGAGTCTCGGAGTCGGAGTCTCCTCAGAGTCGGAGTCTCAGAGTCGGAGTCGCCTCAGAGTCGGAGTCGCCTCGGAGTCGGAGTCGCCTCAGAGTCGGAGTCGTCTCGGAGTCGAGTCGGAGTCGTCTCGGAGTCGGAGTCGTCTCGGAGTCGGAGTCGTCTCGGAGTCGGAGTCGGAGTCGTCTCGGAGTCGGAGTCGTCTCGGAGTCGGAGTCTCCTCAGAGTCGGAGTCTCAGAGTCGGAGTCTCAGAGTCGGAGTCGCCTCAGAGTCAGAGTCGCCTCGGAGTCGGAGTCGCCTCAGAGTCGGAGTCGCCTCGGAGTCGGAGTCGTCTCTGAGTCGGAGTCGTCTCGGAGTCGAGTCGGAGTCGGAGTCGTCTCGGAGTCGTCTCGGAGTCAGAGTCGGAGTCGTCTCGGAGTCGAGTCGGAGTCGTCTCGGAGTCGAGTCGGAGTCGGAGTCGTCGTCGTCTCGGAGTCGTCTCGGAGTCGGAGTCGTCTCGGAGTCGAGTCGGAGTCGGAGTCGTCTCGGAGTCGGAGTCGGAGTCGCCGCGGAGTCGGAGTAGTCTCGGAGTCGAGTCGGAGTCGTCTCGGAGTCGGAGTCGTCTCGGAGTCGGAGTCGTCTCGGAGTCGGAGTCGTCTCGGAGTCGAGTCGGAGTCGGAGTCGTCTCGGAGTCGGAGTCGTCTCGGAGTCGAGTCGGAGTCGTCTCGGAGTCGGAGTCGTCTCTGAGTCGAGTCGGAGTCGGAGTCGTCTCGGAGTCGGAGTCGTCTCGGAGTCGGAGTCGTCTCGGAGTCGTCTCGGAGTCGGAGTCGTCTCGGAGTCGGAGTCGTCTCGGAGTCGGAGTCGTCTTGGAGTCGGAGTCATCTCGGAGTCGGAGTCGGAGTCTTCTCGGAGTCGGAGTCGTCTCGGAGTCGGAGTCGTCTCGGAGTCGTCTCGGAGTCGAGTCGGAGTCGTCTCGGAGTCGGAGTCAAAAAAATGCGTGGGGCTCCGCGCAATTTCTATGTCTAGCCAGGTACAGCTAAGCAGCTGGGGGCTGGAATCCGCAGCGCAGGGATGCCCAAGGTTTCTGGGCACCCCCCGCTGCAAATTGCAGCCCGCAGCCGCCCCAGAAGATGGCGCGTTCATTGAAGCGCCATCCTCTGGCGCTGAACCCCGCTCTTCCAGCGGCCCTGGTGGCACGCTGGGTAATAGAGGTTAGGGCCAGCTTTGTATTATCAGCTGGCCCTAAGCCCGAAATTTATGGCGGTCACGCCAATATTAGACATGACCGCCATGAATTTCTATTAAATTGTTTTAAAAAATACACAACACAGAGAAATTTTTTTATTAGAAATAAAAAAAAAAGCCATTAGGGACTCCATCTTTAATGAAAAAAATCCTCTTCCGTCCGACGCAGTCCAAAACGCGATGTCCTCTCTGCTACATCCCCTGTGTATAGATATAGATGTATATGCACAGGGAATGAGCAGACTGAGAACAATCTCAGCACTGCTACATCATCTCTGTGCACAGACATTCATGTCTGTACACAGGGAATGAGCAGACTGAGAACAATCTCAGCACTGCTACATCAGGCAGCAGACAGGCTCTAGGACCCTGGAGCTGCACAGAGCAGACAGGACTCTTCTCTTATCTGTGCGAGTTTCCCAGCGATTACAGTTGCAAAGTAAACGAGTCCAATGCAAATAAATGACAAAACTAGGATTGCTTCAGGCTGAAGCTTCCGAGACACATCTGCGATTTGTAAATCTCACACTACTCGCTATTACTCGCTTCCCCATTCATTAACATTGGACTCGCTAGACTCGCAACGAGTAGCGAGTCCTGGGCTCGGACTCGCTAGAGTCAAGCGATTCCGAGTAATTTAGGATTTGCCCATCACTAGAATTGATGCAGAAGATATATTTTCTGCTCAAGGTTGTTTGCAGTATTGCAACCCAGCTTCATTTATGACAATGGAGCTGCTGTGCAATACCAGACCCATCATAAGGTCAGTGGAGGCGCTGTTACTGGAAGAAAGAAAACTAATACGTACAACTCGAAATGTCAAAATTCTGTTTTGTTTTTTGCAATTTTTGTTATTATCATTTTTCAGTCATAATGTAGCTAAAGAAGCGTGCATGCTCATTAACAGTTAATTAAGAAGTATTTGGTATTATCACACCGGCCTCGCACAGAAAGGACATTTTCATTGATTTTGTCCATTATAAACAGATAATGGATTTGCCTTAATTATTTTCCGGGTATTGATCCATCCGCTTTGTATCCACGTTCTTTGACAATTCTTAATACGGTTCCATCTTGGCGCGGTCGGAGCAGCGGCCACGTCCGTGCAGTGATTTTAGAGATCATATTAATATATTAGCAAAATACACTTATAATTTAGGATGTCAGACCTGACGGCAATGACCAGAGTAATATCCTTCACTAATATGACCTGCTCCGCTGGCTCTCAAGGCCACAATCACATCCATTGTGTGAGCGCTCACTGCAGGCGAAGCGCGCCACCATCACTCACCAGGTTTATTAGTGCAGAGGGAGGCTGACCTGACATTGCAGAGTATTTCCAACGAGATCAAAAAGTTATATATAAACATAAAAAATAATATCTCCAACTCCATGGTCGTACCAGTATACGTTTTACATAAATCCTTTTTTACAAGGAAATGCTAAATATTTTTTTCCATATACAGTAGTGCCTCATTCCTTTATTCAGGAGACCTTCAAAATGTTCAGAAATGTACTCAATCACCAAGTAATATAGCAGTTAGCTGGATAGGAAGGAGAAGGGGGATGCAGCTGCAGTCTGTGAGTGAGGGTGCGGGCTGCTGAGAGAGGACGATTGCACAGTCAACTGGTCTCGTAGCAATAAAATCAGGCCAAAAACATGATCATGTGCATACCTGTAGGGGCTGGAGAGATTACACTCGCATAGACCCTAATAGCCAGTAAGTCATGATGTTACAGTGCACCAGTTCCTCGGTAGCAGAGGGCCAGGGTTCTTGACTACCTGGGGCAACAGGCTATCAATCACGCTGGCGTCCCCAGAAGTTGTGTCCCTGACCGGACTTGTAAAGGGGACATTTACAGGGAGAATAGAGTTATATAGAGTTTGTTGTGATGGGATGTGGTCAGGGGTGACCAGTTGCTGCAGTTAGCAGTCCCCAGAGAATAGATGGTAGAGCAGCTAAATGGAGCTCTCCCCTCAGCAGGAGCAGCCCCCTGGGTGTAGAGGAGATGGGAAAAGGATGTTGTTATGATGTGGTTATGATGGAGGTGCAGAGCTTAGCAGGAAGGATGCAAGGAGACAGTCTCTGGTTCTTTACCTGTTACTTAGTACGTGCATCCATCTGCAGATCCAGGTAACTGGTTCACCGGCAGGGCGAATTAAGTCAACTGAGAAGAACTAAGCACTGCGAGATGGTGGGTCTAATGGCCTTTCACTGACATGCCACCCTTAGGTTTTTGAGTTGTATGTACTATCCCTCCCTTCCTCGTGCTACGACTGCAGACAGGTGACGCATGAACTCGTGAGATACCCAGACCCTCACCGATCTCTACCCTATGACATCACGTGGGCCTCTGGTATCCCCTCAGTTTGCGCTTACTAAGCGTGCAGCCCTGCAGCTTCCCAGTTTACGCCAGACTTGAAGTCCTTACAGCCTGAGGTCCCTGGTACCTCTTCACAGCTCGTGTTCTACACAGCCCGATGGACTTGTTTTTGTTATTTTAGCAGGGCCACACTCATTCCATCGCCCACTCTGGCCCGCCCCAGTGTTTCTGATTTCTTCTCCTAATGCCAACTCCCCTACACCTCTCGATAGCTAGCCCGCCCTCCAACCATGTCCTGTCACTACTGTAAAGAGGCTATAGACACCTTGTCAGAATGCAGCCTTAGTGCTGCAGACGGTGGCTATGTTATTTTTAGATGCCTGGAGGGGGTGACAGGTTCGCTTTAAGAATCTCGGGCTTAATACCAGCATGTATAACAAAGCTGGTATTAACCCCTTTATTACCCAGCGTGCTACCGCCACCAGGGCCGCTGGAAGAGCGGGGTTCAGCGCCAGAGGATGGCGCTTCAATGAACGCGCCATCTTCTGGGGTGGCTGCGGGCTGCAATTTGCAGCGGGGGGTGCCCAGAAAGCTTGGGCATCCCTGCGCTGCGGATTCCAGCCCCCAGCTGCTTAGCTGTACCTGGCTAGACATAGAAATTGTGCGGAGCCCCACGCATTTTTTTTTTTATTATTTAATGAATTTCAGAGTCAGAGGCTCAGAGTCAGAGTCTCGGAGTCGGAGTCTCCTCAGAGTCGGAGTCTCAGAGTCGGAGTCGCCTCAGAGTCGGAGTCGCCTCGGAGTCGGAGTCGCCTCAGAGTCGGAGTCGTCTCGGAGTCGAGTCGGAGTCGTCTCGGAGTCGGAGTCGTCTCGGAGTCGGAGTCGTCTCGGAGTCGGAGTCGGAGTCGTCTCGGAGTCGGAGTCGTCTCGGAGTCGGAGTCTCCTCAGAGTCGGAGTCTCAGAGTCGGAGTCTCAGAGTCGGAGTCGCCTCAGAGTCAGAGTCGCCTCGGAGTCGGAGTCGCCTCAGAGTCGGAGTCGCCTCGGAGTCGGAGTCGTCTCTGAGTCGGAGTCGTCTCGGAGTCGAGTCGGAGTCGGAGTCGTCTCGGAGTCGTCTCGGAGTCAGAGTCGGAGTCGTCTCGGAGTCGAGTCGGAGTCGTCTCGGAGTCGAGTCGGAGTCGGAGTCGTCGTCGTCTCGGAGTCGTCTCGGAGTCGGAGTCGTCTCGGAGTCGAGTCGGAGTCGGAGTCGTCTCGGAGTCGGAGTCGGAGTCGCCGCGGAGTCGGAGTAGTCTCGGAGTCGAGTCGGAGTCGTCTCGGAGTCGGAGTCGTCTCGGAGTCGGAGTCGTCTCGGAGTCGGAGTCGTCTCGGAGTCGAGTCGGAGTCGGAGTCGTCTCGGAGTCGGAGTCGTCTCGGAGTCGAGTCGGAGTCGTCTCGGAGTCGGAGTCGTCTCTGAGTCGAGTCGGAGTCGGAGTCGTCTCGGAGTCGGAGTCGTCTCGGAGTCGGAGTCGTCTCGGAGTCGTCTCGGAGTCGGAGTCGTCTCGGAGTCGGAGTCGTCTCGGAGTCGGAGTCGTCTTGGAGTCGGAGTCATCTCGGAGTCGGAGTCGGAGTCTTCTCGGAGTCGGAGTCGTCTCGGAGTCGGAGTCGTCTCGGAGTCGTCTCGGAGTCGAGTCGGAGTCGTCTCGGAGTCGGAGTCAAAAAAATGCGTGGGGCTCCGCGCAATTTCTATGTCTAGCCAGGTACAGCTAAGCAGCTGGGGGCTGGAATCCGCAGCGCAGGGATGCCCAAGGTTTCTGGGCACCCCCCGCTGCAAATTGCAGCCCGCAGCCGCCCCAGAAGATGGCGCGTTCATTGAAGCGCCATCCTCTGGCGCTGAACCCCGCTCTTCCAGCGGCCCTGGTGGCACGCTGGGTAATAGAGGTTAGGGCCAGCTTTGTATTATCAGCTGGCCCTAAGCCCGAAATTTATGGCGGTCACGCCAATATTAGACATGACCGCCATGAATTTCTATTAAATTGTTTTAAAAAATACACAACACAGAGAAATTTTTTTATTAGAAATAAAAAAAAAAGCCATTAGGGACTCCATCTTTAATGAAAAAAATCCTCTTCCGTCCGACGCAGTCCAAAACGCGATGTCCTCTCTGCTACATCCCCTGTGTATAGATATAGATGTATATGCACAGGGAATGAGCAGACTGAGAACAATCTCAGCACTGCTACATCATCTCTGTGCACAGACATTCATGTCTGTACACAGGGAATGAGCAGACTGAGAACAATCTCAGCACTGCTACATCAGGCAGCAGACAGGCTCTAGGACCCTGGAGCTGCACAGAGCAGACAGGACTCTTCTCTTATCTGTGCGAGTTTCCCAGCGATTACAGTTGCAAAGTAAACGAGTCCAATGCAAATAAATGACAAAACTAGGATTGCTTCAGGCTGAAGCTTCCGAGACACATCTGCGATTTGTAAATCTCACACTACTCGCTATTACTCGCTTCCCCATTCATTAACATTGGACTCGCTAGACTCGCAACGAGTAGCGAGTCCTGGGCTCGGACTCGCTAGAGTCAAGCGATTCCGAGTAATTTAGGATTTGCCCATCACTAGAATTGATGCAGAAGATATATTTTCTGCTCAAGGTTGTTTGCAGTATTGCAACCCAGCTTCATTTATGACAATGGAGCTGCTGTGCAATACCAGACCCATCATAAGGTCAGTGGAGGCGCTGTTACTGGAAGAAAGAAACTAATACCGTACAACTCCGAAATGTCAAAATTCTGTTTTGTTTTTTGCAATTTTTGTTATTATCATTTTTCAGTCATAATGTAGCTAAAGAAGCGTGCATGCTCATTAACAGTTAATTAAGAAGTATTTGGTATTATCACACCGGCCTCGCACAGAAAGGACATTTTCATTGATTTTGTCATTATAAACAGATAATGGATTTGCCTTAATTATTTTCCGGGTATTGATCCATCCGCTTTGTATCCACGTTCTTTGACAATTCTTAATACGGTTCCATCTTGGCGCGGTCGGAGCAGCGGCCACGTCCGTGCAGTGATTTAGAGATCATATTATATATTAGCAAAATACACTTATAATTTAGGATGTCAGACCTGACGGCAATGACCAGAGTAATATCCTTCACTAATATGACCTGCTCCGCTGGCTCTCAAGGCCACAATCACATCCATTGTGTGAGCGCTCCTGCAGGCGAAGCGCGCCACCATCACTCACCAGGTTTATTAGTGCAGAGGGAGGCTGACCTGACATTGCAGAGTATTTCCAACGAGATCAAAAAGTATATATATAAACATAAAAAATAATATCTCCAACTCCATGGTCGTACCAGTATACGTTTTACATAAATCCTTTTTACAAGGAAATGCTAAATATTTTTTCCATATACAGTAGTGCCTCATTCCTTTTATTCAGGAGACCTTCAAAATGTTCAGAAATGTACTCAATCACCAAGTAATATAGCAGTTAGCTGATAGGAAGGAGAAGGGGGATGCAGCTGCAGTCTGTGAGTGAGGGTGCGGGCTGCGAGAGAGGACGATTGCACAGTCAACTGGTCTCGTAGCAATAAAATCAGGCCAAAAACATGATCATGTGCATACCTGTAGGGGCTGGAGAGATTAACCTCGCATAGACCCTAATAGCCCTGTAAGTCATGATGTACAGTGCACCTGTCTGGTCACAGAGGGCCAGGGTTCTTGACAACCTGGGGCAACAGGCTATCAATTACGCTGGCGTCCCCAGAAGTTATGTCCCTGACCGGACTTGTAAAAGGGGACATTTACAGGGGAGAATAGAGTTTATAGAGTTTGTTGTGATGCCATTTGGGATTGCTTAGGGTTGACCAGTGCTGCAGTTAGCAGTCCCCAGAGAATAGATGGTAGAGCAGCTAAATGGAGCACTCCCCTCAGCAGGAGCAGGCCCCTGGGGTGTAGAGGAGATGGGGGAGAAGAGGATGTTGTATGTTGTGGTAGTGAGTGGAGGTGCAGAGCAGTAGCAGGAAGGATGCAAGGAGACAGTCTCTGTTCTTTACCTTTTTACTTATACAGCATCCATCAGCAGATCCAGGGTACTGGTTCACCGGGCTGGGCGATTTAGTCAGACTGAGAAGAACTAAGCACTGCGATGATGGATGGGTATATGGCCTTACAGCTGACATTCTCCTTAGGTTGAGGTTGTAGGTACTATCCTCTCCCTTCCTCGTGGCTACTAGCAGGCAGACAGGTGACCATGGACTCTTGAGACCCCAGACCCTCACCGGATCTCTAGCCCTATGACAGTCACTGTGCCTCTGGTAGTCCCACAGTTTGGCTTACTAAGCTTGCAGCCCAGCAGCTTCCAGTTTACTGCCAGACATGAAGTCCTTACAGCCTGAGGTCCTGGTACCTCTTCCACAGCTCGTGTTCTACACAGCCCGAAGGCTGTTAGCAGGCCCACACTCATCCATCGCCCGACTCTGTCTCCCCAGTGTTTCTGAGTTTCTCCTAATGCCACCTCTCCCTACACCTCACTATAGCTAGGCCCTCCCTCCAACCAGTGTCTGTCACTACTGTAAAGAGGCTATTTGTTCACAGCCCACTGATCAGAGTTTGGGAAGTGTATGTATGCATAGGGAGTCCATCGTAGAATACCTGAATTCTCTTCAGATGTCGTATTAGTGCCAATGAAGTTAATTACCACTGTGGTGACCAGACCGCAGCGGCACTACACACCCCTGCCACCCACGTGACCACTTGAGTCTAATCAAACGCAACAGATTGGCTCCAAAGTCAGACTGTAGCGACAAGAGAACAAAAGACCGTGGAGCTGTGGTGGAGGCGGCAGAGGAACATGTAAGGAAAAGGTATATTCAGTAGAAACGTTTTTTAGAAAAGAGAAAAAAGTGGGGAATAGAGCTGGAGTGACAGAGGCTGCAGATCGACAAATAGTTCTTCATCCTCATTTTCATATCATTTTAAACGCTGATCTCTCTTTAATGGAGAAATAGACTGGTCATGTAAACGTATTGCTGGACTTGTTTTTGACAGAGCTAAAAGCACAAATAAATAGTTTGGGGTGTCCATTTTATACATCCGTTTTACATACATTTTTATTCATCAACATGTATAAAAATACAGTTTCCTAGTTTAAAAATTGCAATGTATCAATAAAAATCAGAGGCATTCTGCATGATTTTTATGTTATCGAATATTTTTTTACACATCCATAGACTTGAATGGGAGAGTCTAATCTGAAATACATGAGAGTATAGTTGTCGCGTGCGGCAGAGACCTTTGCAGAATCTGGGATTAGATGGTCTCGGCGATTAGCGGATCACAGGTCCTCTATGGAATTCACTCAGCGATGAACATGAATGGAAGGGATTCATTTTCATTTTGTGTTGAAGGGGTTAAGAGTTCCTCTTTGGTTTTGCTGAGATTCCATATAGCTCTAATCTCAGCTGTTGCACCTTGCTGCCACTCCCTTTCATTATTTAAACTCACTCCTTACTCTCCCATGTGCCAGTTATAGTTCCTCTATGCTAACCTCCCAGGAGAGTTATCCTTGTGGAAGCTATGGAGTTCCATTTATTGTTTGGTTGTGGCTTGGTTGTTTCTCTCTCAGTGTTGTCTTATCGTAGCAGTTAGACATAAACACTAGCCAGGACTAGGTTAGGATCAGCCAAGTCGTAGGCACATGATCATGCAGGGGGAAAGGACCCATCTAGGGATGATAGGGAGTGCAGGGTCAGTCTCAGGTGAGTGTTAGGGGTCACCCCTCTCCCCTTTGTCAGGCCCCCTTCTAACTTTTACCATGTTTTTCCCTTCTTTTTTGCCGCACGCCGAGCGTCTCCTTCCTCTGTGTGACAACAATACCCTGTGATTTAGTTTTTTTCTTACATTGATACTCGATCCATGTGGGAGCTCCCATTTAAACAGTTCTATTCAATAGCAATGGTCCGAATGCTGTCATTCTGCTATTCAATTGTAACATGGAAATCATGCATATAATATTCACGTCTGACAAGCGTTATGCTTTATTTATATACATCAATAATAGTTTTTAAAATGGTTGTCTAGTTTTGGAAACCTATTTATGTAAAGGATACAATGAGTGTCTCTGGAGGACCTGACCTGTCCTGCGTTACAGCACCACTCCAGTGTTGTTTATTGCACCGCTGGAGTGGTGCTTTAAGTGTAGATCCCCTGAATTATACTCACCTTCGGTGGCTTCCTCTTCTGTCGCGCCACTCCGGTTGGTCTCCAGGAATTTGTGTCTGACAGCTCTTTAGTGGTAGCCAGACATTAGTTCAGGAGGCGAGACCAGTAGAAGCGCTAGTGAGCACGAAACAGGCTGTCGTCCCGTGCAGCGTTGTGTTGCCCTCCTCAAGCATGTTTTAATGAGTATTAAATAAACAAAGATTTATGACCTGTAGTGCCTCTGATTTCCTTCATCTCCAAGATGCTTGCCTGCTGACTGCTGACTGGCACCCATGAGGTTCTTGGTGCGTGAAGAGGAGCCGTGGACTCTATCCGGGATGACTCTCTGCCCTTTGAAGTGAGTAGTGCCAGAGTTTGTACTTTTTATATTGGACGCTTCAGGAATTTGTGTCCAGTGCTTCATGGAGCGTGGCTGAGGTCACAACTCAATACATCTCTATAGGAGCCTCGTTCTGGATCTCACAGACTTGTATTGAGAGGTTGTGACATAACTTCTGACTTCCAGCCAATCAGAAGTTATACTCACCAAAAAAGTGTGAATGTTAAGTATGGGGCGAAGGGGAAATGGACTTACATTTAAAGCGCCCTTCCAGCGCTAAAAAGCAAAACAAACGTTGAAGTGGTGCTTTGAATGGAAAATCCAGAGATGTGAATAAACTACCGTAAGTGTAATGCTTAATTCCTCCTGTGGTGGCGCTGCAGGGAACTTAAGCACTTACTGCCAGGCTGATCGCTAGATGCTTTGTGATATGATCAGGGGCATAACTACAACAGGTGCAAGGGTTGCAATCGTACCCAGGCCCTGGAGCCTAGGGGCCCCAAAAGTTCCTCTGGCCTATAGAAAAAGACTAATGCTTTTTAATATTTGCAATAATTAGGGGCCCCGTTGGAGCTATCACATCGGGGCCTATGAGCTTCAAGTTATGCCTCTGGATCTGATCCTTCTAAGGGCCCTTTCACATCAGCGTTTTTCGTAAATCGCGGCAGATGCGGTGAAAAAACCGCATCTGCCGCGTTTGCCGCATAACCGTTCCACTTGCGGCGCGGTTGCGGTTTTTTCTATGCAAAGTATAGGCATACTTGCGGCAGGTGCGGCAAGTGCGGTTTTGCACTTGCGGCAGGTGCGGCCGCGAAAAAAACCGCGGCTTACTGCGGTTTTTTTCGCGGCCGCAAGTGCAAAACCGCACTTGCCGCACCTGCCGCAAGTATGCCTATACTTTGCATAGAAAAAACCGCAACCGCGCCGCAAGTGGAACGGTTATGCGGCAAACGCGGCAGATGCGGTTTTTTCACCGCATCTGCCGCGAATTACGAAAAACGCTGATGTGAAAGCACCCTAACATGCAGGGATTGTTCAAAGTGCAGAATCCTTTTAAAGTGTCTTAAACAGGTAAGCATTTCTTAAATCTTAATTTCTCCCTTGATCTGTGTAGAGGGCACGGTCTAATTGTCCCCCTTATTCACAGCCATGCTAATGATTGCTCGTCTACCAGGTGGCTCACACTGTGTCAGACTAGTCAGAATACTCTGTGAAATGCATAATGGATGCGCAGTGGGCATCGCGGGGTTTAATCTGTCAGCTCTGTCTCTCCGATTGTAGAAAGGTAATAAATAGCTTTATTCTGCCACAAACGTACTAGAAACAACAACGAGCGGAAGATTATCATTACAAAAGCATTTCGCTGACACCTCGGCTTGACGGGCAGCTCGGCAGCCAAAAATATTCACAATATTCGCGATGTTCAAGCAAAACACCGTGGCTTCTTAAAGCCATTCATAAACCTTGCTAGCAGCATTAAGTCCCATCCATCTCCGAGAACCGACTCCGCACAACACAAATATACAACATAAATTATGAATAGCGGTGTCCCGGCCCCGGCGCGTTTTCATCCTCATCATGATCAGTTTTGAATGTTGCTTGCTTAACCAATGTCATTAGAATATTTTTTCTGGAGTTTTCCTTGAGCTTTATCTTCTGTATCAAAGAAGGAAATGGCATTAAGACACCAAGATGCTGAATGTTTTAGAATATTTTAGCTCATCCTTCCTCCGCTGTGTGACACCTCTGTAGGCCTGGAGCTCCTGTAAGAAAAGTAAGATCACTCAAGTCATAAGATGCCAAAGACTGCAGACGTCTCTGGCAGATAGCTCAAGATTTGTGTTTGTTTTTCTTTTTTAAAGTCAAGAGTTGTTGCTTTTTTTATGTTGGCTCTTAGTTTTATTTTAGAATTAAAGGGACACATCTTCAAGATAGAATCAACTCAATTTAAAGAAGTTCATTCAAATTTGATGCTATCGCATCGGGACGTTGGTGAGATCACAATGGGGGCAGGCTCTGTGACATTGGGGGTATGCCTGTCTCTCACCACTGTGCGCTCTCTCTAACCCCTCTGCTCTCTCCTTTGACCTGTCTCCCACCATGTGCTCTCTTCTCCTTTCATGTGCTCTCCCCTTTGCCTGTGCACTCTCTCTCTGCCCCTGAGAAGACCAGGGGAAGGGAGCATGCGGAGACGGGCAGAGCTGCTGTCTATACCTGCTTTCTGTGCTCCCCACTCCGGGTCAGCTAAAAGACCTTTGCTGATATCACAGTCATATGATCTGTGAATCCTCCCAGGACTGTGACATCCCCACAGGGCCTGCAGCGTCTCATTTTTCTGTGTTTGTGGCGATTGGTTTTTGGGGGCGCAGGCTACACAGTGTGGGGACTGGGAAGGGGATGTGGGCGGTCTGAGCAGCGAGTTCCTAGTGCCAGTGGCACAGCTAGCAGGCACTATATTTGGACACCCAACATTTGGGTGTCTGAATATGGCCACCAGAAGTAGTGCTGGCCAATCGTGTGATAGGAGGAGACACTATGGCCGCAGTGCATGACGGATGCCACAATTATGAAAGTAGATGCCGGGGCAAGGAAATGCCGGCGCAACAGGAGGGGTACATAAGGGAGGGTGCAAGGATGGCCCTGACAATAAGGTTAGGGGAGAAGGATCACCACCTTATTCACATGGGACTGATCAATGAACTCCCTAATGTCCCTAGATGGGTCCCCCCCCCCATGCATGATCATTTGCCTAGGCCTTCGCTCACCCTGAACTCACCATGACTAGTGAGCAGGCCATCATGAAATGAAATAAGCTCTTACTTAGGATAAACGACAAGCGGGCTCTAAAGCGGATCTTCGATCAACTAAATGCTGTCACCTTCAGATCCCAGATTCCCCAAGGTCTCATCAGGCCATGACACACTGGGGACATATTGCCCTGGTACTCCGTAACAGCTGGAACAGAGTACTGCAAACTTCCTACTACCTGACGGCATTCTGGTTATTTCTCCTCATCAACACATCCTTGTCACATTATGATTACATCAATACAGTAGTTGCGTAAAGTCTGGGGCCTCCTAAACAGAAGAGACACCAATAGAATCAGAAGTTCGCAACGCAGTGGTCTCGCTGATATTGAGTACTAACGAGTAAATCTTTTTGATCAATTCTTATTTTTATTAAAAAAAAACACAGATAGAAAATCCCTTTACAGGGATGTCTACAATTGTTGGACTGTGTTTAATGCAACAACTCCATTCCTGTATATGAGTATTTAGTCCCAGAGGCTAACACAGGAAGAGCATGTGACTGTATCCAGTTTCCTGTGTCTGTATATGAGACAAGAAGCAGCTACAGATGCTGCACAGAGACTGAGACACATAAGATATGTATATTCCTGATCTACTAAGCTTATCATATTTGTTCCTGTTTGTTGCTGAATAAAGAAGCTCTGTTGTCACACGCTTGGACAATATCTTGAATAATCCACTGCCAACAAGAATGATTAAAAAAAAAAAAAAAAAAAACAACCTACACACAGGGACACCCCTCCCCACGTTTTTAAGGAGAAGAAGGTCACTGATAACCAATCCAATGCTGAATAATTTATTACTTAAAGTTTTTAACAGATCAGAATAAACAAATTACACCCGGTGTTAGATAATGACAACAAGAACAAAAAAGCATAAAAACATCATCATGCAAGAAAAGGGTGCGCCGAACCCTGACTCACAAATTCTCCTCACAATAGGTACCTCCTCACTAAATAATGGGAGCTCAAGTGCATCTACAATCATTCAAGCCAGTCACATAGGTTATAGGACAAATTAGGAGGTTTAAAAGGGTATCAACCCACCTGGGTCTGAATACATCAACCCAGGACTCCCAGAATAAGGGAAACCTATAACCAAACACTGGCATCAAAGCACTGTCTAATGTCTCATATCTCGTTACCTTGTGACATGTTGAGTCAGAGAACAGCACAACCCCTGCCCCGACATGTGTTTCTCTCATCCAGGCTTCGTCAGGAGAAATGGCGCGAAAAGGTTCTTCAGTATGGCCGATAAAGATCTGTAAGGCGCAGAGTACCCATTAGATATGGGTAGTTTTGAATCCTGTTCGTAGACACCAAGTTGACACACTGTGGGCCAGGGAACTCAGGTCTCAGGCGCAGTCTGTAGGTCACGGTTTCGGTGCCTGAGGCTGTGGGCCCGGTGGTCAATAAAAAGGGTAAAAATAAAATAATAAAAAGGGAATAAAGTTTTTGTTCGTGATGCCACCTGTAGGTTCCGGTGATGGCACCGGCGCTGCTTGATCCTCTGGGTGATGGGCGGCAGCATGATGGAATCGTTCCATACAGGACAAGCGGGTTCCCCGGAGCTTTGAGCTGTAATGGTGGAATAGGGCACCCTTTTGTGACGCACTCTTAGTTGGCGCCACACTAGCCTGACACTTTCTCTAATTGGGGGTTACCTGTGTTGTGAAATGGGTCTGTTTTAATGTTCTCTGTTTTATAACTTTTTGTGATAAGTTGATGATGATTGGTGTTTTGCAATTGGCCTGACTCCTGGGTTGTCGTTTGGAAATTATTATGCTCTTGGAGGGCCATATATTTGATAGAAGGTCATATAAGGCTAGGGGCTTTTCCAGAACTGGGTGGCTTCTTTAGATTTTTTTTTGTTGGCAAAGTCTAGTCTGGCCTTTCTATGTTTAATACTGATTAATAGTTTGCACCTTGTGGTGAACCCTCTGTATTTGCTCTCATAGAATCCTCTCCTTATGGTAGACTTAGGTACTGAAACTCCAACTTCCTGCAGAGTGTCCTTCACTTGGTGATGTTGTGAAGAAGTTTTCTTCACCATAGAAAGGCTTCTGTGATCATCACTACTGTTGTATTCTGGAACATCCAGGCCTTTTGAGTTGGCAAACTCACCAGTGCAGTTGTTTTTATCTGCAGAATGAAACAAACTGTTAATTTGGCCATTGCTCACTTTTCTGCTGTCTGTGTTATGGATTTCTTCTTTTTTCAGCCTCATGATGGTCTGTTTATCTTCCATTGAAAGCTCCTTTCACCGCATGTTGTGTGCTCACAGCAGCAGCTTCCAAATGCAAATGCCACACCTGGAATCAGCTCCAAACCTTTTACCTACTAAATTGGATTAACAAGGAAATAGCCCATGCAGACCATTAAAGAGCTTTTGAAATAATTGTCCAAATACTTTTGATTCCTTAAAAAAGAGGTAGCTACCCATTAAAGAGCTGTAATTCCTAAACATTTACTCCGATTATTATGTGTTATGTGAATACCCTCAAATTAAAGCTGAGAGTCGGCACTTTAAACCCATCTTGATTATATAACTGTATCTTGAATATATTTAGGTAATCAGCTAAAATGGCAAAGCGTGTGTCATTGTCCAAATATTTCTGGACCTACCTGTATATACCTGGGTGCAATAGCGTACATAGTATTGACCCTTTGGGAGGGCAGGACTAAACCTTTTTAGTTTGATCCATTTTACATGACCACCACTACATTAAAACTTCTTTTCACAGTAGTTGTTCAGGGGCTCAGGACCTTAATTCAGGACCCTCATCAAGGCTTATTCACATGTCCATATTTTACGGACAGCACTCGTACCCATAATAGTGAATGGGGCAGTACACATGTCCGTCATTTTTCTAAAACAGAGCAATCCATGCAAAATCGTAGAGACATGTCTGATGTTGATCGTGTCGGCAATGCAAGTCTATGGGGCCGTGAAAAATATTGGACAGCACTCAGATGCTATCCATGCCCATTTTCTTGGACTGCTAGATAGGAAAAGATAGAAAAACGTTTCATTTGGCTGTAAGCATAATCATCAACATTAACAAAATAAACACATTGAAATGTCCTTTCAATGTCATTTCGTTGGACAACCCACGCAGGTTTCAATCGTTGCAGCCATAATTCAGGCCATATTTCAGTTGTATAAAACGGGGGGGGAACGCATTGCTCCATTTTGACTTTGTCAGCCCCCTGTTACCGCTTTGTACTACAATGCTCAGATGTATAAATACAAGCGCTGAGATTAAACATTCACAGAGGTTTACGCATACGATGCTTATAAATGGGATTTACACCTCTTGTTGGCTTTTGCACCCGGAGAAGATTGCACGGTATTCCGTGACATTTTTGTCGTTTCATCCATCATTCTTATTTTTTTTCCCTTCCGCTGACATTTTTTACGATTATAAGGGGTATAAATATAATGAGGACTGAGAAAACAGTCTTATATGTTCCATCAGTAGAAGACGCATGCATATTCATGAGGACAGCTCTTTCAGAATGCCAAACGACTCCATCTCTCAAAGTATTTCCATTGTTCCAAAGAGAGAGAAGCTCATGTGCAATCTTCTTGTCAGTGCGGAAGTGTCATACGTTAGGTCAAGTTATCAGCACAGAAAGTTCTAATTCCTGTTTAGATAAATGATGAGCTTTCCGGAGGCTTAGATATTGAGGAGTCACCTATCCTTACGACAGGTCTTCAATATCTGGTAGAAGTCCAATGACTACACTCCCATCCTGGAGATGCGTCCGATAAAAGATCAGTGTACAAAGCTGGAACAACACTGCTCTTTACACCGCATAGTGACTGTTCTCAGGTACTGCAGCTTAGATCTGATATCAGCTAAGGCTGATTTAACACTACCATTTTTTTTAACCCCGGAAACCTGCATCCCCCAGATTCCCCCACAATTGGCAAACTGGATGCACCCGCACCGGTATTATCACTTATCCATCTCACAGACCAGTCATATTATCAGCGCGAAGCAGACAGTTGCATCCAGATGTGTACCTTTTTTACATGGGTCCTAGAGGGCGTGTCATTTCACCCTTAGCACTGGGCATGATCAGAAAAAAAAACATCTATACATTGGGGTTGAAGATATTAATATTAAATGTTGTTTTGTTCTGGTCAGATAAACCCCTTTAATTACTATATTATTAATTTTTAAAAGCTTGAAAACATGCAGCTCATCACTCATGCTGTAATAAGTTGTAAAGATTTACTTGGCAATCTATTAGCAGTGGGAGCAAAGACACACTGAGACCAAGTTTAAAGAGGACCTGTCACCCCCCTGCTGCATGGCAAACTAAATGCAGCACTGAATTCAGCATGTCTCTAGCCCCCTTGCAAGCATTAAAAAGACTTTAGAAACCTTACAGTTAAGAGGGCGGTGGGTGGGATCTTATTAATAGGTCCTGCCCTCCTCTACTGCTCATGCTCTGTGTGACATCAGGAGCAGAAGAGGGGGGCAGACCCAGCAGAAGAGGAGGCAGAACACACAAGGAGAAGGCAGGGAGGACTGTTCCAGCAGTCAGGACCTTTTAATAAGATCCCATCCAGGCGAACTCTTAACTGTAAGGTTTCAAAGCCTTTTTTAAAGCTTACAGGGGGGCTAGAGCCATGGGGGAGCCCATCCCTTAATGCAGCAGACATGCTGCATTGAGTGCTGCATTTAGTTTGCCATGCACCAGGGGGTGACAGGTCCTCTTTAAAGTTGAACAAGTCTGTATACAACACACATGGCAGAAAACAAATGTAAGCAAGTTCATCAAGACACTCAGCAAACTGATTAGTCTCTAGAAATATTTCTTACATGATGATACCATAATCTCTAAAAATCCCTTGCACAGAGAGAAAACTGTTTCTATAAGCACAATACACCAAGGAAGGCCTGGGAACAGAAAGTCTCAGAAGAACAAGTCCAGAATGTTTGTAGTGCAGTGCAGCTTTAAGAAAGTCCCAAAGTCCAGAATGCTGCAACTGTATAATAAATAATATTAGGACCTGCAAGTGCTAGCAGAGCACACAAGGCTTATGTGAAACAGGGCTGTCACAACAGTGGCAGAATCAGGAAAACACGGCTTGTAGAAGGAGAGTAGCTGAAAGCAGGTGTGGTTGCTGGAGTTTAAAATGCAGAAGCTGGAAAAACTGGAGGGGATTAGCAGGAAGAGGAGCAAACAGGAAGGAAGCCAAGAATTCAAACGGAATACTCAAGCAGGGCTAGATGGTAGACTAGGGTTTATAAAGCAAGGGAAGGAGGATCCCATGAACAGGAGCAAAGCAGCGAATGCCATCTTGGAAAAGGGCTAGGATGCACAAAAGGGTCAATAGCAGATCCAACGTCCCGACACATGCTTTGTATGAAGTGTTTCTCTGGTATACTGTCTTGGCCTATTAAAGGGTTTCTATTTTTACAGATGGATATTGTCATATAGTTATTATGAAAACAAGCACTTTTAAAATTTGCAGCTATTCTTGAGATATTAACATGTTCTTTTTGTTTACAGAAAGAGCTTGTAAACACTGCGCATGTTCTGCAGTCTATCAACAGTGTTCGATCTCCAAGCTGTAAACCTAAGAAAAGAAGAAGGTTAATATCTCAAGAATGGCTGAAAATTTTAAGAAGCAGTAAATTGAATAAACACATGTTTTTACAAACACTATCCGACAATTCCTTTTATGAAGATGAGAATAACCCTTTAATACCCAGGAAGGGGCACAGGTCTAGATGCATCAAAATGATAGGGTGAAGCAATTTTAGCTGATGCACCCCATTTTCCTTACTCCTAATTCTCTCATCGATATGTACAACATATAGGTTGTCCATTATTTTTTTATGCCATCAGTCACATATGAGATCGCTTCATCACCGGGCATGAGAAATTTGATATTGTGAGATTTGCTTGAAATCTCCCATCAAATTAGAGCTGACATTGTGGACATGCCAGAGGCCTAGGGAGTCAATCCCAGAAGACAAGGGAGAGCTAGTTGGGAATTTTGTGAGGAAGTGCATCAGCGGGATAGGTGTGGGGACAGGGGCGTAACTACAAAAGGTGCAGGGGTTGCAATCGCACCAGCCTAGGGGGGCCCAAAAGTCCCTTTGGCCTATAGAAAAAGACTAATGCTATTAAAGATTTGCAATAATTGGGGGCCCTGTTGGAGCTTTTGCATTGAGGCTCATGAGCTTCAAGTTTCGCCTCTGTGAGGGGTGAGGTGAGTATAATACCTTTTTGTTGAACCCATCAGGACCCTAAAAAGAGAGGTGAATGGCGGCTGACCAGCCACTATTTTGCTGGATTTGAGAGAATTGGGGGAAAAAAAAATTAAAATTTGTCAAATTTGTATTTTGTTTGTGGTCTGGGGAATAGCTATTCTCCTTTTGGAGAGAAATGAGGAGACTTATAGCCGCAATGCTCCTCTCAGAAATATGCAAATTGTCACTTCAGTGAGGAAGTACACGAACTCTAGTGCCACCTAATAAAGGCAGCAATCCTAAACGTCATAATTGACTGTTTAGACGAACCCAAAAAGGACAGTGTGTCCTAGATCCGATGAAAGAACCACAGTTGTCAGATAGTGATGACTTTATTCCTATGCGTTTCAGAGCTGAATCCCTGCTCCTTCCTCAGGGAGCCAACATAATACCTAATACCTAGATAATGGTATTATGTTGGCCCCCTGAGGAAGGAGCAGGGATTCAGCTCTGAAACGCATTGGAATAAAGTCATCACTATCTGACAATTGTGGTTCTTTCATCGTATGAGCAGCGCAGATCTAGGAAACACTGTCCTTTTTGGGTTCATCTTTTAGTTATCACTGCCTGCAAGTGAAGTGTGGATACTGCAGCAGCCATACTATATGTTTACACTGGTTGTGGGTCACACAACCGTCCCAGGTGAGCAGCTATAATTGTTTGCTTCACAAAAAATGTTCCAAGGCTAAGACCCTATTGCGCTTTCTTTCCTTCTTTATAGTTTTCTTATAATTGACTCCTCAACGAGCCTTTTAATATGACTTATTGATTTGTGCCAGATCAGAACCCCAAACTGCAGATGCTGCGTTTCAGGGTGACTGCCCCTCATCAGTGCAGTGTGTGGGATTCTGGTCTGGCTGTATGAGAGGCTAAGACAAGGTCTGGGGGAACAGCTATTCTCCTCACGGAGAGCCATGAGGAGACTTATTGCTGCAATGCTATCAAAGCCAGATCAGAATCCCACACACTGCACTGATGAGGGGCAATCACCCTGAAACGCAGCGTCTGCAGTTGGGTGTTCTGATCTGACACAAATCCTAAGTCATATTAAAAGGCTTGTTAAAGAGTCACTTATGACTTTTAAGATTGCTACCTTTATTAGGTGGCGCTGGAGTTCATCCACTTCCTCACTGAGGTGACAAGTTGCATAATTTTTTAATGAAATTTGTAATTTGGATTTGATCTGCTTCCAATGGATGCACTCATCTCTTTATTCATCATATATATTGCGTTGTCATGGAGCCGGCTATAGTCATTGCAATACGCCATATTGGCCTCACACATAACACTACTGCCCTACTCAGGGAAACGCTCTGACAGGATGGAGACGGCGGGCCTCAGTCATTTGTTACACTGCTGAGGTAAAATTAAAGCTGAGCTCAGATTGGTTGCTATGGGCAACACAGACACTTAATATAAGAACGGTCTGAGGAATGGCGCCATCTTGTACAAACAACAAAGGAAAAAAAGGACTTGTATTCAGGGACCATCTACTATATAATTGCCTTGTGGCCACTTCCGTCTGAGGCTGCGGCTACCAATGAGAGACATGGCATTCAAACCGCGCGTCAAGCCGTGTGCCGCATCTCTCATTGGTCGGCGCGACCGATCAGCGAAGCGGCTCGGCTTGGCGGGATATATGAATCCCGCACCGCTGATTGGTCGCTGCTGAGAGCGGCGACTAATCAGCGGCACGGGATTCATATTTCCCGCCGCTTCACTGATTGGTTGCTGCGGACGCGGCGACCAATCACAGACTTGGCACGCAGCTTGAATGTCGCATTTCTCAGCAGCAACCAATCAGCGGCACGGGATTCATATTTCCCGCCAAACCCGCTTGGGCGTGGTTTGAATTCCGCGTCTCTTATTGGTCGCTACGGCGACCAATGAGAGATGCAGCGCGCGACTTGGCGTGCAATTTGAATGCTGCGTCATAGTGTGACACAGTTCACTCCTGTTTACAAGGCTGTCGGTTAGTGTAACACAGTTCAATCCTGTCTACAAGGCTGTCAGTCAGTGTGACGAACTTCTCTCCTGTCTGCAAGGTCTGTCAGTCAGTGTGACGAACTTCAATGCTGTCTACAAGCCTGTCAGTGTGACACAGTTCACTCCTGTCTATAAGTCTGTCAGTTAGGGTACCTTTACACACGGCTACATTTGTAGCTTGTCACCAGGTAACTTACTGGTTGCAGTGAAATACATGGATACATGGTTCTATCTTGTTGCTGTGTACAAATGGAATCATGTATCCATGATTTCGCTGCAACCAGTAAGTTACCTGGTGACAAGCTACAAATGTAGCCGTGTGTAAAGGTACCCTCAGTGTCACAAACTTTACTCCTGTCTACAAGGCTGTCAGTCAGTATGATACAGTTCACTCCTCTATACAAGGCTGCCGGTCAGTGTGACGAACTTCACTTCTGTCTACAAGGCTGTCAATCAGTGTGACGCAGGTCAAGCTTGTCTACCAGGCTGTCGGTCAGTGTGACGAACTTCACTCCTGTCTACAAGGCTGTCAGTCAGTGTGACGCAGTCAATCCTATCTACAAGGCTGTCAGTCAGTGTGACGCAGTCAATCCTGTCTACAAGGCTGTCAGTCAGTGTGACGCAGTTCACTCCTGTCTACAAGGCTGTCAGTCATAGTGTGAAGCAGTCCACTCCTGTTTACAAGGTATTCTAGAATACCCGATGTGTTACAATCGGGCCACCATCTAGTGGTATATATGTGTCGAGCCCACTAGAACGGGGGTACTCGGTACCGGACCGGGTCTGCTGCTGGGGAAATCACGGGTGGTCCTGGTCCAGACCGTGTCCCGGGCCCTGGCAATAATAAGGGATATTTACAGGGGATGTCAGTCGTGACACCACCCACTGTGTGCGGCCACTGATGGGGCCGCCGCTGCTGCAGAACCTCCGGGGATGATGTAATGGCAGCGGAGATGGAATAGTTCCCGTGGGCAGAACTGTGTTCCCCGGGGCAGTGATGGTTAAAGTCTATTGTGTAGTGTGCAGGCTTGGTGCTGAGTGCAATTCACTTACTGTCCAGATGCTGCAGAGATCCTCCCTCGGTGCTGGAGCTGGCAAGCTGTGTCTCTGCAGGTGGAGGTCCTTTGCAAGCCTGCATGGAGGGAATAGTATTCAGAGAAAGAGACAGAGAGTCGCATTCAGGGTTCACCGTGTTTACTTCTCTAGTTCTCAAGTTCAGGTTACAGTTCAGTACAGTTCTTACAGGTCAGTTCAGTACACGGGCACACTTTCCCCTCCGGGTTCCCTATACTCTCTGCAGCCAGGTCTCTCCTACTGTGACCCCTCACTCTGTCTCTGTGTCCTTTCTGGGCTGTTGACTCTCTCTTTCTGTGGTCGCTTTGGTGTACGTCTCCGGACAGTATGGCGGTGACTCGGGCCCCTGTGGGTCCTCCTGGTTGTCACTGAGCTGCCTGTCCTTTGGGGTAGGGAAGCTAATGTGTAGCTGTGGTCCCCCGTCAGTTGTCTCGGGATGCCAGGTGAAACTAAGGTCCCCTCTAGAGCCGACACTCTACTCAGCCTAGCCTCCAGCAGTCCTCCCGTGTGAGGCTCTACTAGGCTCTCTCTCCTGTGTCTTCCAGTATCATAGGAGGGCTACTCCGCCTGCAGTCTGTCATCTCAGCTGTAATTCTAGGGCCCGGTATCACCGTCCCTCTCTTCCCTCACACTCCTGGGGTGCTGGCTTCGGATAGCCTTTCTCTCTGCGGCTCGCACTGGCTCTGTTTAGATTCTGCGCTCCTTACACCCCACTCGTCCAGGACATGTGATCTCAGTCTTTTCATCTCAGCCTACCTCGGCATACTGCTGTCTCTCGGCCAGTGCCGTGCTCCTCAGCCTGCTGCTGGTCTGTGTCTTTGCTGCTCGGCACCGTGGGCCAACTGACTCCTTCCTCCTCCCCCTTCACTATTTCTACTGTCTGTCACCTGACTATGTGTGTGCCCACCCACTGCTCTAAACCCACCACCCCTCGCCTGCTTAGAGTTCCTAGACTCCGGGTTGGGTGCTGCCCTCTACTGTACGTGGGTTGTGTGGGCGTGAGGGTGTTGGTGTTCAACTGTCGTCCTACCTGCCTGGCTGCAGTTCCCTTTGTGGCCTCCTGAACGCAGGGGCGCCACATATGTATATACTGTGAGGCACCGCCGGCATGATCCTCATGGCCGGGGCGCGTCACATGCAGGATCAAGGTATGATCCTGTGCACACTGGCCGGTTTGACTGATAATGCTGTGTGAACCAACTTTGGACAGGGTTTCATGAGCCTAATGAGCGGAGTGAGAGTGAGATGAGATCGAGGAGTCCCTAAGGAATAAGGGCTGAGTGCTGACAACCCGGAACACAGGGAGTTAACCTGAGCTGTGTGAAAGGCTGATTACCGGCAGCTAAGGGGTGTGTCCATGTGGGAGTGGCTGGCACGATAAGAGGCAGCCAGGTGAGTGATTGAGTCATTCAGATTGAGATTGATTCTGGAAGCTGAGATCCTGCTGAGATTCATCCAGAGATTGCCAGCCTGAGAGCATGTGGGCTGAGAGCAGCCTGAGTGCAGAGCAGTCCAAGGCTCTGTGTGTGGATACGGGAGCATGCTAGCTCCATGCCGGTGCCGAGGTCCGTGGTCGTGTCCGCACCTGGAGGGGGAAGCCGTGGTTGACCCGTGGACGCTAGACCGGACGTGGTTCACCTCACGTCCGGGAAGGAGCCTGTGGGGATGCCTGGTGGAACCTGTGACACAGGTAGCGAGACCCGGATCCGTGCCCGGTAAGAAAAGCAGTTCCTGAATGATTGTGGGAACTGTGCACCGTGTGTGTAAATCATGCTAGGCGAGTATAGACCGCCCTTGGGACCGACTCAGTGGAGTCACATAAAGGTCCTGATGAACCGGAATGAAAGTAGCCCTTCGGGAGGCGAATGTATGTAGCCTTTGGAGGCAATCGTATGTAGTGTGCCAGGCGGGCATAGACCGCCTTTGGGTCCGAGTCGGAGTACTCAGTTAAAGGACCGGATGAATCAGAATGTGTTTAACTATGTGTATGAGGGCTTAGGTAATGGCCCTGAATGAGAGATGATGGCCTATATGTAAGACCCATGTATAATGATGTGGGGAGAGAGTGACCCAGCTAGTATGGATGATGTTGGAGGCGTTCCGTCCCTGTGGGACGAGAGGGAGGCTTGCCCTGCTGCTTGCAGAGGGTACCCGTCCCTCAACCACGACCTCTAATGGTGTGGGTGTGCCTGTGGCCAGAGACAGGGGTCACGAAGGCTCCTAGAAGGGAACCATGGCTGATCCATTAGGGTGCTACTCAGACGCAGGGTACAGTGGTGGACCTGGAGACCTGCCATGAGATGGAGGTTTGGTGGCGACTGATAGCCCGTACCGTGGTGAGTAGGCCATGGTGACGCATGGTTAGCCCGGATTCTACGGTTGACCAGGTCCCTGTTATGGTCATGGAGGGGCCACAGTCCATGGATGTGTTATGATGGGCTGTGAGCAGGTGTGTGATCCATGGACGTTTGAATGATGGATCACATACGGTATGTAAGGTCCCGGTCAGGCAGGAATCCTGACTACGGGTGAATGTATATCATCATGCTGGGGGACTAAAGCCAGGCGGCAGGTACCGCCATTGGGACCCACAGGGCCCGTTGAGGCGTATGTAACGAAGGTCAGAAGCAGGGGTTAAAAGGGCTCCTAGAGTGGGGACACCATGGTTGAACCAGGTGGACTCTGACCGGGACGTAGGCGGAGATGCGTCCAGGAAAGAGCCCTTGGGGATACATGACATACCCGGTACTCAGGTTGCTCAATCCCTGTTATGAACCCGGAGGGGTCATCGTCGTACTGTAACGTATGTATAGTGTGAGTAGGCCGGAGGCCGTAGCCACCACGGGAGCTGTTAGTAGAGCTCCAATGGGGACAGAGATGGTTACAGGTCCCGGGTTTCTATAAGACGTTATGTGCAATATAAGTGTTATGTGATGTTAAATGTAAATGTATGGTGTGTTTATGTAAAGTGTTTTTAATCAATGTGCTATGTGTCAAACATGCTACCCGGGTTCTGTTGTAATATGTGAAAATAAACGGGTAGACATTGGTTAAACTTATAAACACGTGTTTGTTGTCGTTTTGCAAGCGGGTTCCCCGGTTGCTGCCTCACAATACTCTATATCAAAAGGTAGACAGACCCAATAAGTTTTCTTTGGATGGGGTCCACTTAACCATACTTACAAACATGTTACATAGCATAGGTCAGAAAGAAGTCATACAATTTATAGAGTAACCCTGGCACACAAGGAAAAAAAGTTAAAAAGGATTTTTTTGCAGAAAAAACGATCCTTTATTCACACACCCAATGTATCGTTTCAACCCGAATAGGGATTTTCCACCAGGGGATGGATCTAAGCATGTTGGAGTAAGTCACAAGTCGGGTAATGGTGGTCAGACAACGCATATATTGCCCAAATTACACGTCATAGGACAGGGTTAATCTATAAATTGTATGACTCATTTACCCATTTGCACCACCAATACCAATTGAGTTTAGCCATAATCCTTTAATACTGCACAATGTTAGAAGAGAGGACAGATTCTTTATAAAGTGGATATTGTTGTTTTAACAAATTGCATAAACCAATAGTTCAAGCGAATATAAGAAACTTTATAATATACCGTATCTTATCAGAGAAATCTGCTTCTTTTTCCACCTATGAGCCACTTCTTCTTCCCTTTGCCTATAAAATTCATCATTAACTCTAAAAAACTGGTAATATTATATATATATATTTATTCATTCATTTATATAGCGCTATTAATTCCATAGCACTTTACATACATGAGTAATGCTGTCTCTCTTGGAGCTCACAATCTAAACATCCTATTAGTATGTCTTTACAATGTGGGAGGAACCCAGAGTGCCCGGAGGAAACCCACGCAAACACGGGGAGAACATACAAACTCCTTGCAGATGTTGTCCTTAGTGTCCTTGGTGGAAATTGAACCCAGGACCTCAGGACCCCAGTACTACAAAGGCTGCAGTGCTAACCACTTGAGCCACTATGCTAATGCATAATGCATAATATTGGTTATTGGTCCTGGTATCACACTGAGGGGTCAGATTACAGTTGTCATTTAAAGTCTATAGAGAAGGCAGAGAACAACACAGTGAATTTTAGTGTAGCATGTGTTTAACTCACCCTGGAGCTGAACTCACATCTACAATGCTCAGTACCAGTGTATAATGTCCTCCATACTGCTTCTGCTTCTTCTGAATATGTGATACATCAAGATGAGAGAGCAGGAGTCCCTCATGTCTGTGTGTTCTGTGTATGGGGGACATTGACACACCCCTTCAGGGCCTTAGGATACTCGGAACCGGGCTTTCTTGAGGCTTCATCACGGGGATCACAGGGACCAAGACCTGGCTCTGTGACCTTGGCGGAGTCATTAAAAGTTCGGTGTGGGTGGCTCTCTCTCTTACGGATAGGGACGTGGCGTGGAGAATTCATTATGGACAGGGATAACTGGACCTGGGGATGCTTGGTAATTTATATAGCTGGCCACTGCTGCATGACAGTCTTCCTAGGGGCCGATGGTTGGAAGGCAGCAATGTTCTTAATCCCTCTACAGGTAGGGCTGACCCCTGAAGCGGCCAAAGGTATCTAAATGAGTTGGTAGTTGTGTTTCTGGTGCTTTAGACGTGTTAAGAAAGTTCACAGACACAGCGGGTTGCAGTCTTCAGTTCTTTTACTCACATTCTTTGTGCAGTTCTCTGAAGCAGGGATCCAGCTACTCACTGGTAAAAGGATGGTACGTAACTTGCACCCCTTCTCTGTCCTCCCCAGATCGTCTCACACAGCGCTTGCCTCGACCGTCCTGCCTTTCGCCTCGCCACACAGAGCTCTGAGCCAGTGACTGTGGGCTTTTCTTAGGGGTTCCCCTGCAGTGTCTCCCCTTAGCTCTATGGTTGCCACCTTTTCAGCAGATGTGTGTGGTTGTCTACTGTGTCATCTTGAAAGTGGCACAGTCTCCGGGTTGCTAGCTGAGCCTGGTCTTCTCCACTAGTCATTTGGGTTCCCGATGTCCCTTGCAGCCTAGTCCCTCCACTTGCCTGCACTTGTGTCCCACAGGTGGATTTCCCACTTCCCGTGCCGCTGGGACCTCTCTTCCTCCCGGAGCCATTTGGGTGAAGTTCTGCTCTAGGGTTAGGCCTTAGGACAAGCTCCCACTTGCTCCAGTCCTCTGAACACTTCTCAGGCGTATATTCTCTAGCTGCCTTCTAACTCGATCTTGGGGTTCAATGGTCTCTCCTCAGCTGTTACTCTCTCTGTTAGCTGTCTTTCTTCTCACTGTTGTCTCCTACACTCTAGATGTTTCTTGCTCTTTTTATACCCCTTTGTCACGTGTCCCACGTCATCTATGTGTGTTCTTTCTGACCACACTCCTCCCAAGTGCCCCTCTAACTAACTCCCTTCACCACCCAACCTTACTAAAATCGTTCCTAGAGTGATCTGGGTACCGGTACCGGTCCTTACCCCCCTTACCAGTGAGCTGGATACTACACCATAACAAGGGTGCAGTACCTCTGTGGCAACTGGACCCGCAGGGGCACCACATCATCATAGCAGATAATCTGCCCCCACTACCTCAGAGACCATTGATAATTAGAAAGGGAACCTGCAGAAGGAAATATGGCGAAAAATGCAGGATACATGTTAATGGTTATTTCTCACATGTACACATGTGAACTTATTCTGAGCAGTCACTTCCAATGACAAGTATGGTCTCCATCATTCCAGTCAAACAAAATACCTCAAAATGGATGCAAAATGTTATAGTGCCAGCAAAAAATATCATTTTGTTTTATTTTCTCCTTGTAAATCTGTTACGTGCAATGTCTTCTGTGAATTTACGGTTCATGGCTGCAGCTGAAAGAATGCTTTTAGCCTATAATCATTCATCTTGGGGGTAAATGTTTTATTTTATTACAAGGTTTTCAAGGTTTTTGCATTCGCCCCAGCAAAATACTAAGTGCAGTTCATGATAAATATAAGCGAGCGCATTACACGACGGAGGAGAGATCTCCCGGGTGCAGTCCTTCTGGCCTCCTGCATTGTTACAGATACTTATAGCATCCATTATAGCGCTCATCAAGCTGTCAGTGAATGGTGGGTATATGCAGCGTTACGTTCCCTTCCATAATAGTTACAAAACGTGTCATTTTTTTACTGTAAGAGGGGTTGTCTACCTCTGGTGACAGCTTATTTTCCTTACTTGAATGTGACGCGCCCCGGGGCCATGGGGGGGACTCGGGGCTGAGTCGTTGGATGCTGCTGGGGGGAGTCACGGAGGTCAAGGCTCGGCTCCGTGGCCCAGGGGGTCGGCTAACAAAGTTCAGTGGTTTGTGGCCTGGTAATGATTGACTTGACGCCACCCGCGGTTAGGGCATTCAGGACTGAGGGCACGGAATGACCGACACACACAAGGGTTGAAGTCTCTGTTACCTTTACTGCTGAAAGTAGCAGGTTCGCCCAGGGTACCGTCCACAAGAGATGTTAGAAATCCGGGCGCCTGGCAGCAAGATGGGGTTCTCCTCACCCGGGGATTTCTGAGGTCTCCCTGTTGCGCTACTCTTGGTGGGTCCTGGCTGCTTACAGCTAAGCTGCGACCCTCTCATCCTGCATTCAGTCTCCTGCCCGTATGGCAGGCAGCTCGAGCCCTCTCTGGGTTGCACTCCACTGGCCAATCTCCGGAGCTATCTAATGCTGCTGTGCCTCCTAGGCTTTGTGGTGGACGAGAGACTTGGAATCTTCTGCCGTCTGGTGTTGGCTGCTGGGCCTAGAGTCCCTCACAGCCTCAGACTCCGGTGTCCGCTCCTGGCCCTCTTCACTGGGGTGAGCCTGGCTACTGACTCCACTCCCCAAGCCTACTTCTCCACTTCCTCAGACCCTCTCCTACAGGTCCCTCACGCTGGCTAGTCTCTGTCCCGAGACGAGCCTTACACTGCTCCAGTCCACGGGACCTCTTCAGAGTGCTCCTAGGAATTGAACTGCCTAACCCCACACCCAGACCAGGATTTATAGCAGGAGACCTCCCCTTGGACTCGGGTTTCAGAGCTCCCCCTTCTGGCCTGGAGTTGGGAAGGTGTTGTGTGTCGTTGGCTTACCTGGTGTGGAGACCCTTCCCTTGCTTTCAGGCATGGCATAGTCCCCCGGGGGAGGCGATGGCATCGCGGCAACTAGACTCTTGGGTGCCACAAATGTGTGTATCCTTGGTAGTGATGAGCAGGACCGTGGATATTTGGGGTTCGCTGATTCCGCACAGAAGAAAAAATAATCAGGTTCCAAACTTGACCCAAACTTGACACTCGATAACAACCCTGGAAAAGAACCCCATACAAGCGGTACCAGTAAGAGCTAGGGGGCTACAAAAGAAAGCTAAATGGGGGTAAGAGCAGGAGATTTATACTTACCATGTTACCCAGAAGATGTGAGACCGCTGGTGCACTCATCAAGCTTCATGAATATTAACTATTTCTCCCACCCACCCTCTATGTCATTGACAGTGATTGGTTGCAGACTGCTATACAGACACCCCACCCTCTGCGTCAGTGTCTGTCAGCAAATTGTCATGGGCTCACGCCCTATTTTTTTTACAATAAGCACAGATAAAACTGTAAAATCTGGGCTGTAACCCTCAGTAGTTCCTTTTACCGTGGCTGGCAGTGGATTATTAAGAATAAAGGGGATCCGATCACAGAATTAATAAAAAAAACAGCATGGGGGTCTCCCCCTTTTTTTGAAAATCAGCCACGGTAAAGCAGACAGGTGGGGCTGTTATTCTCAGTCTCTTGAGGTTCATGGTTATTGGCCCCCCCCCCAGGCTAAAAATAGCAGCCCCCATATGTTGGCCCAAAAATCCTTTATTTGGAATAAAACACACACACACACCCTCTTTCACCCCTTTATTAACCCCAAAACACCCCTGCAGATCCGAAGTAATCCATCTGAGGTCCAACAATGAATCCGGCTCTGAAACATCCCAGAGGCTGCAGTGATGGAATACTTAACCACCCACTGCAGCTTCCGTGACACATCGACAGCCACGGGGGAGCTTAATTATTATAACTAGAATAGAAAGTAGAAATGATTACATACTGTATTTAAAAGCTCGAAATTGCATCTTTGATTAATATTTTTGAAACATTTGATTCTCATCAATTTGATTCAATAAGAATCGCAAATACTGAAAAGTTCCAAATTACCCGAAAAGTGTAACGCTCTGAGTTCTCCTAGGACTGTATTGAGCCCCTTTCAAGCTCCAGGTAAACACTACTTGGTAATATTACAGTGTCCTCAACATATATGGCTTCCTCTATTGCTAAGATGAGAGCTGTCATGTCTTTTTACTAATCAAAATCACTACAGAGCGGGTGCTGAATTCTCTGCCCTGGCTTTTAACCAGACTATGATACCATCTCATTATTTGCTCTGATGTACCAAGTGATGTGACAGCTATAAGGCATTAAAAGGGAGCCTGTAAAGTTACACCTATTATTATTTGGCTGATGTAAACCTCTGCTTTGCGTAAAATGGCAACGGGGGGGGGTTATGGTGATTCTCAGAAATTGAAACCCAAAATGTTGAAATCCTTAAATTTGACATGAATTTGATTCACTTATCTCCAGTAAGAAGTTATAAAAGGTGTCTCAGATGCATGGTCCATTGGAGCCAGGGGTGTCACTACAATAGGTGCAGGGGTTGCAATCGCTCGCGGACCCTGGAGCCTAGGGGGCCCCAAAAGTCCCTTTGGCCTATAGAAAAAGGCTAATACTATTAAAGATTTCCAATAATTGGGGGCCCCGTTGGAGCCTTCACATCGGGGCCCCTGGGCCTGAAGTTACGCCACTAATTGGAGCAGTGTCTTAATCTTCAAGTCCCTTACCTCCTTGTCTAATATTTCGTCTCTGGCACCTTTTTTTTCTGTTTCCAATGTTGCTCTGGTCGTTATCCGACATTTTTTGACCTGCCAGCAACTCCAGTGTTTCATGGTCACAATCAGTAGATTAACTAGAGTCCGACGGGCCCCAATGAAAAGTTTGGACCTGCCCCCCCATCTCCGCACACTGGCCAGATGTATGGGCTCCTGTAGGTATTCTAAATCCTATAAAGACTCACAAATTGCCCCCTCTACACCTATATTATGTATCGATGTCCCCTATCCTGGTATACAGGTCACCCATCCTGGTATATATGATCCTAATGGTCTACATCCTGTTGTTTATATCTTCATCGGGCTATATATGGGCCCAAACCGCTATATATATCTTCTCCATCCTCCATTATATGTCTGTATACTACTCTATATGGTCCCTGTCCTGCATTACTTGGCCCAATCCATGTATATATGACCCTATCCTTCTATATATGGCCCCATCCTTGCATATGATGACCTCTATCCTGGTTTACATGGTCCACATCCTGATATACATGTCCCTGTTATGTCTCTAACACAAAATTAAAAACAAAAACATTCTACTCACCTTTCCTCCACTCCCATGTCAACTGGTGTCCTGTGTATCCAGTGATATTGGAGTGTGCGTCAAGGCAGCTGACGTCACTGTCATGTGCCATAGTGCCGAGTTCAGCTGCCGCCTCTGTTCGTCCGGCAGCAGTTATCACAGTGCAGGGACCCGATGGGTCTCTGTGCCACGATGCATTTCAGCTGGATGCATATACTCGGACGCTCAGCCAAGTTTATGAGGGCCTCATTCCAGTTCTGGCTCTCATACGGTTGCATTAAGAAGTTGTGATGTAACTTTTGACTTCTGGCCAGTCAGAAGTTACTGACACAAGATGGCGCTGCAGGACCGAAGTGCCACCGAAAAAAATGTGAAAATGCTGGAGGGTGAGTATAAAACAGGAGGCAGGGGCTTGGGTTTAATGCACCATTCCAGAACTAAAAGAAAGAAAAATGCTGGAGTGCTGCTTTAAGTATTAAATTGTGCTCTTTCGTGTCCCTGCAGTAGAAAGAGAGCTTGATCATGTCGGTTTGCTTTGACAACTTATGTATACATATCCTTGTATTATAAGTAATGTTTTTACAATACATCCTATACTATGTTATAAAAATGGACAATGGCAGAGATCACGACTATACATAGCACTGGGGTCCAAGATATTGTCACGAGTCACTGAGAAATGGCTCAGAGCTTCTTAGAATTTTCTAGACTGTGGAAAAATCTTGTACTTATTCAATTAACAAAGAAAGCTTTGTATTTCAAATGAAAGAAATGTATACCACTTAAATGCAAAGTATGCCAGCTTCATGCTCCACAGTGAAGGTAACAATGTGCAGGGATGAGCGGGGGTTAAAGGCCAAACTTTACAATCAGTATATATGTAAGCAGGTGGACTTGTCGTCACATTCCCCCACTGAAGACACCAATATTGTTGTGATGATATGTAACCTATAATGTCAAGTGTAATGCGTATTATGTCCTACTTTATTGTATAATGTTGTGTTGTTGGGAACTGTGCTGAGTTCTGCCCAGCAACAGACTGTGGATAGGGTAAGAAATAGTTAAGTACTAGTGTACAAGGAAAGAGACAGTTTCTGTAGAAACTTGAGATAGGGCCCAGCGCGTGACAGAGACAGACCATAGGTCTGAATAGTCTTCAGAGCTCCATGATGAGAGTGTCCTGAGAGAGAGACAGGAGACCAAGAAACACGATAGAGAGAGGTGACTGAGACACAGAGAATTCTGGCAAATACGGGTTGAACTGAGCAGGTAACAAAGTGACAAAGAGAGAGCAATCTGGTGGAAGGACGTTCAACAGTTTGGCCCTTAGTAGCTTATAGCTCATAAGGTAACGAGACAGGACTGAATAGTTCGAGAGACAAAAAGAGTGTTCAGTAGGGGAGTAGTGTCAGGAGGCAGTAAGCCCCGGTTTGTCCATATTGGCACAAAAAGGCAGAAGACACAGAACTGCAGCTGAGCTGGATGGTGGCGACACATTCAAGACTTTGGGAAGTAGGAATATGCGAGATGGAACGTGCTGAGCAAACATGTCTGGAGATACTCTATGGTGATAACGGAACGTCCAAGAAAATATGTGCCCACTATTACGTGTATATAGTTGTCATTAAACTTCTGTTCAGTAAACTAAAGTTTTTAAAGAAGTGGTGGTCTCTCTGAATGAACTGTGTAACAAATGGTCATGGCCAGCGCATGTCAACGGCAGTATGTGGTCTGCAAGGGTGTACAGCCCTACTAGTGAAAGCCAACACACACAGCCAGGACCCCATGTAGCGTTCCGGGGCATCAGAGAACAGCAACTCACCAATGACTACTGCCCCGCGCCACGCTACGTAGACGATAAGGAAAAACACACCTACTCTTGAAACAGCCAAAACTAAAATCCTGTGGGTGCAATTTCTTTTGTCAGTGTTTATTTTCTATTGAAGAACACTACAAATTGTAATTGATCTGGGCACCATCAGGCCCAAAGGTGCCATAAAAAGAGACAACTTCTTATCTTTTATTTGCAGGGGATGAAATGAATAGGGAAAAGGGTTCCTGCCAAGGTAACGATCCACCCAGGACCAGATTTTGGTGTAATAATGAAGATAAACAAAATTACCAGATTGGGCTTCCCCAATTTACAGAACACATAGCAGTCACATAGACTATTACCATTGGCACCGGAACAAAAAAACAATGCCAGATTCAGAAGAATAGTCAATATTAATGCCACAGGTCCTCTCAAACCTGAGATTGTCAATATTAAAAGTGTTGTTTGATATCAAAAGTGTTGTTTGATACTATCTATTGGGCTGATAGAGATATGCCAGCCTGGTAGTTCCCATGAAGGTGAACGTAGTAGAAATCGAGCATGCTAACTTCTGTTACAAAGCTTCAGCACCCACACTCTCTGGATCAGTAGGGTTTCCCAAATGAGGGACACTCAACGATTAAACATTTATTCACCAGGAACCTAAGGATGAAAAGAAGTCCTGCCTATCCCCTGGTGGGATTATTGTTAATAAGCAGTGCCATATCTGTGGTTTTATGTATAGCTTCTTAGCTGCAGCATATAACTAGTGACCTTGCACACACCTTAGTTAGGGGAATATAAAGGGGGCCTGAGACATATGCACAAATGATAGATACCGTGCATGTGTCTTTGTTACACAAGCAAAGATGACCCTGCAGCAGGGTCGCCAACGCACTTTTGGCGTCCCTGCGGACTGGTCGCCACAGTAACATTGCATTTACTCCACAAGTGTGGTGTTACCGCTCACTGGTGAAAGGGATTGCCAAGCCAAGACACATTCACCTTCACCCAACACCACACAACTCCAGGCCTGGGGGATCTGGGCGGACCCTTTTGAGGGAGGTTCCCATCTGCCGACTGGAGGAGGGAGTAAGTAGGGGGGGTACGAGAGAGAGAGATGGGTGTTGAGACATCAAGCAGGCAGGAGGCCTGCAGAAAAGAGGAGTCCTAGGGGACATGGGAGTGGGGGAACCACCTGTGTTCCTTGAATCTGGCGCAATCTGAGTTGGGTGGAAGGACAGGTCGCAGAGGGACCTGGCCCTGATCTAGTGAAAGGACTGCAAGCCTTAGCTAGAAAAACCAGAGGTTGATGGCTTGCATGGTCAGCAGCCACAACTGTGGACATTCCGCAAGGTGGTGGCTATATAGGGCTAAGGTACATCTTGAAGTTGCCCGACAGGGCCCCTGGCCATTAGATTGGGATCCTGTCGCACAAAGATGCTGGGCAGGAGAGCAGAGTAGCCAGCATGGGGAGACGGCCAGGAAAGGCTCTTGAAAGGTGCCTTGGTGAGGTGGCTCGGTATCATCTGAGAGGTGGCTAGGCTGCACCATGGAGGAGTACAGCACCCGGCTGGGTGGACTTGAGTGATCATCAAGTAAAGGTAAAGAACTACAACCCTGGTCTCCTCCGGTTATTCCCCGCGCCTACATGCACCGCGATACGATTCAGGCTGCCATTCCACCGGCCCAGAGGACCCAAAGCAGCTCTGGTAACCCTGATCAGAATAACCACAGGTGGCATCACAAACTTAACCCCTGTAAATAATCACCTTTTTCTGCATGCCCAGGGCCACGAGCCGGGTCACCTCCACCATGACCTCCTAAGCAATCACCAGCCCAGTTACCGAGTACCCCACGGCCCTGCCGGGCATCACATACTCACCCCTCCAGCCACCCTACAACATCTGTCTTGGTCCCCGCTACTGCTCCTGTGTGGGTCTCCTCGGAAAGTGCACACTCCCCGCCTATTAAAGAGGCAGTGTGCACACTCGGCATGTGTCCCCAGCCAATGGCTGGAGGACATGAGGTACTTTAGGCACTCTCCCCCTGATGGAGGTACTTGAGCAGTGTGGTCATTCTGTCAGAGTCACACTTGCTAGTTCTCAGATCCCATTCCCTATTTCTTATGTTCGTATGTGCCAACCCATACCTGTGTTCTAGAATCTGCGGTACCTGCCAGAATCTGCTGTTTCTGCTAGTACCTGCCAGCACTTGCCATACCTGCCTGAAACCAGTTCTACCTGTCAGTGCCTGCCATAATCGCAAGTCCCCAACTTAATTTACTTGGGACAGAGCACAGTTCCTCCACCCTTCTGTACACTACTTTTTACAGTTTTTGAACACGGGTACTATTTACAGTGTTTAACAGGTAATATGGCTTCACTACATTCTAAACCCATTCTCCATATTTGTTTGCGGGTTGTCCTAATGTACTACGTGTGGATCTGCGTAGTGTGGGTGTTTCAAAAGCTGTGTTTGTTGTGTACATACTGGTTGTTGGTCTGTTGCTCCTACGTGTTTTTCTGTAATTCCATAATATGTACGTAGTCTGTCTATTGGACTATCCTCTGTAGGTAATTGTATAGGAATTCTTTGTCTTACTGTGAGACTAGCAGGTTCACCGATTACAGGAATCTCAGGTTCCAGGATAACAGGCTGCATCTCTTGCATTTGAGCTTGTTCTTCTTGAACTGGTTGAACTGGTAATGGTTCTTGATTCTCTACAGGTTGGTAGAAAGAAATAACTGGTATTATATATGCACCATTGCATTGTGGCCAGTCGGCTGGTAAGTCTCCAATTTCTGTATGGACTAGATTTTCTTGTGGTTTTTCAATTGTTACTGTAGGGTAACTGGTTGTTTGAGGCAGGGGCGGAACTACACTGGTGCAGCTGGTGCAGCCGCACCAGGGCCCCGACCGGTTAGGGGGCCCCTTCAAGCCTGGAGGGGTGCCCCCAGCCGACCCCCGCAAGCCGCCACCAGAGGAGAGGAGGGTCAGGCAAGGGAAGCAGAGAGCTTCCTGCTTCCCTTGCCTGATCCAGCCCCTCCTCTCCTCTGCTCCTCCGGCCCCTAGCAGACATCCGGCGCGGCTCCCAGGCAGGAGAGCATCGCGCCTGCGGCTCCCAGCGGCTCCTAGCGGCTCCCAGCGGCTCCCAGCGGCACCCACCCCCCCCTTTCCGGGCCGAGCCGACGGCCAGCAGCACCCCTCCCCCCCGGGCCGCGCCGACGGCCAGTAGCCCCGTTCCCCCGGTCCTCTCCTGCACCAGGGCCCCCGGGGGTGACGGTCCGCCCCTGGTTTGAGGTTTTAACTGTTGTGGACATTTCTTCAAATGGTCTCTTGATACAGTTGTAAAGGTATTCCCTTTGTCTTTGCTGATAACACAAGTTTTTGAGTTGTCATATTGTGACGGCATAATTGTGTAGGGTTCTGATTCCCAATTGTCATCTAATTTGTTGGTTTTCCTCTTTCTTTTTAGCACTAGTTCACCTGTTGCTAAAGGTTCTGCTGAGGCGTGCTTGTTAAAGTCATGCTCTTGCTTGCTTCTGCTTATATTCAGGTTTCTTTCAACACTCTCTTGTACTTTCTTGTACTGTTCTTGGCGTTGGTTAATCCAATCTTCATCAGGAGTATCTGGTGTTGGTTCGATGGTTCCCATCTGTAAATCAACTGGTAGTTTACCTGGTCTTGCTCACATCAAGTAAGCAGGTGTGTAGTTAGTTGAACTAACAGGTATGTGGTTGTAGATGTCCACAAGGTCTGGAAGTTTTTCAGGCCATTGATTTCTCTCTTCGAGGGGTAGAGTTTTGAGCATGTCAATCACAATGTGGTTCATTTTCTCACATAAACCGTTTGTTTGGGGATGATATGGTGTGGTCCTGATCTTTTTACATCCATATAGTCCTAGAAATTCTTGAAACAGAGCTGATTCGAAGGCTGGCCCTTGGTCAGTCAAGACTTGGTCTGGATACCCATGGGGGCGACAAAAGTAACTCTGGAAGGCTTTGGCCGCTACCTCTGCAGTTAAGTCTTTAACTGGAACTACTACCAGAAACCTTGAATAGTGATCAACTATGGTGAGTGCGTAAGTGTAACCGGTGCGACTTGGGGTTAACTTTACGTGGTCGATAGCAACTATTTCAAGGGGTTTCTTGGTAACAATTGGCTGTAATGGAGCTTTCTGAGTCAGATGGTCTTTCCTTCGAAGATGACACGGTCCAAAATTTTTACACCATTTATCAATTGAGCCTCGCATACCGACCCAATAGAAACGATCTTTCAGGAGTCTTTCCAGTTTCTTCCATCCGAAGTGTCCTGCATCATCATGGTAGGCTTCAAGGATCATTTGGACTTCAGTTTTTGGAACCACTATCTGCCAGATAAGTTCGTGTGTTCTGGGATTCAGGTACCTGCGGCATAGTTTCCCCTGGTAGACAAACAACTTCCCTTTTTCTTTCCATAGACGCTTGGCATTTGGCGAGACATCAGAGTCCATACTGGCGTGCTCTTGAGTTATCAACTCTCTGACGAAGCTGACGTCGGGATCATTTGCTTCAACCTCCTTCCAGTCATGGTGAGGTAAAGGGTTTACGGTCCCCTCTACACATCTCTGGCTTGCCTGATGACACGTTGCAGTACTCGTATGGTGGAAAGCAGGTAGTTCTATCTCCTCCAGGTCAACTATGTCTTCTCCCTCTTCAGGAAGGTTAGGCATTCTGGACAGGGCTTCAGCGTTGCCGTTTTTGTGACCTGCGCGGTACTTTACAGTGAAGTCATAGTTTGAGAGTCTTGCTACCCATGGGTGTACCCAGGATCAAAACTAGGGGGGGGCAAGCCATGGTCGTTCAGGTTGCGCCCGCTTCTCATACCATCACTGCGCAGCAGCACACGAACCGCTAAGGGTCCCGTGTGTTTCACTGAGCCTCCTGCTATCCACTGCCGCCCCCTTGCGCTTCCTCTTACCACAACGGTGATGCCATGCATTGCACAGTAGAACGAATAGAAAGCAGGAAGCACCACCTACTCCTAGTGTGGACTAGGCGTCACTTCCTGCTTTTATGCGTTCCACTGTGTAACGCTCAGCGTCACCGCCTCATCCTGTATCTTCAGTTTTGGGAACCTGCAGTGGAACCAGGAGAGGTAAGTACAGATTTTTTTTTTAAGGAGTACACGCTGGCCAGAGGAGTATGGGGGGGAAAATGGGTTGGCTCACTGTGGCTGCATTATACTGTATGGAGAAATATGAGGCTGTATAGTGCTATATGGAAGGCTGTACTATGCTAAACACAGGACTGTGAGGGTGCATTATACTGTATGGAGGGCTATATGGAGAACTATGGGGGTGCATTATACTATATGGAGGACTATTGATGGTGCATTATACTGTATAGAGGACTATGGATGAATTATACTATATGGAGAATTATGGGGGTGAATTATACTATATGGAGAACTATGGAAGTGCATTATACTGTATGGAGGTGCATTATAATGTATGGAGGCATACGAGGCTACATTATACTATATAGAGGATAGTGGGGTTGCATTATGATAATTGAATGACTATGGGGGTACCTTATGAATGGGGGACTATGGGATACATTATAATACATAGAGGACTATGGGAATACATTGTAATGTATGGAGGAATGTGGGGATGCATTATAATAATTGGAGAACTATGATGCCAGAGGAGGAGGACCATATAAACCATGATGGGGGACATATATACCACGATAAAGGCCATATTCCAGGAGGAGGACCATATACAGCATGATAAGGGACATTAACACATAATGAAGGGGGAGAGGGGTCAATTTGTGAGTATTTATAGGATTTAGAATGTTACACGGAGCCCATACATCTGACCAATGTGCACGCGGAAGGTGGGGGGCCTAAATTGCGCACATGTGCCCATCAGACTTGTTACGCCACTTGGGAGCCCTATGGGGGGCTGTATATGACATGGGAGCCCTATGGGGGGCTGTATATGAGATGGAAGTTCCATCTCTCATATACAGCCCCCCCCCAATGTCCCATAGGGCTCCCATCTCATATACAGCCCCCATAGAGCCTCCATATCATATACAGCCCCTTTATAGGGCTCCCATATCATATATAACCCCGCCATAGGGCACCAAAATCATATTCAGCCCCCTCATAGGGCTCCCATCAAGAGAGCCCTATGGGGGGGTTGTATATGATACGGGAGCCCTATGGGGTGGGTTGTATACGATATGGCAGCCTTATGGGGGGGCTGTATATGACATTGGAGTCCCATCTCATATACAGCCTCCCATACCCCATACAGTCCTCATATCATATGCAACAAACAGCCCCCATAGGGCTCCTATTTCATAGGCTGCATATGATATGGGAGCCCTATGGGGGGCTGTATATGATATGGGAGTCCCATATCATATACAGCCCCCCTAATGCCCTATGGGGCTCCCATATCACATATAGCCCCATAGGGCTCCCATGTCATATACAGCCCCCCCCCATAGGGCTCCAATAATGGGAGCCCTTTAGGGGTCATACATATGAATGATATAGGAGCTCTATAGGGATGCTGTATATATGATATGGGAGCCTATGGGGGGCAGGGCTGTATATGAGATGGGAGTACATGTCATCTCATATACAGCACGCAGCCCCCACATAAGGCTCCCATATACAACCCTCTGGGCTCCCATCACCCAACCCCCCAGATCACTTTTTTCACATACATCTATTTTTTAACAGTTTCAGTTGTTGTCCAACTTACTTGTCTTCTTGTGAGGTCTCTGACTTCACTCTTGACTTTTGTAGCTTGCCTCGCCTCGAGCTCCTGGCTCCAGTCTCACTCCTCACCACAGCAGTGTCCCCAGACGGACCCCACTCCAGCTTCCACCGCAGCCGCAGGGCCAGGGACTCAGCCTCAGCACTTCTTAGTGGTCACTTCTAAGTCCCCCTGCAGGCCTGGCAGGCTGCCAGACAGTGCCTGCCGAGCTGATCTGCAGTCGGCAGACACTGTCTGAGGCTGAGCCCCTGCCTGCTGGCTGCTGCAGCTGCCGGCCTGCCGCCCCATGTCACACGCTGTCTGTCATGACAGTGACACTGACTGAGGCTGAGCTGAGCGCTGCCGCTGACAGAGGAGTCGGACGGAGCCTGAAGTAAACCACTAACCGGCGCCGCTACAGTGAGGTGACAGGTGGAGGGGGAGGCTGAGCCTCCGGAGGTGCGGCGGCCGCCTCAGCTCAGCAGCCTCAGCCGCTGCCGAGTGTGACTGACAGTGCACACATATAATAACGCTACTAGGTGCGCACAGTGCCGCGCTCACCCCTTCCTCATGAGGGGGGGGGCAGCCTCTTGGGGGGGGCACCTGCCCCCCCCTGCCCCACGCTGGGTACGCCCATGTTGCTACCCAACGTTGCTCTAGGGCTCCCAGCTTTGCAGTCTCTAGATGTGTTAGAGGTTGTTATCAGTGAAAGCTGTGAATGGGGCGGATGCCAGGTAATGCTTGAAACGCTCTGTGATTGCCCAGACCAGGGCCAGGAACTCCAGTTTGAACGAGCTGTAGTTTTCCGGGTTCCTTTCCGTGGGACGGAGCTTTCTGCTGACGTTGGCGATCACCTTTTCCTTTCCCTGCTGGCGTTGAGCTAGGACGGCTCCTAGACCTTCATTGCTTGCATCAGTGTACAATAAAAACGGGAGATTGTAATCAGGATAGGTCAGGATTTCTTCTCCAGTTAAAGCATCTTTGAGCTTTTGGAAGGATTGTTCCTGTTCTGGTCCTCACCGGAACGGGGGTCCCCTGATCTTGCCATTTTTAGATTGACCTACTAAGTGATCTTGCATGGGTGCTGCTATCTTGGTATAGCCTTTGAGGAATCGTCGGTAGTACCCGACCAGTCCTAAGAATTGACGTACCTCTTTGTGGGTGGTTGGTGCTGGCCAGTTTTTGATGACTGTTACCTTGTCCGGGTCAGGTGCTACGCCTTCGGCACTGACCACATGTCCTAGGTACTGGACCTTGGGTTTCAGCAAGTGACACTTGGACGGCTTCAGCTTCATCCCGTACTTGGACAGTGACTCGAACACTTCACTCAGGTGTTGGAGGTGATCTTCATAGGTCTGTGAGTATACAATGACATCATCAAGGTATAACAGCACAGTTTCAAAGTTCTTGTGGCCCACACAACACTCCATCAGTCTCTGAAATGTTCCTGGGGCATTGCACAACCCAAATGGCATACTGTTGAACTCGCAGAGCCCCATAGGGGTCGTGAAGGCTGTCTTCTCACGATCCTCCTCTGCAACGGAGACCTGCCAGTACCCACTAGTAAGATCTAATGTGGAGAAGTAGTTGGCAGATTTGAGTGCAGCTAGTGACTCCTCTATGCGTGGTAACGGGTATGCATCCTTGTGTGTGACTTTGTTGATTTGTCTGTAGTCTACGCACATCCTCATACTACCATCTTTCTTTTTAACCAAGACCAGTGGTGCTGCCCAGGGACTACAGCTATCCCTAATGACCCCTGCATTTTTCATGTCCTGAAGCATCTTTTTTGCTTTTTGGTAGTGTGTGGATAGTATAGGCCTGTACCTTTCTTTGATAGGTGCATAGTCACCTGTGGGGATATGGTGTTGTACCCCTTTAATCCTCCCAAAGTCAAGTGGGTGTTTGTGAACACTTGCTCGTACTCCCGAACTACCCGGTAAACTCCATTTTTCTGATGAGAGGGTGTGTTGTCAGTTCCTACACTGAGCTCCTGACACCATTTCTCTAACTGATCTTTGGAGTGAGGGGGTTCGTCAGTTACTGTTTGGGAAAAGGATTTTACATCAAGTATAGCATTGTTTTCAACCTGGTACAATTTTGCAACAGTAGAATATCTTGGCAGTCTGACTTCGTCATCACCATAATTTAATATGCTTACAGGGACTCTCCCTTTTCTCACATCAACCCACCCTCTGGCTGTCAAGAGCGTAGGACTACTATCGGACTTTACAGGTTCTACTACAGCTTGGTAGTCCTGCCCTCTGAGGCCTATGGCTGCTCGACACCAGATCATCATTTCACTTCTGGGTGGTACCACAATTGGAATGGGATCTGTTACCCGTACACTGCCAATTTCACCATTTGACATTTTTGCCTGCTGTTGATACACCAGAGCTCGGATCTCTCTTTGGATAGCTCTCCTCTCTCTTGGTTTACCAGCATCAGCACTCTATTGGAGTAAGAACAACACTTCACCGAGACATTTAACCATAACATTAGTACCCAGTATTACATGTGGATCCCTCTCGTATGGTTTGTCCTGAACCACTATGATACCCTGGTTCTTCAGTTGCACCCTCCCCACCTTTACTGTAGCTTCTCATTGTCCCTCTACTGTAACTAGCAAACCATTAGTTGCCTCAATGTTCAGATCAGGGTGTGGGGGTTCCAGCTTAACATCTGGCCAGAACTGTTTGTAAAGGATACTCGGGATGGTTGTCACCTGGGATCCAGTGTCTATCAACACGGTGGTAGCAGTGCCATCGATGATGATTGACAAGTACGGACGGTCTCCCACATACTTGTACTCCCAGTTGGTTGGGCCTGGACAGTCTACTCCTGGGGTTGGCCCTTCTCGGCCAGGGGTTGCTCGTTTAAAGGACTGGATTGGTAGGTGCGTCCTTCTTTGTCGCTCTTTTGACTGACGGGCCGTCTGTCAGGGCTGTAGCGATCTGTAGGTTTTCCTCGCGGCGGTGTCTTCTTCTTCATCCACAGGACGTAGTCGGGGCTGTCAGCGAGCTGGATCTTGTCCGATGACCTTGCTTCTGTCTTGGGTCTTCTTTCACCTCGGAGCTTAGCCATGTCTTTCATTAGCTGCTGCACATTGGCGCACAGTTGCTCAAACCGGTCAGGTGTTATAGTCTGTGCGCTGGACTGAACCGTGGGGATTGGAGATGCTGCTGCCGGCACGGAAGGGGTGTTAGTATACTGCGGCTGTGAGTTTAGATCGGGCACTGTAGGGAACTGCTGTCCCCGCACTGTTAAGTCTCTTAAGGTATCAAACTCGGCGCCAGGGTTTTGCAGGGACCACCAACGTGCCTGTTTCTTATCATCAGGTAGTCTAAGTCCCACAACAAATTGTCCAATTAATGCTTTGTTTTCGTCTTTAACACCATCAGGGTCGACTTGTTTTAACAGTCTCAGTGCCTCCTGTAAGTGCAGTGAATAGTCCAGGACACTCTCCTGTACTTCTTGTTTGCAGTGGTAGAACAACAGTCCTAACTCTGCTTCGGTATGGTGTTCAAAAACCTGGTTTAATTTAGCAAATATCTGTTCCACAGACTCCTGAGCTTCTATAGACCAGTGTCGGGTCTCCAGCTCTGCTGCATCTGTTAACTGTCCGATTATAACTGAAGCTCTCTGCTTACTGGTCATGGCGTACATATCCAGCACTCGGAACGTATCCAGGGTATCGGGTTTGCTGCTGTACTTTGGTAACCAGGCCGCATTCGGGACGTACGGCAGAGATATCGGCATAATCGGAGCGAGTTGTTGCGGCATGGCGTCAATGGGTGGCTGACCTGTCGGGGTACGTTTGGTGACCCCGATGGAACAACTGGTTGGTTTACTTGCGGGGATACCGCGTCACCGGAATCCGAGTCACTCATCCTCGCTCCCCCTTAGTTAAGCGCGGCCAGTCCTTTGATCTCAGCGGAAGTTGTCGCCTCACGGTGAGGAGTGAGGCACCACGAGAGTTTCCGGTTCCTGCTGCGTTTGGCGGAACTCGTCAGAGCATGGGGGGGGCCTATCTTCGCGCCCTTTGCAAAGTAACGCCCCTTCTTTTCCCGCCTTCCGCACAGCAATGGCGGTTAAAATGTACAGATCAATAATCACAGTCATTAAATAGCACACAATACCCATTGGGAAACGGGTCTGCTCGTATCCTGTTCGTGACGCCAAATTCTGACTCACCGTTGCCGGATGCTCACATCTCAGGCGATGTAGCACTTGTCACGGTTCCACGCCTGAGGTTGTGGGGCCCTTTGGTCAGATCAAGAGGGGATGAACGGATGGGGGTAATTCTTACTTGTCGTGACGCCACCTGTGGGATTCCGGTGATTGCACCGGCGCTGCTTGGACCTCCGGGGGATGTGCGGCAGCTAGATGGGATGCTCCCCACAGGATGAGCGGGAGTCCCCGGGGCCAGGAGCTGCACGGGATGGAATACGGCAGCTCAGTAGTTCTGAGTGTTAGTTCAGGAATGATGCACGGATACAAAGAGTCTTTTCGGTACATTTACTGGTGACAACAGGTACAATCGGACCGGGTGATGAGGTTGACACTCCTGGAGTTTCCACAGCAAGCAGTAGTGTAGGCTTCCTTGTAAACACTGTTCTGGTGGGGTCTGGTGGATCTGGAATCCTGCCGGACCGGGTTGCACGTTCTGGTGAGACGTGATTCACCTGAGTTTGCTGCACTGAGGACACTATAAAAGATCATGGAAGTCGACTTCCGTTCCCCGGGCTCTCATTTGGTGGTGATTCAGGTGTACAGGGAGCTAGGCTTCCTGGTTGGGGTGCTGGTTTCTCTGCAGCCAGCGATGTGGCTCCTGCAGCTCGGACTCAGTGACCAGATTGTTAGGGAGAGTTGGGATAACTCTTCTGTCCCTGTGAGGTATTCTCCTCCTGTCCTATGACCCCAGTTGCAAGGGTCTCTCACTCTCCGGGTGTGCTGGTCTGGGCCTAGTGTGGCTCCAGTACCAGGTCAGCTCTCCTAGCTGTTCACAGTTCTAAAGTGACTACACACTCCACTGTTTCTCCCCCCAGGACCCCTATTTATAGGGGGAACTGGCTAAAGGCAGCCAGTGGAGCTCCCCCTAGAGGCCTGGGGTGAAAAGGGGTGTAAAAAGGTGTGTTGTTAGTGAGTTCTGCTTGCTGTGTACATTCCATTCATGTACCAAGAGTTCTGTGGTGCCCCAACCAGGTTACCAGGGTGCCACAATAGGACATGTGCATAATATCTGTCAATCATGTACGTATCTCGGAAAGTGTGTGGGGTCGTAACGCTGTCAGCACCGCTCCCCTCTGATGCAGAAGCAAGAAGCGTTAATCTACGATATCAACCCCTGTCCTGTTTTCAGATCCTGGCTTATCTCTTTCTCTCCATCTTTGTGCATTTTTTTTTTCTTATTTGTGGAGCGAGGTTAAATCTTGAAGAATCCTTAACGGATTGTGTTTTTAATATCCTCTTACTGCTGAAATAAAAACTCGGATCGATGATGGTTGGAGAAAGTTGAGAGAGATCTATCTATCATGACGAAGTGCCAAAGGATGTAAAATTACAGCAATCCCCAGCAGAATGAGCTGACAGCCATGGTCTCTCCGAGCGGCTATTCATCTAGTGACGATCCCACCATCCATCAGAATCAGGATAAAATGAGGGTTAGTGGAATGGACAAGGAACAATATCAGACTCTCATACATTGTGCTGATGAATGGAATGAAACCTAAAAGCCAACGTTGGGAGTGGGCATATAATTTATTACTATTCGATAATAGGTCTGATTGTACATAGATTACAGCAATGAGATTTTAAGATATGGCAGAAAATTACCACCATTCCTATTATTTATATACGCTGCGTGTAAATATTCACTAACATATATCAAGGAAATACTGCATGTGCAGGGTTAGGACCTGATACTAAAACTTCCGCCCTTGTGTCCCTTATCGAAATAGTCCTGAAGAGGGTAATAATGGTCCCTATGCATGCTGCTCATAGAAATAGTGTCCCATGTTTGAGCCCCCTTTTGGTCTCAGGTGCTACTACCTTCAGTGCTTCCTGCACAATATCAGTGCCACCGTAGGTCACACTCGTTAAACTTCAACATTGTATTAGCGTCAATTATAATGACTAATTAAAGTAGCTTTTTGTGCAACATCACAATAGTATTGCCCCCCCCCCATGCTTTCCCACACAGTAGTAGTGTCTCTTTTTTTGCACTTCCCACCAGTTATTGACTCACCCAAGGACCGTGGGGTACCCGGTTGTAGTTCACGGGGGATGTCACGGGCGGCCTTTGACCGGGTCCGTAGCCCTGGTGGTTACTGAAAAGGGGGAAAATAAAAATAGAAAGTGTTCGTGACACCACTTATGGATCCCGGTAATGATACCGGCAATGCTTGCAGACCTTAGGGTGATGATGATGCAGCTAGTTGGTAACGCTCCACTTTGGGTGGAGCGGGGTCCCCGGGGCAGTTGTGGAGAATAGAGAGTTACACAGGGAGGTGGCTCTGTTACAGTCCTGTCAAGGAACAAGTGTGCGGCTCCTCAGGTTTAGGTAAAGAAAAATATGTCACACAGTCTTTAGCTCTGTACAGACTTTAGTAGCAGACTACAGGTAGCAAATTGTTGTTACAGTCTCAACGTGTTCTGCTGGCCTGGGTAGTCACCAGGGGATCGGGACATCTCAATTGGGACCCTCGGGGTGTGCCTGCTGTTTCCTTTCTCTTGTCCCTCACTGCGCTCTCTCTCCTGCTTCCTAGTAGTGCTCCGGTGTGCAGAGCCCTCAGCCAGCTCCCACGGATTCTCTTTGGAGGGTTCCTGTCCTAGTCCTCCGGAGCCTATACAGGGCCTTTTGGGGATTATGCCGGGTGTTGGCCATGACTTCCTACAGAAGCTCGTGCCTCCGGTTTGGCGGCTCGGGGATAAATGCCAGCACCACTATCGTAGCCGGTCCTCTGTTCCTGGACTGGGTCCCTCTGGACGGTGGTTGTACAGGTCCGGATTCAGGTGCATCACAACACCCTAGGATCCCCTTTCTGTATGGGCCACCTCTCCTGAGGCGTCCTCAGTTGCGCTCCTCACAGGGTTCTCTCTCCAACCCTCTTCTCACTGACTTTTTCTTCCCGCTCTCCACTACCCACCTAAGCTCCTCCCACCGGGACCGGGTCCTAAGCAACGTGTTAACCCATTGGTACCCTGTCTAAGGTGTGTAGATGGGTGTAATGAGATTCCCTTATGTGACATCCCATCTCCCCTGGCCACAGGGATACCACACACTCTTGTGGGTACAGTACCCCTACATGGCGTTCCGACTAGTGGGGCGCCACATTATAATGCCTGTTTTAGGGCACTGTGGGGCAGCGCAGGGATTGCAAGACAGGAAAAACGTTGAACCTGGTAGTAGTTCATACAGTACCCGGATTTATTGCTGAAAACACACGCGTGGCACAAGATGCCGGAATCCGGGTCGCAGCCGGGTATAATTGATACAGTTCACAGGTAGTAACCCGATCCCTTCCGGTTATGAGCTCTCCGGCTGAGGTCGCACTGAGCTCCCAGCCCTCCCGGGCTAGGCCGTGTTATTACCGCACACGGCCCCTGGAGCTCCTGACCTGTCCGGTCAATAGATGCTGCTGCTTCAGCTTCAGGCCAAAACTGTCCACAGGGAACCCCACCCTGTCTCCTAAACAGGCTTTTAACCGCGTGTCTCCTTCCGGGGAAGATTGCAAGACCCGGAGCGGAGGGAGTAGACCATCCATCTTTCCTACACCCTATACCGGGTTCAATATGTGACAGTGCACAATCTGGGGGAGACATAGCGCCCCTCGCATATGATCCCCCGCACTGTCTCACAGCATCCATACAAAAAATACTGCCCTATTTACACCTCTACTACTCAGTAGTAAAGTGTAACACACCATGGTAAAATGTCTCCTTATTGAGCCCACACACAGTGGTAGTGTCTCCTTGTTAAGCCCTTGCACACTAGTAGAGTCTTCTTATTGAGCACTGACATATTAGTAATGTCTCCTCTTTGAAGCTCTACTCAGTAGTGTCACAATTCCTTCTAACAGTGTGTCTGGATGCAGAGAGCGACAACTCAGTCTTCCAATCCTGGACAGGGTCATGCTGAGCTGTCAGTGTGGTTATAGGCAGCTCAACTACCCGCTCAGGGTTGGGGCATGTGAGGTTTCCTCTGTGTCCCCGGTTTTCTGTGATTATCTTGCTATTTAGCTGTCTGTCTCTCTGCCTTTAATTACTGCCAGTCGTAGTTTAGCTCAGTGGTGTTTGTGTTCCTGTGCTCAGTCTGATCTATTGTTTAACCGACTTTGGACTTAACTTCTGACTATCCATTTGCCTAGCCACTTTATCTTGATTTGCTACCTTCCTGGAATTTTGACCTCGTACCATGACCTAACCACACCTTTGTCTCACCCCTTTTGTTTATTGCTTCTCCTCCTGGTATCTGACCCTAGACCTCTTGACTACCCAGCCTCATAGCTAGTAGTAGTAATAGTGTCCTATCTTTGAGCCCCAACAAAGCGGTAGTGTCTTCTCGTTGAGCCATGATACATTAGTAGTGCCTACACGTCAAACCCCCAGTAGTTATGTCTCCTTTTTGAGCCCCACACAGTAATGGTGTCCACTTAATGCTTTTAACAAGAAAATAAAAAGAAGTTATTATGAGCAGGGGATTCTTGTTATCAGTAATGTTAGTGGCCAAGCACAGGCGGTGTAATTCAATGATGTTCTCAGCCTACATCCCATGTTATGTAGTCTGTAGGTTCAATTCAGCCTTTGACCTGTGAGAATGCACTGGGAAGGAGGCAGATTGTTTTCTGGTTCTTTATGGTTTTGAATTGTATGAGTGTCCTGAGAATATGGGTAGAGTTGGATCCAAGGTGCCAGGAAAACATTTGGGCCATGGAGCTATAGCCAAGACCCCTGACTGTCATCCACGTCAATGTCAAGATCCTGACTCTTACTTCCATAGTTCTGTACATCTTGAATGCTATAATATACTGATTTATGGATTACATTTAACCCCTTTCTGACATAGGACATACCTGTGTGCATGGATTTGTGGCACCCCAGGGTTCATGTGCCACAGTAACACCACAAAGGGTTAACTCCCCACACAACCTACAACACTGCACTAGCCCCTCCAGGCCAGAAGGGGGAGCTAAAGCTGCTTCCCTATATATTCTGGGTGGAGAGGAAGTGGCAGTTAGTTCAGTGCGGGGCAGCACTGAGGGAAGAAAGGACCTGGGTGTAAAAGAGCTGTGTTAGGCTCACCCCATGGTCCACTGTCCAGTTCCAGACCAAGCCAGGGTTTGAGGAAAAGGAAAAGCAGAGGAACACACCCGGGACACCCTATACCTTAAACTCACCTCGGAGGAGCGCTCAGAACGGATACCGGGTCCGATGCTGTGCCTGACACAAACAGCACAGTGAACACCGGAAGAGTGAAGATCCCACATCTTCACTGTACCACAGCGAAGCAACACGGCGGGGTCAGGAACACAGGACAAGACTCAAGTTGCCTAGCAAGTTGGTACCCATGAGGGGAGACAGGGCCGGCAGCCTAGCTAAAGCGGCAGCAGGGCCACACACACAGCGCAGGAGTAGGAAGCCAAGGACCCGGACAGGGCGGGAAGCAACCTGGCCCCGGTACAGACTCCATGGACAGTACTCTGCTGAATGTCATCTACAGTAAAGACTTGGAAAACTACAAAACCGTGAGTCTGTGTAATCCTTGCGCTTGAGCCCTACTCTCCATCACAAACTGTTTCACCACTACTGTCCCGGGGACCAGGCTCTGCCCGTGGAGAGCCGTCACATCACAGGCTGCTATCCATCATCCCCGGAGGTTCTGCAGCAGCGGTGGTCACCCTGACCACATACCACGCATGGCGTCACGACTTTATCCCCTGTAAATACCCCCCATTACTCGTGGGCTCAGGACACGGTCCGAACCATGACCGCCATGATACCCCGATCCGGTACCGAGTACCCCGTCCCAGTGGGCTCCACAGATTCATGGAGCAGGCTCAGGGGCTGACCCTGTGGTGACTGCAGTTTACCAATCTAGGTGCCCTTGTCAATGATAATAATATTTATTCATTTATATAGCACTTTTAATTCTGTAGCCCTTTACATACATTTGCAACACTGTCTCCATTGGGGCTCACAATCTAAATATCCTATCAGTATGTCATTCAAGCATGGGAGGAAACCCACAAATACATGGAGAGAACATACAAACTCCTTGCAGATGTTGTTCTTGGTGGGAATTGAACCCTGGACCCCAGCACTGCAAGGCTGCAGTGCTAACCACTGAGCCACCATACAGTGCTAACCACTGAGCCAACATACAGTGATAACCACTGAGCCACCATACAGTGCTAACCACTGAGCCAACATACAGTGATAACCACTGAGCCACCATACAGTGCTAACCACTGAGCCACCATACAGTGCTAACCACTGAGTCACCATACAGTGCTAACCACTGAGCCACCATATACAGTGCTAACCACTGAGCCACCGTACAGTGCAAACCACTGACCCACCATACAGTGCTAACCACTGAGCCACCGTACAGTGCTAACCACTGAGCCGCCATACCGTGCTAACCACTGAGGTACCATACATTGCTAACCACTGAGCCGCCATACAGTGCTAACCACTGAGCCGCCATACAGTGCTAACCACTGAGCCACCATACAGTGCTAACCACTGAGCCACCATACAGTGCTAACCACTGAGCCACCATACAGTGCTAACCACTGAGCCACCATGTAGTGCTAACTACTGAGCCACCATACAGTGCTAACTGCTCAGCCACAGTGCAATGCTGACCACTGAGCCACCATACAGTGTTAACCGCTCATCCACTGTGCAGTGCTGACCACTAAGCCACCATGTAGTGCTAACTGCTCAGCCACAGTGCAATGCTAACCACTGAGCCACCATACAGTTCTAACCACTGAGCCACCATACAGTGCTAACCACTGAGCCACCATACAGTGCTAACCACTCATCCACTGTGCAGTGCTGACCACTGAGCCACAGTGCTGACCACTGAGCCACCGTGCCACCCACACGTCATCTCCAAAAGCCACTTTTAAATGGCTCAATTTGTAGACTGAAGGCCCCCCATCACTGTCATCATGACACTATCAAGAAGCCCACCCTACTGAATTGTATTGTCGTGTCTGTAAAAATATTATATTATTTAACCCCAAAAATGCCAGAAAGGAAAAAATTTTGATAAGACTGGATTGCCCTTTTCGGTGGCTATACGACCACAAAATATCTTTGTATGTAGCCCAAAATGGTAACAATAAAATCTAAAGCGAATCCATATTGGTCTCATAAATATAATAATACAAGTTCTAAATTTTTTTCAACTGCTACAATATATATATATATCCGTACTTTCCATACTGCCGGGTCATTTTTCATAAACAAATAAGAAAATAACATTCCAGTTGTTTCTTGGGTTTTCTTTCCTTCAATACATTATCCGGTAAAAAGAATGGTGTTAATCAAAACTACAAGTCATCCGGCAATAAAAAAACAAGTGCTCACACGTCGATGTCGAGAGAAAAATAAGAAAGTTCTGGTTCTTGGAGGAGAAGAAAAATAACATAAAAGTAAATATGACAAATCCCCTTAAGATCCTCCCATAAGTGTTAGGGGCTCCTCCGTCAATGTGCGGTGGACTCATTGTTACCCATCCAGGTATGTGCAGATTCATTTCTCCGTGTGCAGTAAAGATGTAATATCATATAGTTTCACTATAATGACTCTTTAGTTCTCCTGATGTAATTAATGTAATATACTATAACAGCTCCACATTTTGGTAGCGGTCCGCTCCTCTCCGCACCGGTGTAACCCTCTGATATTTTGCAGGGTGTTAATGGCAGCATTCTCGGTAGAGCGGGTCGTATTTCCATCTCTCCCTGCGTTCCGGCGCGCTCCACTTTTCGCATTGGTACAGCAGCCACCTTAATCCTTGTTTTCCTCTGGGGTCAGTGCATTGATCCTGCTGAGAAGTATTCTAGACTGCAGATTAAATGGTGACGGATACTCGCAGCAATCAATGCCGTAGCCGGCCTTGTTATGGAAATTAAATAAGAACAAGCTTTTATGACTCGAGATGAACTATGTAACTTGAAAGCTTTGGGGGGGTCATTTATCAACGTCTCTTGGGTGAAGAATAAGAAAAATAAAGCATACGGTATATACAGGGTGGGACATTCATATGGATGCACCTAAATACAATGGGAATGGTTGGGGATATCAACTTCCTGTTTGTGGCACATTAGTATATGGGAGGGGGGAAACTTTTTCAGATGGGTGGTGACCATGGTGGCCATTGTCAAGTCGGCCATTTTGAATCCAAATTTATTTTTTTCAATGGGAAGAGGGTCATGTGACACATCAAACTTATTGAGAATTTTATAAGAAACAATGGTGTGCTTGGTTTTAACGTAACTTTATTCTTTCATGAGTTATTTACAAGTTTATGATCACTTATAAAATGTGTTCAAAGTGCTGCCCATTGTGTTGGATTGTCAATACAACCCTCTTCTCCCACTCACACACTGATAGCAACACCACAGAAGAAATGCAGCACAGGCTTCCAGGATCCGCTGTGTCAGATGCTGCACATCTCGTATCTTCACAGCATAGACAATTGCCTTCAGATGAGGGAGGAGGAAAACTTTGTGAATGGTGACGTTAACAAACAAAACCTGCGCTATTGGTCTGACACTAACCCACAGTGGATAGATCCCTCCAAGACTGCGGGAACACAAACATTGATGGTATAGTGTGGTATATGGGGTACAAAGATAGTGGGGACATTCTTCATCAATGGAAACCTCAATGCCCCTGGATATCTGAAATTGATACATGATTAGGCCAGAGTTACTGTAAGAAGACCAGTATATAACATCCGGCGATAGCAGCATGTCAATCATCAATCTTTGGCTGTGAAAAGTCTTATTTGCTTACACAATTACACCATTCCTTCCATTAAAAGGAATCTGTCAGCAGGTTTTTGCTATGTAATATGAAAACAGCTGTCACATCCCCTCCCGAGCCTACTCCCACGGCTTCTGCTCCTGTCACTAGGCACTGCTGTATTCACACGATACGGGATACTGGTGATAGAGGAGAAGTCTTTGCAGGAGATTCTGAAGAGCGCAGGCTTCACTCATCCATAGGGTTAGGGTGGCGGGGACCTGTGGTGCTTCACAGTCTGACAGTGTTGATATGTGGGCGGTCCAGGTGAGGTCATTAGTTCCAGAGCCCCAGCCTATTGGAAAGCACCACACCCTACATATACCTTCAGCTTTTTCCTGCAAGCTGCCAGAAATAGTTTTTGGCTCCCCTGTTTAGCTTGTATTGATTGTATCTAGTCTTTATCGGTTTTTGGACTTTTCTTCTTCCTCATGATTTTGTACTTTGTTGCAATCTCAGTTTTGACCCAGCTGTCTGACCAGGCTATTGAATCCGGTTTTGTCTTTTGTCTTACCTCCCAGTTTCTCCCTGTTTGGAGTCCATTCCACCTCTGGGCTGCTGCTTATCCATAGTCAGTTACCTCCTCGACTCTGCTATAATTCCAGATCTCTTTATAGGGGTTGAAGAGTCTCAGAGTCAATTGGGGTTCTGCCTAACTGTGCGGCTTGTGCCTGTGATACCGGATGGATCTCACAACAGCATGCTGTATGGGTTAACAAAGAATTCAGCAATGTGTCTCTTATCACAAAGTGTGTTGTTGTTTACTTGCAATGTGTGTTTTACCACCATTGGCTTATCATTGCATGGTCTCAACAGGGTATGAGCCAAAGTCCGGCTTGGAGCATGGATCAGAGGATCCCTGTATAAGTCCTAATGGTGACCACTATTGTCGAGCCCCAGGCTTTCGGGTACTCGGGTATCAGGCTCCAAGGGATTAACGCTCCTATGTCACGGGGAGTGGTGGCCGTGCCTGATCCCGTGTCCTGGGGGACTTCTTTGAAAAGGGGTATTATTTACAGGGGATTATATTTACAGTTGTCGTGACGCCACCTGTAGTTTCTGGTGAGGAGCCACCAGCGCCGCCACAGTCCACCGGAGGTTGATGGTAATGCGGCTAGTTTGGCAAAGTCCTCTACAGGTAGGGCTGGACCTCCGGGGCAGCGTTCCTGTATGGGGAACAAGTTCATGCGAAAAGGAGACACAGGCAAAGGCAAAGTCACTTTTCTCCCGGGTACTTTATTGTTGGTTGTAGCAGCAGCGGTTACAGTTAACAGTTCAGCACTTTCGATGTTACAAAGTCAGGTAGCTTAACGGGTGGCTGCAAGTGGATCCCAGGTGGTATGGTGGAACCCTTGGTGTACCTTCGTTAACTAACCCATATCTGTTCTTCCCCGCTTTAGATCGATCTATACCCAGTAGCTCCATGTAGGTAGTACCGGGGGGTCCTCTCCCTCGTGGTGAGGAAGCAGGCAGACCTCCCCGATGGCAGGGTGCTGCAGCTGATGAACAAGCCACAGCAGCCAGTTGCCGACTGCAAGCTGGACTTGGCCAGTCCTAGGGCCCGGCGTTCCCCTGTTTGTACTGGAATATCCCCTGGAGTATGGACGCTCCACACTGAGGATCTCCCTTTCTCTCTAGGGCCCGTACTTCTCTTGTCGGCTGCTCTCTTTCAGGACCTCTTCAAGGTCTCTCCTTCTTTCCTCCAGTGCAGCTTGTAACCGACCCGGTGTGACCTTCCGCCTTGTTCCACTTAGCTATCATCCTAAAACCTCTCCTCTTCCTCTATTCTCTGTCAGAGGCCAAAAGGGCACAGAACTCCTTGTTCCCCCTAGTGGAGGGTAACCTCCACCCTAAACTAATGTGGGAGTGCTGGGAATGGGTCCTTCCCACCATCCTAGGGTCCACCTGCAGCTGGAGCATCTGCACCTCTTTTACGGGTGCAGTACCCATCTGTGACGCCTGCATTGGCAAGGCGCCACACTATCACTATTATTAGCACGGTTTGAGATATTGCTGACAAAATTATAATTTTAGCAACTAAGTCCTGCATTTAGTGATAGGGACATATTAGGTGACAGCCTACAAGAGTGGGGGCGCCATATAGTCATTTTAGGGCGCTGACCCCCACATATAGGTAGGGGACATCTACCAGGGACCGCTAGCCTCTAATTGTATCCATTGGGTGCACAGTGTTTGCTTGGCTATCCCCATTGTGTATTATATCCTGCCCTGCATTCACATTGGTGAGAGTGAGCACTGTTTCTACCTTGCAGGGTCAGTGAGGGCAGTTAAAGGGACAGCCATTGGTGAGTGGGAGCACCAATACTAGGGTGCCGACCTCCACTATAAGGCAGGGGATAGGAGGGAGTGTATTTGTAGGGCATACCTCTTCCCTCCACACTTGCTGTGCACTTGACTTTTTATCTCATGTTTTGTTGTGAGTTTGCAGTTCTGATAAATTGATTTTAGAGTTAATTATGTTGATACAGTTAAGTCTAGACCCTTGGTTTACCAATTTTTAAAAACTAAATGTAGGAATCCACTAACATTTGGACGGTGAGGTACCGTAACTTATTTTATCATGTGACCTATAATGCAGTAACATAGCAGGGGTTGCCAGCATATAGGGAAAGCAAGTATTGTGCAAGTATTCAGACAAATGGTGCCAAATATAACAAATACTGCCCGGTGAACAAATCTTTAGAAACCAGTAATGCCACCTTAGTGTCCCCTTAAAAAGTAATGATGCCCACTGAGTGCCACCTCCAAAAGTGACATCTAACCAGAACAACTAAGTCCTTTTCTTTTTGTTTCGTGGTCACAGAATATACTAAGACAGGCAGTTCAATGCAGTGACTAAGTCGCTGAAAATATGTGGGTCTACATCGTGGAGAATCAACACCTTCAAAATGTGGAGCAGGAGAAGAATGTTATCAATATCATGAATGGCAAGAACAAATGTGGCGCCCCACCGGCCTGGTCGCCACAAAAGGGTACTGCACTCTGTGAATGGGTGTGGTGCCTCATCCTAAAGGAAATGGGATGGTGAACCTAGGCCCCCACCAAACACAACCACACACCCTAGGACCCAGGGGTCCATGGGTGAAACCAGGGGGAGGGCCCAGTCAAAAGGGGACAAGGGAGTTAGTTAGTGAGGTTTTTTTGTGAGTTAGTAAGTGAAGGAGTGGAAGCCAAGTGTGGAGGCGAGGACAGAGAGAGAGAACCCCAGGGGAACAGGTGGAGTGAGAACAGCCTGGGCGCCCAGATCCAGGACTAAGATAGTCGGATGGAGGGGTTGATCAAGAACCAGGGAACCGGCCCTGAGCGTCGCATGGACGCTGTATGTTCAAACCACCGAACCAGAGATCACGCAGTCTACAGGAGTGATGGCCGCAACCCGACGCTGCTGAACTAGTGTCAGGAGACAGGTACCAGTCGTCCGACAGGACCTGTGGCTGCAAGATCAAGGCACTGTGTGCGGAGGCGCTGACAGGAGTGGCGAAGACATAGCGCTGGGAGTGAGAGACCAGAGAATGGAGAGGCACACGAAGGGGTCCTTGGCAAACTATCCCAAATCCTTGTGGACTAGGCAGACTGGACTTGGTAGAGAGAAGCACCCGGTGACCAGTTGCAACTGAAGTGAGTAAACCGGGTACAGAATTCCAACGCTGTGTGAGACTGTGTTATTCCTCACCTGCGGAGCTGCCGACTGCCACAGTAAACGAGGTAAAGGGGCCCAGAGTGAATCTGGCCTGCCAAAGTCCATCGCAATTAAACATATCTGCCCCGGGGTTCCTGCTCCACCTATGGGAAGCCATGACATCAAGCTGCTATTCCAAGAACCCTGGAGGTCTGACCTGCAGCGTCGGTTTTTACTAACCAAAAGCCGTAGGTGGCGTCATGAACATTTTCCCTATAATCTTTAATCCCATCCAACACATCCCAGAACCTGATCCCCAGCCAGACAGTATACCGACTCTCCCGGGGTCACGGAAGCCAGGTCTCGACCCTTGTGACTTCCCCAGAAGAACTGATAGCCTGGTTCTGAGTACCACACAGCCCCAGGGTTCGGCGGGTCACAAACACATAAATTTTGAAACAAATCAAGCCGGACATGTCAATGGAAGCAAAGATCACCAAGCTACGACTTGTCTACACATCATACAAAGAGAGCAATCACTGGAGAAGGACATCATTGTCAGAAGAATAAAAGGAACAAGACAAAGAGGAAGACCAGCAACCTGATGGCTTGATACTATCAAGATAAAGGTGGGGAAGACCCTGGTGGACCTGTCTAGGCTTGGAGAAGATCCTTGCGGACCTATCTAGGCTGCATAAGATCGATCTACCTACAGAGCGTTAATCCATAAAGTCGGCATTGCTCAAGATTGAGCTGAAGGCCATTAAATAAGAATAATAATAATAATAAACAGGATGGAGAGTGGTGGGGCAGAGGGGCTATGACTCCCGTCTCTACCATAAGATCCAAGTGTATTGGCGTCAAAGTGGAGTTCACCTGGAGAGCTGGTGCACGCCATATCTTAGTAGTGCAACATTTTTTGGGGAAATTTTGAAACCCTAAGGCTATGGTCAACCCTGTGTCAGCCCTTAGGCTGACGATTCAGTTTGAAACTTAGTGTTTCTCTGCCTGAGTGCATAGCGTTAACAGCATGTAACGTTATGTGTCAGCTGTGTATTGTATCACTTTGGATACCTGATGCTTCGCGCAGCCGCCAGCTCCACACACAAGGACCGAATATGCGCTTTGGCTGAGTGCACAGGAAAGGCGGTTTGCAGCATTTTCCTGTGCGCTCAGCAAAAGCACATATCCGGTCCTTGTCTGTGTAGCCCAGTGGTGGGGAACGTCCGGCCCCCGGGCCGGATCCGGCCCGCCACGTTATCTCATCCGGCCCGCCAGGGCCGGGACGACAGCTAGGCGATTGACCGCCGCCCGGCCCTGGCGAGGAGAAGCTGCGGCAGCTAGCGGTGGGCGCCGCCATGTTCTTTGTGGCTGGTGCCCACTAACTGTACAGCCGGTCAATAGAGGTTGAGACCTCTACACAATGGCCGCGGTCTCCAATTAGCCGCGGCCATTTTGTTGAAGTCTCAGCTTCCACCGACCGGCTGTACTGTTAGTGGGCGCCGGCCACAAAGAACATGGCGGCGCCCACCGCTAGCTGCCGCAGGCCCGCAGCTACTCCCCGCAGGCAGCGTCCTGCAGATGTGCCCTCCGGGCTCCGGCACCCCTGCTCCACATCCACAGCTCAATGGCAAGTTTTGCTGGAGGCTGTGGGGGAGGCTGTGAGGGAGGCTGTGAGGGAGGCTGTGAGGGAGGCTGTGGGGAAAGCTGTGAAGGAGGCTGTGAGGGACGCTGTGAAGGAGGCTGTGAGGGAGGCTGTGGGGGAGACAGGGAGGCTGTGAGGGAGGCTGTGAGGGAGGCTATGAAGGAGGCTGTGAGGGAGGCTGTGGGGGAGACAGGGAGGCTGTGAGGGAGGCTATGAGGGAGGCTGTGAAGGAGGCTGTGAGGGAGGCTATGAAGGAGGCTGTGAGGGAGGCTGTGAAGGAGGCTATGAGGGAGGCTGTGAAGGAGGCTGTGAAGGAGGCTGTGAGGGAGGCTGTGGGGGAGACAGGGAGGCTGTGGGGGAGGCTGTGAGGGAGGCTGTGGGGGAAGCTGTGGGGGAGGCTGTGGGGGAGACAGGGAGGCTGTGGGGGAGACAGGGAGGCTGTGAGGGAGGCTGTGGGGGAGACAGGGAGGCTGTGGGGGAGACAGGAAGGCTGTGGGGGAGGCTATGAGGGAGGCTGTGAAGGAGGCTGTGGGGGAAGCTGCGGGGGAGACAGGGAGGCTGTGAGGGAGGCTGTGGGGGAGGCTGTGAGGGAGGCTGTGGGGGAAGCTGTGGGGGAGGCTGTGGGGGAAACAGGGAGGCTGTGGGGGAGACAGGGAGGCTGTGAGGGAGGCTGTGGGGGAGACAGGGAGGCTGTGGGGGAGACAGGAAGGCTGTGGGGGAGGCTATGAGGGAGGCTGTGAAGGAGGCTGTGGGGGAAGCTGTGGGGGAGACAGGGAGGCTATGAGGGAGGCTGTGAAGGAGGCTGTGGGGGAGGCTGTGGGGGAAGCTGTGGGGGAGACAGGGAGGCTGTGAGGGAGGCTGTGGGGGAGGCTGTGGGGGAGACAGGGAGGAGGCTGTGAAGGAGGCTATGAGGGAGGCTGTGAGGGAGGCTGTGGGGGAAGCTGTGGGGGAGGCTGTGGGGGAGACAGGCTGTGGGGGAGACAGGGAGGCTGTGGGGGAGACAGGGAGGCTGTGGGGGAGGCTGTGAAGGAGGCTGTGAAGGAGGCTGTGGGGGAGGCTGTGAGGGAGGCTGTGGGGGAAGCTGTGGGGGAGGCTGTGGGGGAGACAGGGAGGCTGTGGGGGAGACAGGGAGGCTGTGAGGGAGACAGGGAGGCTATGAGGGAGGCTGTGAAGGAGGCTGTGGGGGAGGCTGTGGGGGAAGCTGTGGGGGAGACAGGGAGGCTGTGAGGGAGGCTGTGAGGGAGGCTGTGGGGGAGGCTGTGGGGGAGACAGGGAGGAGGCTGTGAAGGAGGCTATGAGGGAGGCTGTGAGGGAGGCTGTGGGGGAAGCTGTGGGGGAGGCTGTGGGGGAGACAGGGAGGCTGTGGGGGAGACAGGGAGGCTGTGAGGGAGGCTGTGGGGGAGACAGGGAGGCTGTGGGGGAGGCTGTGGGGGAGACAGGAAGGCTGTGGGGGAGACAGGGAGGCTGTGGGGGAGACAGGGAGGCTGTGAGGGAGGCTGTGGGGGAGACGGAGGCTGTGGGGGAGGCTGTGGGGGAGACAGGGAGGCTGTGAGGGAGGCTGTGAGGGAGGCTGTGGGGGAGGCTGTGGGGGAGGCAGGGAGGCTGTGGGGGAGACAGGAAGGCTGTGGGGAGGCTGTGGGGGAGACAGGGAGGCTGTGGGGGAGACAGGGAGGCTGTGAGGGAGGCTGTGGGGGAGACAGGGAGGCTGTGGGGGAGGCTGTGAGGGAGGCTGTGAGGGAGGCTGTGGGGGAGGCTGTGGGGGAGACAGGGAGGCTGTGGGGGAGACAGGGAGGCTGGCCCCCCGTGTACACGTGTGTCGTGTGCCTCAGGCCCCCGTGTACCCGTGTGTCGTGCGCCTCTGGCCCCCATGTACCCGTGCGCCTCTGGCCACCTTGTACCGGTGCGCGAATTTATACGGCCCGCGAATGATATTCTAAATTTCCAAATGGCCCTTTGCAGAGAAAAGGTTCCCCACCCCTGGTGTAGCCGGTGGCTGCGCGAAGCAGCAGGTATCCATAATGATGAATTGGCAGCTGGCGCATAGGGTTACATGCCGTTGGTTACATGCCGTTAACGCTATGCGCTCAGGCTAAGAAAAACTAAGTTCTAAACGGAGTCGTCAGCCTGGGGGCTGATGCAGGTCTGGCCCTAACCTAAGAATTTTACACCTGTGGTTACCGCCCCCGAGGCACCCACCACACTGCACCACTGTTTTAGGGTTATTCTAATATATGAAATGTAGAACTCATCAACATAAATGTGAAACTTACAAAATTGTGATTACTTTTGCATTTTTGTTTTAGCTATAAACCAGATTGTGAGAACTGAACTTTCCAGACCGGCGTTCATTCTTTTCTCTGATTAGATCTTTACTCATTTTGGACATAACTAGCAAGTAGACATAAGTGCAGAAAGAGCAATTTTCTGCTATTTTCACACCTAATTTAAGGCAACTCGTACTGAAAATGAAGAAACCTGTAGAACATGTGTAGATGATACCAATGATGGGAGAGCACGTGACGCTTATGCTGTCATTAGCTCGCTCTTGCACATAGTATCTTGATTTCTTTTTATTGGTGCACTTTATTTTTCAATGCGTTATTGTAGGAGTGGGAGATCTCATCACATTAGTGTGGTGTATTTTATCCAAGTCTCCCGATATGCCAGGGCTTGTGTGGCACAATGTGCTGCAGGGGACACATCGGCTTGTATATTAGGCACACAAAAGGTCCTCAGTTGCCAAATGACAGGCAGTGTCCAGCAATTTTGCTAAACATAGTGCCATTATTGGGCAGTCGGACAAAACAATTACATTACAGAGCAAATGTTGCTGTCCCTATCTCTTCATAAAGTGTGGATCACAACTGGTGAAGAAATATGTAATATACCATATATTATCAGATAGACTTCTTTTTCCACTTATAAATCTTTTGTCCACCTCCCTCTGCATTTTAAACATATTATCTACTCCGAAAAATAGCTAAACAGCCAACTAGCTCAAGATGAGATGGAGTATACACTTATTAAAGTGTCAGGTTACACCTTCTATTATGCTCCATGGAGAAGGGAGTGAGTTGAGGAGTGAGGTCCATAATGAGAAAACAGGCAGAGAGAAACAGAACGATAGTGCTGAGCTTTCTAAGAAGTCTTTTACCTCATCCCAGAGCTGCATTCACTTCTATATTTTCAGTACTGCTGCATAATTCCCTCTGTGTCATGGCTGTGTCTATATGGAAGCAGGGATAGAGAGCATTTAACTGTCCCTCTAGCTAGGTGTCCCTATGCTAATTCCTGTCACCAAGATTACATCTACTGGTGAAGACGCCTGGGTCTCATGCCTTACTATGCTCCTGGATATAGTTAATATCTGTAAAGGAAGCAAGGGCAAATAGGGTATTATCATTATATAGATATAATATATATATATAAGAGGTGGCTATGAAGCCGCTCAATGAAACTGCTCACCTTTGCAGGTTGTGTGACACACAACCAGTATAAATCACTAGGTAGCTGCTGTGAGACACGCACTTCCACATGCAATGTGGTATGAAATCCTAGGATTCAATAGGGATGGTGTGCTGTAAGTCTGCGCTGCTACACAAACCACGAAGCCCAAATCTTCAGTTTATGAAGTTTTATTAGATCAATCCAACACATTTCAGAGCCTGCTACGCACCTTCATCAGGGAATGCATGGAGGTCCCTGATGAAGGAGCTTAGCAGGCTCTGAAACACGTTGGATGGATCTAATAAAACTTCATAAACTGAAGATTCGGGCTTCATGGTTTGTGTAGCAGCATGGACTACAATACACCGTCCCTATTGAATCCTATGCTCCTGGATATGACTCATATATGTCCCTCCTCCCCCCACCAAGAGTGTGAAGTGGCTGGAGTGCAAGGGAAAGACACAGACAAAAAAAGGCAAGAAAACATTTTCTCCAGTAGGAAAAACTTTGCAGCTGCAAAAGAACCAAACACCTCAGCATTACTGAGACAGCCTCCTCCAATGTGGTCAGTATAGAGATTCTACATCCGGCACGTAGTGAAGAGTATATTAAGCAGCAGGAAGTGATAATAAAGTTCTACAGCTGGGACTGAGGCTAAGAGTAATCTCAGCCAGAGTGGAAAGGGTCCTTAACACATTCAAGTACACTCCAATACCAGATACAGTCAAATGGGCTCAACAGAGGACCTGCGATTGAATAAGCGCTGAAACCTCCTGACCACAGATCCTCCAGAGGTGTCATCAGGAAGCAAAACACTCATGACACTGTTGCTACTACTTCTGTACGAGAGCGCAGGAATGTCTCTGTGTGGGATGATGTGTATGGCAGCCTGTCTTTACCTACTAGCTCAGAGTCAACAGCAAATCAAGAATAAAGCTTGTTGAGGAAAACACTGGCGAAAATGCAGAATACAAGTTATCAAAGGGCATTCAAAATCTTGAAGACTCAGAATACAGTAATAGCATTTCAGGAGTATAAAGATAGGAAATGTAAAAAAGAAATCAAGCTAGAAAAAATAGTGAATGAAACAAATTTATCAAGGGCATTTACATAAACCCCCAAAGTTTTTAAATATACGTACATCAAAGCTTAAAAGAAAATAAAGGATGGTATCAGCCCTTAAAAGATAATAACAGGATAATTATCGAGGACAAAGAAAAGGCTGAGAAATTAAACAGGCACTTTTCATCCCTGTTCACCAAGGAACTGACTGTACCAGAGATCATTCAACAAGGCAAAAATCTAAGTTTGCTACTTGATATAACTAATTTAATATAATAAGAAGTATGCCTGCATCTGAGCAAATTAAAAATTCATAAATCCCCCGGGCCAGGTGACATTCATACACAGATATTGAATGTTCCTATTGGTAAGCATGCCCTATAGATGGTAATAATGCAACACTTCTTTCTCACAGATTGTAGGCCTTCACTATTCTTGATATCTCTTTAACCATGTGTTCCTCTGTAATGTCTGATATTGTATATACATATACCCTCTAAATTGTAAAGTGCAGAATATGTTGGTACTATAGAAATAAAAATTATTATAGAAAAGGGGACCCGTGTATCGCAAATTAAATAGAACCAAGCAGACCCTAAATAAGGCTGAAGAAAACCTAAACATAAAGTTCACTTCCTTCCTTGCCCCCTGGAAGTTTATAGTATAAACTTGTTGCTCGATATTAATATTCACCTTGGTGCCATGTCCTCAGATATGCTGTATTAATTCCTTCACGCTTTTATAAACACTTTTTCTGCCATGTCGACTCCGTTCCACCGCACGGTTTGCTCATTTAGCATGGCTCATTCACACCAAACACGTCAAATATAAAGCATTCATTCTATATCTGTAAAGTAAGGTTAGGGGGCATTCACACAGTAACTGGGATAAGGGGTATCTTCCAGACATTAAATGGGAGGGGGGGAGATGTTTTAGTAAAAAAAAAAATAGTAAGCCAAACTTGACCTAAATAAGATTAGCTGACTGTCATTAACCCCTTTACTGTTCTAGACCCTTAACGCTTGACCTAAATAAGATTAGCTGACTGTCATTAACCCCTTTACTGTTCTAGACCATTAATCCTTGATTAAAAAGAATGCTGACATTAACCCCTTACTACCCTAGATCTTCAGGGAAGCTTATATTAACCCATTTTCTACTATAGAAAACCAGAGTTGCAAACAATAGCCATTTCATTACACCAAAAGGGATTTTCAGCCATAGACCTCTTAAAGACAATCAATGATGTTGGCATTGACTTTTCGTACTTTTAAATCCAGGGAACCTGGCATAGACCTCTCACCTAGACCATCATGCTTTAATACATTATAGATAAGCATACCAGAGATATGATTTACAGGAGAAGTAGGAGTAAAGCCATCAAGGCATAGGTGCATGGATCCTGTGAGTCATCATGGGATTGCAGGAAAAAGGAGGAAAAAATCCAGCTGTCACACTGAGGTGCGTGGGCATCCAACATGCAACACAACAGAAGGACAACAATAAGGATGACATGAAAGGAAGCACCCAACAATAGGGACAGGGGTCACATCCTGACACTGACCTGAGTCTGCACCTTTTGCTCCCTAACATCCCTATACAGGTTCTCCCCCCCATCGCTGTCACACGCGTAAACCCTAGTTGGCCCTGAACTCACCCTGGCTGGTGTGAAGGCTGTCATGGACATTAGTCTCACCACTGCAATAATACAACACTAGGAAGGGGAGACAGACAGAGGGAAATGGACACAAAAAAGGAAAACATTCCAAACGCCTCCAATACAGCAAAACACCACAGCTGCAATTGTCACAACACCTCTGCTTCTTCCACAGACAGGCTCCTAACAAAATGGCTAGCATAGAAAGGGAATCTATAAGCTGCGTCAGATTGTAAGACATGTGACTTTCTATAGCAGAGGGCAGTGGTCACAAAAGATCTGCACGTGAGATTAAGGTTAAAAAGATCAGCCAGATAGGAGAGAGTCCTTAACCCCTTTAGCACTGAAGGAATGTAGATTCACTCCAATACAGGTTGTAGACCTGCGATCAATAAGGCATTGTGATCTTCTGGTCACCGACTTTCCCATGGGGGGGGACACATTTGACACCAGCATTCTTTAATGGGAAAAAATAAATGTATAAGTAAAAACACCTTTATTAGTAGACAAAAATCCATCAAAAAGAGTCAGCTCATAGAAAGGAGAACAGAGCTGATGTGTTTCAAACACGTGTATTAAGAACGCATGGGTGTTGTTCTCCTTTCCATGTGCTCACTCTTTATTGGATTTTTTCCCGAAACGCATTTTGCCCTCCTTTCATTGTGCTAACTATTTTTAATACACTTTTTCTACTGATAAAGGTGTTTTTTTTTTACTCCTAACTTAAATCGTATTGATCCCAAAATAGTATTGAGAAAACCTGTAACACAAAAAAAGAGGTCAGACAACTCTATCGATCAAAAAAATAAAGTTCTAGTTCATGGAACGTGAGACCCACTGATTCTCTATAATCTAAGGGTTCGCATATATGTGAAGCCCACTGGGGCAGGGTACTCAGTACCGGACTGGGTTGCTGCTGGGGGATGTCACGGAGGTCCTTTTCCGGACCGTGTCCCGGGTTCACACAAGTAAAGGGAATATTTACAAGGGATAAATGTTTGTCGTGACGCCACCCACGGTTTGTGGTCAGTAATGGGATCACCGCTGCAGTGCTTCTCTGCCAGGACAGGAGTATGGATGAACTGCAGCCAGATGGATGAGCCCGCCGCTGGTCGGGCTGCTCCTGACAGGATAAAAGGTAATTTTAAGCAGTTCAGGGTACCTGGAATCAAACACGGTCACACAGGCAGGGTTCACCGGGTTTACTTGTCAGTCTCTTTGCAGTTAACAGCAGTTCACAGTGCAATTCAGTTGTTAACAGTTCACAGACAATTCACTCCGGTTACACTGAACCCACTGCAGCCAGGTTGTCTCTCTGAGACCCCTCACTGCTTCTAGTGTCCTTTCAGGCTGTGGTTTCTCTCTCTAAAGTGCCTCCGGACAGTATAGCGGCAGCTCGGACCCCTGTGGGTCCTTGTTGTTGCTGCTGTGCTTCCTATCCTTGGTATGGGAACTCCACCTTGGAATTGGGGCTCCCCATCGGTGAATCTGAGGACACCGGGTAAATATTCAGTCCCCTTCAGAGCCGACACTCTGCTGTGTACCTAGCCTGCAATAGCTCTCTCCTGCAAGGCACTACCAGGCTCCTTCTAACCCGTGTGACTCCAGCTTCAATAGGGAAGACTACTCCGCCGGTAGTTGGTCGGTGCTGCCAAGTTCCTCGGACCCAATGGAGCTGGTTCGGTCTCTGTCCTCACACTCCCCTGGGATGCCGGCTTGGACGAGCTTTCTCTCCATGGTTTCTCTGACTCTGTGGATTCTGCGTCTCCATAAGCCCAATCCCACCAGGACGTGTGTCTCTTCCTTCTGGTGTCTTTTCAGCCCAGCCTACTCCGGCCTACTACGTGTCTTTTCAGCTCGGCACCCGTGGCCTACTAACGCCTTCCTCCTCCTCTTCCTCTATTTGTACCTTCTGTCACCTGACCTACATGTTTCCCACCCACTGTCCTCTAAACCCACCATCCCTTCCCCGTCTACATTTCCGGGCTCCGGGTTGGGTGATGCCTCCTAGTGGTGTGTGGGATGTCTGTGAGGGTGTTTAGTGTATAAACCGTCTGGCTGCAGTTCCCTATGTGGCCACCCTGGCCGCAGGGGCGCCACATATACCTAGAGCAAAGCTCACATCACAAAATGCAGCCATACCCAGACCCTCATAACTCAGACCTCAGATCACCCCACCTAAATATAGACCTAGACCACATATACAAAAACTAAAAACAACTAACATTGACTGTTGGAGAAGAATTGGCACCCCGCAGATTCGCCCACTTTACCAGTTATACCAGGAGAGCTAACAACATATGTGCATATCTAGGATGTTATTGACCAAGATGCTGCACCTTTCTGATTAGCAGCAGAGAGGACTGTGGGTGTCATGAGCATGTCCATGTCCTGCTGTCATCTCTAGGCAATCTGAGGTCAGAAAGTCTCAGCGGTTAATCAACTGCAGTCTTTCTGTGAACGTCACTAGAAACGGTTTCTACAGCTCTGCGTTCTATGCTTAATGGCCCCTTTACACGCTGCTACGGAAAGGTAGAAACCGGCAGGTATCAGAGACAATTGTACCTGATACCTTGTAAACACCGCGCAGTAGCGGCGTGTAATTCAGGTTGTTCCTCCCTGTCTCTTTGGATACCTGTCTTTCAACCTGAATTACACGCCACTACTGCGCGGTGTTTACAAGGTATCAGGTACAATTGTCTCTGATACCTGCCAATTTCTACCTTTCCGTAGCGGCGTGTAAAGGGGCCATAAGGGATTAAGGACCCATTCACTGATGGTATAATCCTCCGTTAGCCTCTCTCTGTAGCTTGTTATTGCCCTTCCCTTCAGCTATATCTACCCACTTTTGAGCACTTTTTTGCCTGATATAGCATGTGTATTTAGCCCATGGTGCGTGCTCATTCCTCTGTCGCAGAGGTGTTGGTCGATTTGCAGCAATGAAGCCTGTGGCTGGATAATTCCCTGGAGCCTAGCCATACACATTGTTTAGACTGTGATTTTCCTTGCTCTCCTGCTCCTTGACTAATACATCTAGGTGAGTTTATCTCAGGAGCTCAGCAATGCACAAGACCCAGGCATCCCCACCATTAGGGGTAATCTTGGGGACATGGACTAGCCTAGGGTTTCCTAACTGGAGGGTCAGCTCAGTTTTACTCGATCACTTTTCCTGCACTATCACGTCTGGATTGTCTGCCCCTGTATGCTTGCCTTGTTGCAGTTGTTGCACTTAGAAACGTCTCCCCTGGTTCCACTGATGGACACAGTCAGAAAAGTTCTCCTAAGCAAGAACAAAATATTGTCCTTTTACAGCCCAAAACCTTATCAAAATGCTCAATTCCACCTTCTTTGGAGGTAGAAATAGGTCCCTTCAACTTTTGGGCCCCTGGTGGGTGGAGGTGTGGCAACAGAGAGAGACTGTGATATCTTATTCTATGTATGTGTGACACCCAGTTACCAAACCGTTACCAATCTACCAAACCATCACCCTGCTACCAGTCACCCAGCTACCAAACCATTACCAAGCTACCAAACCTTCGCCCTCCCACCAAACAGTCGCTCTGCTACTAACCGTCGCCTCTACCAGTCACACATCTACAAATCGTCACCTGCTACCAACCGTCACTTGCTACCTACGTCACTTAGCTACCTAACGTTAACCAGCTACAACAGTCACCCACTACACCGTCACCCTGCTACCAGTCACCCAGCTACCAACCTTACCAAGCTACCAAACCGTCGCCTCCTACCTAAACAGTCGCTCTGCTACTAACCGTCGCCCTGCTACCAGTCACCATCTACCAATGTCACCCTGCTACCAACGTCACTATACCTAACCGTCACTAGCACAACCGTCACTTACTACCAACCGTCACCACTACCAACAGTCACCAGTACAGCCGTCCCCCTGCTACCAGTCAACCAGTACCAACTCTACCAAGCTACAACCGTCGCCCTGCTACCAACAGTCACTCTGCTACAACCTCGCACTGCTACCACACAGTCACTCTGTACCAAACGTCACACAGCTACCAAACTGTCACCCTGCTACCAAACATCACCCTGCTACCAACAGTCACCTGCTACCAAACAGTCACCCTGCTACCTAACTGTCACCCAGCTACCAAACAGGTCACCCAGCTACCAATCTGTCACCCTGCTACCTAACCATCACCATGCTGCCAAACCGTTACCAAGCTACCAAACTGTCATCCTGCTACCAAACCGTCACCCTGCTACTGTGGCACCCTACCATGTAGGTGCCACAAAAGGGGTACTACACCCAGAAAAGCGGTGTAGTCACCCCACTGCAAGTAGAACTATGGCCAGTAGGTGGAACTCTAGAGCTAACACCCACACACTAGATTAGTAGGTGGGAGGGACCTCAGGAGGGCATATAGTGACCTCCAGGGGGGCACTAGAGTTAGTTGAGTCGAGTGGAGTCGAGTCGAGTGGAGTCGAGTCTAGGACTCGGGGAGGAAGGAGACCAGTGAGAGTCAAGAAGCAGAGATCCCAGAACAGAAGAAGGTAGAGAGAAACTCGATAGCCAGAGTTTGCTCCAGTGGGGAAAAGAGTAACCAAGAGTTTGCCCTGAGGAAAAACCGGGTACCGGAGCCCGCACATGTGAGAACCTATATGGCTCACAGAAAATCCGAAGACCAGGTGCATCTTCATGTACACCTCTGACTCCCAAAGATACCAGAAAGAGGGGAGCCAGGAGTAGCAGGAAGCTGCAAGGAGCTCACAAGAAGGTTCACCCGACGGGTAGAAGGGAGAGGAAAATAAGGAACAGCAGGAGGTCAGATTCATCTTTAGGAGGTCCGACTTCACCGCCCCTGGGAAGCAAGGGAAAGAAAGAAACAAGAACGGTACACAGTGAGGGATCCATCTATCAGCCAGAATTTCCACTTGCAGCACCCGTAGCCATTTGCCATTGTAACATCTACTGCTACTTAAAGACTGTAATGCTGATTGAAAGTTTTCCAGTAAAGTACCCGGTGAAGTGAGTTGCCGACTCTGCTGCATCCTTTCCTGCATAAACTGTTTCCTTACAGAATGACTGCCGCGGCGGTCCAGTCCTGCCTGCGGGGGACTATACCAACCTGTCCGCAATACCATCGACCACCAGAGGACTGTAGCGGCACTGGTGAGCATCACCAGGTACTGCATGTGGCAAACTTTTATATACTTTATTTAACCCCCTTATTTCATTGGCCACCAGGGTCACAGCCTCAGGCAGCCACCTGTGACATCCCAGACTGAGCGTGAGATCTGAGTACCCGGCCCTGGGTGCGTCACTACCAAACCATCAGTGGGGTTGTGATCCCATATATACTCCCTGTTTTATTTATGGGGTCTGATGCCAGGTTGCCTTTAAAAAAATAATAAAAAACACACTATTACCTAGAGAAACCTCCCAGCTTCTTATTACCCCTCCTTACACAGTCAATAAGTCCTTATGGGATAATCAAAAAGCCGCGAAGATTCAGTCCTTTAAAAGATCTGTTTATTTTTGCATTTTACGCGTTCTGTATACTTTACCTATCGGTAACTAGACTTCAGGGACCGGAAAGCGCATTCATTCATTGTTTACTTTATGCCTGGCATTCTAAAATACAACTCCTTCAATAGCGGTGATGTTCTAGTAGCAGATGGTGTCGAACATCTATAAAATATTAAGTGCGAGTCATATCGTAGAGCCAGAACTGACACGGGATATTAAAAGGTTATATTCCTCCCAGATCAGGACTGAATTAATACCAATAGAGTCTTCTAAAGGGTCACACACTCTGGGTGACGGATGCCGTTTTCTATCCTTGTCCAAATATGACTTTTGTGAAGCCGGGACCTTTTTTTATTAATGGATTGAGCTATTTGATGTCGCTTAGTGGTTAGCAAATGTTCCCATCGTGCATTAGCTGCAAGCAGTTTTATCCCTGATTAGTTGTTGACAGGGAAAGAGAAGACATTGATTGACAAACAACCGCCGTATCGGCTAATAGATTTCACAATCGCAATTCTCATTCTGAAAGTGATTCCATGGTAATTTCCTCTAAGGAAGAAAAGGAGATGACTGGTTAAGCGAGAGCGTGGGTTAACCTTATAGGGAATCTATCAGCAGGTTTTTGCTACTTCATCTGAGAGCAGCATATGTGGCACTCCTATGGGAAGCACCACAGGGAGGTACTGCACCCCAAACAGAAGGTGTAGTGCCTCCATAGCCATGGATACAGGGTTTCATGCAGAGTCTGTCCTAAGCACCCATACACTAGCCCACCTTAGCATAGGGACTGTAAATTCAGTAGGTCCAGGGGGTGGAGCTTAGGATTGAGCGGGAGACTTGAGTGACAGTTGAGCTAATTTTAGTCAGACAGTGCTGGGAAGGCAGCCAGAGAGGACGTGCCTGACAGAGATCCTGACAGGAGGGCACCTCCTTGGAGAGGGGTGACCCAGAAACGGAGGTGACAACCCAGGACCGGTTGGAGCCGGCTGGGGAGTCCAGGGTCGACACCGGCATACCGGAGCCAAGGCAGTCAGAGGTCTATCCCTGACTGTGAACCGACAAGCTGTGGGATCGACAGAAGGGAGGCATAGCGCCACAGACTGTACCTCTTCCGGTGTTGACTGTCGGTGTGTCTGAACCTGCACAGTCTCAGACTCCGGTGTCCGTTCTTGTGGTGTTCCTCTGCGGAGGGGAAGCATGGGCTGATGCAGCCTGCCGGTAGTTTTCTGTCTCTCCTCTTTCCTCAGACCCTAGCCTTAGACCTGGTGTTCAGCAGTGGACCTTGGGATGAGCCTGGCACAGCTTGTTTACACCCATGTCTGGTTCTCAGTTGTACAGAACCTGTCCTCTTCACAGTGTTCACAGGAACTGCACTGCACTTGTTGCTCCTCAGACCAGAATATATAGGGGAGCTCACACTAAAGCTGGACTTGGTCTCCCCCTTCTGTCTGGGAGGTGTTGGTGTTGTTTGTGTGTTGCCTGAGTGGAAGAACCCTTTACTGCTCTCTGGTGACACCTAACAATGGTGACACTGTGGCACTGTGACTCTGGGGTGCCACATAAATAACATATTGGACTTAGTTAACATCCTCACCATGTCAAAATGACCCATATCGGGACGGTAATAGCATGTAATATTTCAAACCGTGAGCTGAGCAACAATAGAGGCTGTAAAGGATGGATGGCAACTCGAGGAATGGAGACTTTAGTGGATGGGTGGCAACTGTAGGAGTAAAGAAGCTGAACATAGGGAAGCCATAAACTTACCATTGGTAAACCAAAAAACAAGAGTTGTGAAAATTGCACAATCAGAAGACTTTTCAGTGAAGCAGAGCCAAGCAAAGTAGCAGAGTTAAACGATATAGCAGAGCACAGTGTAAGAGCAGAGCTGAATTTGTCAGGAGAGCATTGTTTAGAGATATTCAGTGCCTAGAAGAACTGACAGGAGACTCATTTGTAGCAAAATCTCCGCAGTTATGGTCACATGGAGAGGGTAATTCATGAAGGGTGGACTCATAGACCCAGAGAGTTGGCACAGCGGGCCGAAAGCCACATGGAACAGTAAGGAAAGCTTGATGGCAGGTAAACAAATGTGGCAGAGCACACCAGAAACCATAGAACCAGGATGGTAGATGAAGAGGAAAATGGTTAGATTGATGCAGCATACACCCATAGCTTGGCTGGTTTCAGGAGATTGTACCCCATAGCTTGGCTGTTTGCAGGGGGTTGTGCCCCCATAGCTTGGCTGTTTGCAGGAGATTGTACCCCCATAGATTGGCTGATTGCAGGAGATTTTACCCCCAATAGCTTGGCTGCTTTCAGGAGATTGTACCCCATAGCTTGGGTTTGCAGGAGATTGTACCCCATAGCTTGGCTGGTTGCAGGAGATTGTGCACCGGTATTGGACACTTGTGTTTCCTCTCAGTGGGGCTTGCAGCATCCTGCTAAGTGCAATGGATATTGACCTTGACTTTTTTGTTGAGGTTTTTTTTTTTTATCTTCTAAATTGAAGCAGCACTCAGCAGAATCCATATACGATTGTAGCTTAATGTGAACAGTCTCTAATAACAGTTTGTGATGCTTACAGCAAACAACTGAATACCTACTAGGTCAAAGAAGCAGCAGTTGCAAATAGTAGAAATCACAGGGGTCTAAAGGAGATAATGACAACAGAATAAAATGGTTGGAGTCAAACTCCAAACAAGGAGCAACTGAACATGTTGTAATATAATAATAATTTATTAATTTATATAGCGCTATTAATTCCATAGCACTTTACATACATCAGTATATAGCCTCAATACTCACACATAGGGTTGAGTCCAAATGGGCCTTAGCAGGCCTTTGGAGATGAAGTCACAAGGAACAGGGGGCCACGTACATGGAACAGTAAGACAAGCTGAAAGGCAGACAAACAAATGAGTCGGGACACTCCGGAAACCACAGAAATAAGATGGCAAATGAAGAGAAGAAGGAGCACTCAACAGAATCCATATAAGATTGTAGCATAATGGTAACAGTCTGTAATAACAGTTTGTGATGCTTACAGCAAATGATTTTGTAGCTAGTGGGTCTCAGAAGGAACCGATGCAAATAGTAGAAATCATAGTAGTCTAGGAGATAATGGTGATAGAATAAACATCATCTCCAAATGGGCCTTAAAATGCTTTTAGAGATGGTGTCACCGAGAAACAGAGGGCCACTTACAAGACTTGATTTGGAGCAAAACAAAGGGTGGCACCTCATAGAACAGTAAGGCTGCTTTCACATAACGTTTTTTTTTCCTGTCCGTGGGATCCTACTTTTTGTAGGACCCCACTGACAGGAAAGGACAGCACAGGGGGTGACCTATTCTGTGTCCGGGTCCATGATTATCACGGAACCGGACACAGCGGGGCACTTTCACTTCCGCAATGTATAATATACATTGCGGAAGTGAAATTTAGTAAAAGAAAAAGTTAAAAATATAAAATCTGTATGCTCACCTGTCCGCGATCCACCGCTGCCTCCAGCAAGGTTCGGGTGCTTATAGGACCTGCGGTGACGTCACAAGCCGATCAGCTGATCGGGTCACATAACCGCAGTTACCGCGGTAACTTTGGTCATGTGACCCGATGACGCTGCTGGGTTGTGACATCACGGCAGGTCCTATCACCCGGAGCTTGCTGGAGGCAGCGGTGGATCGCGGACAGGTGAGCATACAGATTTTTTGTTTTTAACTCTTTCCTTTACTAAATTTCACTTCTGCAATGTATGTATATACATTGCAGAAGTGAAATTAGACGGTTAAGAGCAATTTTAGTGTACTGAGCATGCTCAGTACACTAAAGTCGAGTCCAAGGAACGATCAGCTGTTTCCTCTGACCCGCGCTCATAGGCCCCCATGTTAATCCCAGAGGATCAGATCGGATTTGGCCTAATTGCCATCCGATTTTGTGGGATCCGATTTTTTGCTGTACTCAAATCGGAGCATTCTCTGATTTTGGGCACAGCAAAAAATCGGACGCAAATCGGATCCCACAAAATCGGATGGCAATTAGGCCAAATCTGATCTGATCCGACCCCCATAGGATAACATGGGGGCCAAATCTGATCTGTGACTGTCCATTTTACAATGGACAGCCACGGATCCAACAAAAACGTGATGTGAAAGGGGCCTAAGACTAGTTGGATTGCCAACAAACAAATGAAACAGGACACTCCAGAAACCACAGAAATAGGATGGCAGAGGAAGAGGACAATAGCTAGGCTGAAGCAGCACACAATAGAATCTGTATAAGATAGTAGCATAATGCGAACAGTCTCTAATAAGTTTATGATGCTTACAGCAAACGATTGATTCACTTTTGCATGACAGAAGCAGCAGACTTGATTTGGAGCAAGACAAAGGGCGGTGCCTAGAAGGAGCTTGGCCATGAAGACAAGACAGATGCATAACAAACCAGCAGAATTATGAATTTAGCTTCAATATATATGATCACCTGATATATGAAGAAAACATCCTGTAACTTGAAATGAGCAGAAGAGATGTAAAGCATCTGAACATTCCTTATAGATTCTATCAAAGAACTTATAAACAGTATAAAATGGACATTTTCTTTAAATACGTGAGTTCACCGGTACACAGGTAATAGGATGCTCGGAGAAAGTGGTGAAGGGATGCGACGGAGAGCAGCTTAATGCACCGGAGTTTTGTGCGGATGTCTCGGAAATAAGAGGCTTGGATTCATTCCTGGTCTATTGATCCTACAACAGTTTATGCATCCTGACATTCATAATCGCAGCAGTCTGGTGATGCTTCAGATTAATGGGCCCATGGGCCGCTCATCTGTCTCTCCACATTAATTACTGGAGAGGTGTTTTTTTTCAATGATTTACCTGACATGAGCCAGTGATGAATCCTGCTGTACCCACCATCCTCCTCTCCCCCATCCCTTAAGAGAAGGGTTATGATAAATAAGAAAAGGACGCCCATCTTCAATACCCAGAGATCACCCCGTCTCACAAGGGACTGACCCCAACTCTACCAGTCTTTCGATAATACCTATAAAAAGTGATGTAGATGCGTCTATGCGGACGTGCCGGACGGCTTCCCCCGATGTCGGACAAACTGATTACCGTAAATCTTAAAACAATCAGAAAGAAACATCATAAGTCACAAAGTTCCAAACCCCCTAAATGTTCAATGACGCTTTCATTAATAGTTCAATTGAATATAACAATGTTTTTAAGATAGCTTATAAAAATAGATTTTTTCTCTCAACTTGTAAGTCACTTCTTCTCGCCATGTTTCCAGAAATCATCATCCACCTTAGTTAAAACAAGACGGACTGCCAAATCACTGAGGGAACAGGTTACAGCTGAAGATCATGTAGATTGAAGATGGGAGGAGAAAAATGAGAGAGTTAGTGCTCCTGCTTTCTAGTAAGTGTGTTGCTGGATTCACAGCTACCATGTTTATTCATAATGTATAATGTCCGCCATGCTGCTGCTACATGGAGACAGGGGAGCAGGAACCCTTCATGGCTGTGTATAGGAGACAGTTTCCACCCACTAGCTCTGAGACAACAAAAAAATAGAGAAAAAGGGGAAAACCGGTGAAAAAAGCAGAATATGTCATATGGAATTTGGATCTCAGATATAGAGAATAAAGTTCCAACCACTTTAAACCTTATTATGAAATTAGTGAACAAAGAATTTGAAACCTATTTAAACAGATATTATTGCACACCTGCCTTGTGTTTAGTGCAAAGCTATACTAGCTGCTTTTTCCTGTTCTCCGCTTTGGGTCTTACAAGTGGTCCAGCTTTCCTTATTGAAATAATCTCCCAAACCCTTTTAAAACCCAAATACACAAACCCCTGTGTCTGAGCATTGAGTCTGCAATGTGTCTTCTGTTACTATCATCTCTGTCTGTGATTTGTACAATTTGCACCTAATACTCATTAAGACCTGCTGATTAATCATTTTATGTTAGCTTCACAACTAATATTGATTTATTTTACTTAGTCATAGAGTGTAACATCCACCCCGGTGGCAGCATCTCCACAGCAGGGAGACCGGTGTCCGCGGAGTAGTCACCCTTCCAGCGGTCCTGCAGTGTCTGCTCAAGCTGCTTGTGGTGCTTCCTCTTCCAGGGTCTGCACATGTTGGTCAGGTCCCCTGGGAGTGCGCTTAGACCATGTACGCATGCACTCCCTGCTCCTTAAAAGGTCCAATGTGCCCTACCCGGAAATGCCACTCAGCCTATGGCTAAGAAGCACAGAGTATTTTAAGATGCCACATTTGGAAAGTGCCTAAGCAATGTGGTGGTCCTGGCCTTGTGAAACACTGCTAGTTCTCAGGTCCTGCTGCTTGCATTAACTGTGTCTATTTCCAGTACTGCTGATCCACAAGCACCAGTCTACATCGATTCTGCTGCCACTGTGGCACCCAAGGGGTTAATGTGCCACAAGAACATCACACGGGTTCATTCCCCACACAACACTGGACACTACACTAGCACCTCTAGGCCAGGAGGTGGAGCTAAAGCAGCTCCCTTATATACTCTGGGTCAAGAGGAAGTAGTGAGCTCAGTACATAGCAGTACTGTGAAGAGTTCAGTTCCTGGGAGAACTGAGAGAGGGACTGTAGTGTAAAGAGGCTGCCTCAGGCTTCTCTACAGTCTGCTCCTCTATTCCAGGCCTAGCCAGGGTCTGAGGGAAGGAGCACAAGGAACAGAAGAACACATCTGGGAGACTGAGTGACTTCACAACTCGCCCCGGAGGAGCGCACAGACTGGATACTGGATCCGAAACTGTGACTGACACACACAGCACAGTAAACACTGGGATAGTGTTGATTGTTGATCTACACTGTACCTCAGCAAAGCAACACGGTGGGGTCAGAAACACGGAAGACTCAAGTTGCCTAGCAAAGGGGGTACCTGTGAGGAGAGACAGTGCCAGCAGCTCAGCTAAAAGCAGCAGCAGGGCCACACATACAGCGCAACAGAAGGAAGCTGAGGACCCGGACAGGGTGGGAGCAACCCGACCCCGTTACAGACTCCGTGGACAGTACTCGCTGAACAACAACTACAGTAAAGCTTTGGAGAACTACAAACCGTGAGTCTGTGTGTTAATTGCACCCTTTGCCCTATATTCAACAGCAGAGATCCCCATCTGCAGAGCTGAACACTGCTTTCACCACAAGCTGAGGGACAAGGTTGCAGCAGCAAGAAAGTAAGTGAATTGCACCTATTACAATACCTCAGCCAGCACCAAGACAACCAGTTTTGCAACTGCAAAGTAAGTGCCTATGTCGATTACAACCCCCATTATAATCCTTGCAAACCCTGCTCTCCCTCACAACTCCTTCACAAACTGTTCCTATCATCTCCACTATCATCCCTATCCTGCAGCATATATAGCATGCATCATAGACTTTAACTATCACTGCCCCGGGGAACCCACCTCTACCCGCGGAGAGCTATTACATCTCCAGCTGCCAAACATCATCCCCGGAGGTTCTGCAGCAGCGGTGGTCACCCTGACCACAACCCATGGGTGGCGTCACAACAAACTCCCCTGTAAATATCCCCCCATTTACTTGCGGAACCCAAGACACGGTCTGGACCAGGACCTCCGTGACATCCCCAGCAGTACCCCGGTCCGGTACCGAGTACCCCGTCCCAGTGGGCTCCACACCACATCTTCTGATACATTGTATGCATCAATCGTGTTGTCGCACCTGCATCACCTACCCTGAGCTTGCACCTGCCTGGATCCAGCCTTCCAGTCTGCATCTACACCAGAGACTGTTACAGTCCATAAGAGCTCGACCCCCCCTGGAGTCAGCTGTCTTGGTACTGAGACCCCCTAGATTCCATTTGGTGTCTACCAACCAGTGTAAAGGTACTGTTACACGATACAATGATGAAACGATATCACTAACGATCTCATGAATGCACAGTCATTAGGACATCTTTTTTACATCGTTGGTGAGATGTCACACGCCTAGATATCGTGCACGACGCACCAACAATATAGTGAGCAGGTATCATTCACACAACCCAGCGAACGATACTTGTTCACCGATGTGAATGGGCGAAGTCGTAAACGACATAGTTATCGCGGTGTCACACACAACGATGCAGCAGGTTGGCTGAGGGATGATCGTCTGATTTGAGAACATGTTCTGAAATCTGCGATTAGCGATCCAACGATTTATTGTAGTCCCATCGCGGGGTTATACGCAATGACGTCCTAACGATGTCGCTTGAATGACTCCAAACCCGTGACATTTGAGCAATATCGTTCACGATCTCGTACCGTGTAACGGTACCTTAAGCCTAACCTCTCCACCTGAGGCTTAGAAGAAGACTGATATATAACCAGAGAACAGAATCGGATGTGCCCTTTAAATGGCTCGGTCAAAGTAGAAATACAGTGGACAGTACATGCTAGTGCACTATCTATTCAAGTGACACCAACAACTGTACAATGAAAGACTTCGCCAATTACATCAAGTGCAGACCAAGATACAAAATATCAAGGGAGACAGACAAGGAGCGCTGGTCCTGACAACCAGTTACACGGGTACACAGCAAAGTGCAGAGTGCATAAGGTTAAATCCACAGAAATACTAATGGTACATTCAGGTAAGGGTTGCAATAAAAGACATAAATATGCTCAGGATGCAGTGTACAAAGTAAAATACCCATACATTCCTCCTAGTATATAAAGTGCATAGTGGACCAATTCCCCAAACCACTCACCCATGATCAAAAGAGGAGTCAGATACCAACAGCGAGTGCCTGGGATGCAGACCCCGACACGTGTTTCGTAGAACCTTTCTCAAGGGGCTGTGTTAGCAGAAGACTGAGTAGCTGTTCAGGTCAGCCCTCCAGGTGATGATTGGTGTCTCGGCCCAGTGGGTCCACTCCCGGACACTCAACCCTGCGAGTGTTAAAATAAGGGGGCATTAATTTCACAGCGCTTTACATTAATCATCATCACTGTCCCCATTGGGGCTTATAATCTAAATATCCTATTACTTTGTCTTTGTAGTGTGGGATGAAACTGGAGATCCTCAACAAAACCCACGACAACAAAGGGAGAATATACAGACTGCTTGCAGATGTTGTCCTTGGTGGGACATGAACACAGGACTCCAGTGCAGCAAAACAATAGTACTAACCACTGAGCTACCGTACAGTACTAAACAATGAGCCACCATCCAGAGCTAACCACTGAGCCATTATACAGGGCTAATCACTGAGCCACCATATACAGTGCTAACCACTGAGCCACCATACAGTGCTAACCACTGAGCCACCATACAGGGCTAACCACTGAGCCACTGTACAGTGCTAACCACTGAGCCACCATCCAGAGCTAACCACTGAGCCATTATACAGGGCTAACCACTGAGCCACTGTACAATACTAACCACTGAGACACCATATACAGTGCTAACCACTGAGCCACCATCCAGAGCTAACCACTGAGCCATTATACAGGGCTAATCACTGAGCCACCATATACAGTGCAAACCACTGAGCCACCATACAGTGCTAACCACTGAGCCACCATACAGTACTAACCACTGAGCCACCATATACAGTGCTAACCACTGAGCCACCATCCAGAGCTAACCACTGAGCCATTGTACAGTGCTAACCACTGAGCCATTATACAGGGCTAATCACTGAGCCACCATATACAGTGCTAACCACTGACCCACCATACAGTGCTAACCACTGAGCCACCATACAGTACTAACCACTGAGCCATTATACAGGGCTAACCACTGAGCCACCATACAGTCAGTGCTAACCACTGAGTCACCATACATTTCTAACCACTGGAGTCACCATACAGTGCTAACCACTGAGCCACCATTCACTGCTAACCACTGAACCCTGTACAGTGCTAACCACTGAGCCACCATACAGTGCTAACCACTGAGCCACCATACAGTGCTAACCACTGAGCCACCATACACTGCTAACCACTGAGCCACCATACAGTGCTAACCACTGAACCACAGTACAGTGTTAACCACTGAGCCAACCTACAGTGCTATCCCCTGAGACATTGTACAGTGTAAACCACTGTAAAATGATAACCCCTGAACACCATACAATGCTAACCACTGATCCACCATAGAGTTCTAATCACTGAGCCACAATACTGTACTAACCACTGAGCCACCATACAATCCTATCCACTGAGCCACCATACAGTGCTAACCACTGGAGCCACCATACAGTGCTAACCTCTGAGCCACCATATACAGTGCTAACCACTGAGCCACCATACATTGCTAACCACTGAGCCACCATACAGTGCTAACCACTGAGCCACCATACAGTGCTAACCACTGGGCTACCATATACAGTGCTAACCACTGAGCCACTGTACAGTGCTAACCCCTGAGCCACCATACAGTGCTAACCACTGGAGCCACCTTACAGTGCTAACCACTGGAGCCACCATACAGTGCTAACCACTGAGCCACCATACAGTGGTAACCACTGAGCCACCATACAGTGCTAACCACTGAGCCACCATATACAGTGCTAACCACTGAGCCACCATACAGTGCTAACCACTGGAGCCACCATACAGTGCTAACCACTGGAGCTGCCATACAGTGCTAACCACTGGAGCCATTGTACACTGCTAACCACTGAGTCACTGTAGAGTGCTAACCACTGAGCCACCATACAGTGCTAAACACTGAGCCACCATACAGTGCTAACTACTGAGCCACCATACAGTGCTAACCACTGAGGCACCATACAGTGCTAACCACTGAGCCACCGTACAGTGCTAACTACTGAGCCAACCTACAGTGCTATCCACTGAGACATCGTACAGTGTAAACCACTGTAAAATGATAACCACCTGAACACCATACAATGCTAACCACTGAGCCACTATAGAGTTCTAATTACTAAGCCACAATACTGTACTAACCACTGAGCCACCATACATGCTATCCACTGAGCCACCATACAGTGCTAACCACTGAGCCACCATACAGTGCTAACCACTGAGCCACCATACAGTGCTAACCACTGAGCCACCATATACAGTGCTAAACCACTGAGCCACCATACAGTGCTAACCACTGAGCCACCATACAGTGCTAACCACTGGAGCCACCATACAGTGCTAACCACTGGAGCCACCATACAGCGCTAACCACTGGAGCCACCATACAGTGCTAACCACTGAGCCACCATACAGTGCTAACCACTGGAGCTGCCATACAGTGCTAACCACTGGAGCCTTTGTACAGTGCTAACCACTGGAACCACCATACAGTGCTAACCACTGAGCCACTGTACATTGCTAACCACTGAGAGCCATCCATACAGTGCTAACCACTGAGCCACTGTACAGTGCTAACCACTGAGCCACCATACAGTGCTAACCACTGAGCCACCGTATACAGTGCTAACCACTGAGCCACCATACAGTGCTAACCACTGAGCCACCGTATACAGTGCTAACCACTGAGCCACCGCATACAGTGCTAACCACTGAGCCACCATACAGTGATAACCACTGAGCCACCATATACAGTGCTAACCACTGAACCACCATACAGTGCTAACCACTGAGCCACCATACAGTGCTAACCACTGAGCCACCGTATACAGTGCTAACCACTGAGCCACCGTATACAGTGCTAACCACTGAGCCACCGCATACAGTGCTAACCACTGAGCCACCGCATACAGTGCTAACCACTGAGCCACCATACAGTGCTAACCACTGAGCCACCATACATTGCTAACCACTGAGCCACCGTATACAGTGCTAACCACTGAGCCACCATACAGTGCTAACCACTGACCACCATATACAGTGCTAACCACTGAGCCACCGTATACAGTGCTAACCACTGAGCCACCATACAGTGCTAACCACTGAGCCACCGTATACAGTGCTAACCACTGAGTCACCATACAGTGCTAACCACTGAGCCACCGTATACAGTGCTAACCACTGAGCCACCATGATACATAGATACTGTTCATACTACACAGCATTCATCTTTGCAAACTCCCATGATTTCTTCTAAGCCTCTTGGTAACCCATCATTTTCCTTACACATCACAAACTATTATTAGATCACATCTTGTTGGAAATGTGGCCGGAAGTATCCATATGAAATTCATGTGGTCACCGGACCGCCCAGCCTCGCCACCAACACCGGACAAGCCCGTTACCTTCTAGTTGTCATGCACATGACTGTATAATAACTCAGGAGTTGTAGAGAGCCATAACATCGCCCTTATGAAGGATTACACTGTATGTCTATACCTCCTATTTTGAACGTGCATATATTTTTCAGATTCCATAATAATTAGAAATAATATTTCTACCTATAAAGTTACCAACAGCATAACTCTGCCAGGATTGTAGGCAATAAAAGGTGTGCATTTTTGTAACCGTGCCCGAAAGGGGGTGCCCTGCAAAAGGCTTTTACCAATAGAGACGATGGCGTGTATAAAACGTATGGCGCTATTCGCGAGACCATCAAACAGCAATGTCAATGGCATCATATAGACCCTGTGTGCTTGCACTCCCTCCTTCAGGGAGTCAGGAAGAAAAGACAATGGCCGAGCTAAGTAATAATTCAGAATCAGCACAGCGCACGACGCAGCAAACACGCAGCAAGGCAGGAAGAAATAAATTATCCATTTATGCAAATTCGCTAATGCACTTTGCAGATTGGAGCTCTATGTCTTATTTACAGGTACCAGACTATAAATAACCAAAGTTCAGCTCCTAGATAGAAGAAAAGGTCAATCGCTGACATGATGCACGCTTTCTTCCCGTTGCAAGACTCATTTATGCTCCTTAAATATGTTTCATAATATTTCATCAAATGCTTCATTTTAGTGCAGGAGGCACTTTGCAAAACTGACATTTCCTTGACAACTTTTACAATGATAAATGATCCCCCATGGGGCGTTGTCGTTTATTGAGCAGCGGCGTTGTATAAGGGATTTGCTATATTTTACCTGTGCCATTTTAATGGAAATGTATGGAGGTAAGTGGCTCCACTGTCACCTTGGTTTGTGGTGATGCATATAAATACTTGGTTAAAAAACGGAAAAACACATGTAGGCACGCGGTATAGACATTGTGTGAATGTCAGGGAAAACAGGCCGACGTAGCAAGCTGTCAAGGTGTTACACTAATAGAATGGATGTTACAAGGTAGCATATGGAGTCATTACACATTCTGCAAGTACTGAGGGAGCATCAGTACCTAATATATTTCTGTTAAGGGAAGTGTCATTACATATAAGATGCTGGAAGGAGTAACTTCATTCATCATAGCAGAGATGCTTTCTCTGCCATAGTTGCAGCTTTTTTCATTTCTTCAATAATTGGCTTTGGGACTAAAAACTCTAGAACATTTAAAGGGGTTTTCCACTACATTCACGGATAAGTCATCAATGTCTGATTGGCCCGGGTACAACACCCAGCACCTCTGGCCATTCAACTGTGCAGCACCAGGTGGCTTGAAATGCTCAGTTTTGGAGCTGCTCCGTCTTCTGATAGTGGCCATTGCCGGGTACTGCATGTCACGGGGTGGTATAAGGGTACCTTTACACGCGGCTACATTTCTAGGGTGGCTACAGGTAACTTACTGGTTGCAGTGAAATCATGGAGACAAGGTTTTATCTTGTTGCTGTGTACAAATGGAATAATCTCTCCATGATTTCACTGCAACCAGTAAGTTACCTGTAGCCACCCTAAAAATGTAGCCACGTGTAAAGGTACCCTAAGAGATAGGGAATCAGGAGGTAAGATGGGCAAGGGTGTTCAGGGAAGCTATACTGGCCCTGGACTTGGGGTCCCTGACTAGCCCTGTTCGTGAAGGTACCTCTGAAGGTGAGGAGGTTCGGGTCACCACCCTAGCCCTTTGCTCCTGATCAGCCCTAGACTAAAGGACCCTAGCTCCACCCACAGCCTGGGAAACCCAGCAGCTTCAATGGAAGTCAATAACACAACTCAGCACAGCACAAAGTCAAACCACAGAGCCCAGGTACAAATGAACTCTAACTGCGACACCTAGTGGAGAGAAGTGAAGCTGTTTAAAGGATAAGGGAGTGGAGAAAGACACACTCCTCCACCTCCACCCAAATGCTATAACTCACTCCTCCAATTTCAGCTGCAGCGCACAGCATAGACTAAGGAAAAACAACTCAGTTTAAACACAGCAGCGCCACCAATGGATTGTAAGGCAGTCAACACGTGACACTGCACATGCGCTACCTATTGGCTTGAATACCTGGCCATGGCCACTATCAGAGGACGGAGAGCTATTGTACTGAGTATTTTCAAAAACCTGTTGCCGCCGGCACTGATCAGCAGGGATGACGGGTGTCAGGCCCCACCCAATCAGACATTGCTGGCCTATTCTACAGAAAGGTCATGTGAAAGTAGTTGACAACCTCTTTAAGCGGCGAGACCCATAGGTGTTTTGTATGCATATCTTAGTTTCCATTAAAGGGGTATAAACCTCTTTTATTTTTAAGAGCGCGGCACTTCCCAGCCTCCAGGCTTCCAGCCCACCAGGGGATGGTGCATGGACACAGACCAGTGCCATGGTCGCAACGTTGCTCCAAACCGTGCGCTTTCCCATGCTGGTAGCAGAGGGAACATTTCCTCTGCAGCACAGACGCACTGAAGCTGAACGGATCCTGTAATCCAGCCAGTCCCAGATTAGTGCTTACAAGCTCTTATCTTTAATGTTCACTGGCTTGGAAACTACCCACCTTTGATGTACTGCAGAGGTAATCGGTAACATACTGTAAGCAATAAGCAGGAAACATTTGAATTAAAGGGAATCTGTCAGCAGGTTTTTTTATATGCAATAAGCATGATGTAGGGGCAGAGTGCCTGATTCTAGTGATGTGTCACTTGCTTGACTACTTAATGCAGTTTTGATAGAATCCTTGTTTTACCTGCTGTAAATATAGCAAAGGAAGAGCAAACGTGGATTTAAAGATGCAGTATCAATTGTATTTAAGTTATAGATACATACTATATATACTATATTATATTGATGTCTGGACCATATATAACGGCACTTTTTTCCATTAACTTTTGCACGTCACCTATTTCCTCATAGATTGTAGCTTGTGAGCAGGGACCTCACTCCTCATGGTTTCTGAATTTTTTGTTACTATGTATTGTCTCATGTTGTCTGTATATGTCCCCTCTGAATTGTAAGGTGCTGCGTAATATGTTGGCGCTAAATAAATAAAATTATAATTATATTATTTGGAATAGCGTAAGAGAAGCTGAAAATTGCACAACACATAAGATTGAAAACGTCCCTACCAAAAGGAAAGAGTGGCTGGGTGTGTGGACTTGTGCTGCTGGGGCAGAACGCAAATGCAGGCTACATGGACCAGGGCTCATCCCATTGAACACCCAAACTCCTTACCCATGGGCAGAACACTACTCAGACAACTCAGAATGACGGAACCACACAGTGGTTAGACTTTATTGGATTCCCAAGAGTCAAAGGCTTGTAATGAGGTGAGCAATTCAGACTGTATCATAGAAATGGATATGGAAATGAACTGTGCACAGTCCGCTACTGCCCCCTTGTGGACAAGTGCGGAAACAATCACGGAGGGTGGAAATCCCCCACCATCTCTTTTGTTTACCCAGGAAGTGAAAGGGCGGGAGAGCAGTGTAGATCCAGAGCTGAGCCAGGGAAGACCTGCCTGTGGATGTCTGTTGAAAGAGGGCTACTTTGCTACACCTTGTCGGAAAAATCACCCCGCAGTAGCCCCAGTGACTGATCCTGGGCCACTGGACTTTGGTGCTGTGACTCTGGCCGCTCTGCAAAACCTTGCCCGCCGAGCACCCGGAGTGCATGTGCAGGGGCGGTGACCGACATAAGGGAGCCATTTGTACTGCCGTGATCTCCCTCCTGCTGCTCGGGGCGCCCCAAGACTGGGAGAGACTAACAAAGAAAGATTCCGTTACCTGCGGAAGAAGACCAAAGAAGAAGACTGAGGAGTTTCCCCCTTCAGCGCTGCCCCGGGACCCGTCATCGTGAGATCCCCAGGCCTGCGACGTGGGAGCGACATCTTCTTCTGTGATAGACTGGTACGTGATTTTAGGGAAAGTTAGGGAAAGATACCTTCATTGTTGTGTTTTTTTTTCTTTTCTTGCTGCGTACCCGGAAGAAGTGAAGATCCAGAGACTCTAATATATACAAGTGCACATATAGTTTGGTTGACTGTGATATAAACATGTTTGCCAGTAAAGAAACGTTATTATCGGTTAAACCTGAGTATGGGGATTCTGTTGAGAAAGATCATACACACACACCCGCGGCCTTACCACCGGTCGCTTCAGGCTTATAACACATAACCAAGCAAAACACACAACTTAACAGGCAACAGATTCTCAGGATTTGGATTCACACCACAGTTGAGGTGTATCAGGTTCTGTCCAGTGTTTTGCAGGAAAACTCTGGACAGAACCTGACTGGCCCGGACAAACAGAACCGGAGGGCACATATACCCTCCGGTCCTGTTTTCTGCCAGATGCGGCAGATCGCTGCAGCAGGAGCTGTCCCCTGCTGAAATATCAGGATCACAGCTTGTGGCAGCTAGCCGCGGTCCTGAAATCTGAGCAGGGGACAGCTCCAGGTGCTGAAGTTCAGCGTCGGCAGGCGCTGAGCTGCAGCACCTGGCGTCCGCTGCGGATACGATTTTCTGTCGGATCTGGCGTGATCCGTGCCATAGGCTCCATGTTAGGGCGCGATCGTGCCGATCGGGTTTGGCAGAATTTTTACCCTGGACAAAATCGCAGCAAGCTGTCCTTTCAGTTAGTCCGTCAAGCACACGTCCAGTTAGTGAAGTCATAACTCAACTGCAGTTCTCTACTCTATCTTTCTCTCAAGGAAGTGATTTGCTAATATGAGTGAACTAGCTTCTAGTTTGCTGATGCTAGGAACTTCCACTCGGGTACTTACGTTGTCTCATGTTCTTTTCCATCTTCACCATCACTCTCTGTCTACAGTCACTCGCTCTGCACTTCAGTAATTACTTTTCCAGAAACACATAGGTTTTGCTGCTAATGAAAAATGCAGTTTTTTATTGCCATTTAATGGTATAAAACCAAGGTAACAACCATGCAAAACTGCAGCAACATTGTCCTGTGTGAACATAGCCTTACTGTTATGCACATGAGATTTCCAACATAGGTAAAAAAAAACCTCTCTCTTATCAACTGCACCTGTCACAACCAGTTCCGGTACAGACAAATATTCCCAGCCGCACAGTTCCTGGTGGTACCTGCACAGGTAGGAATATCTGTAGCCATAACACAGACATGGCTGCCTGAAAGGTCGTCGAGTTAATCTTTGTACCTGCTTAGGGACCAGAGGGAGATTGCTTAGCACTATAACCTAGAATAGACAGGTAAAGACTCAAGGAGTGGAAACATTAAACATGAGCACAAGTGGAAAAAGGTGAAGTAACAACTGCAAGATGGAATAGCCTCCTACAACCTAACTATAATTAGGACAAATTACTAAGTTAGATAAGTAAGATAGCAACGAGAAAGAGAAAATACCATGCTGGCAAAAATCCCTGGCAGTGGGTCTGGAACATCTTAGCAGGATCCACATAAGAATATAGGCAGCAGAAAAGACCAGTATAAGAAGGTTATAAATAGCCACACCCAAAATGTGATAGGACAGATCAAATAAACAATTGAAAACACCAGCTAACTGCACACCAAAAGGACAGGGACGTATGTATGAATGTATGAAACTGACCACACAGCATACAGTCACCGGATCAAACCCCGAGGCATGACATTTACATATGCAGCCAACTCTGTGTAGTGGCACTTCATGGCCAACTATTGTGACTCACATAAACCAGTAGGACCAGGTTTCACTATTTAATAAGGGAGGCATGGAACGGAGAGAATACCATGCCTCCGCTCTGAAGATCAGGTCATTACATTAATACTGTTCATGGTAATGGTAGAGTCACGTACTTCCATTGAAGTCACTTTGCTGTCCATGTTATGTATGGTTGTATTGTCTCCTCCGGCATGAGACTCGTCTTGGTCTCTCTTCTCAGGCATTCGATAAAGGTCTCTATTGAAGGAAAAAAAAAACACAAAAACCTGTTTTCCATACCAGAATACTCCTTAAATATATGTATTCAGGTTCACTTTGTCTAATACTAATTTCCTTGGCAGATAAGCAGCAATAGAAAAAAATGTGTAAGGGGGCACATACTTTACAGTGGTAGAGCACTATTGGATTTTGCTATATTAAAGTACTGCAGTCCGGCTGTAAGTTACATTGAGAGCCTAATATGTGATATATATTAGTTTAATGATTGTGTAGGAGTATATATGGCGCAGAAGTGAAGAGGCCAATGCCATTATATTGTTCTCGCTTTTTATTAAATATTAAAAATATGGGTCATGACTTCATGAAGAGGAGTAAGTGGGATTTATGTTCGGAGAAGCACGGCAACCACCACCGCACGTGTGAATGAAATGTAATGGCCGAGATAAAACAAAGCAAGGGAAGGATATGTCATACAATACAAAGGATGAGACAAAAGATAACACAATAGAATAAAGAATAATATATATAAAGTTACAGCTTCATATTAAAATGTTCTACTCGGCAGTAATAATAATAATATTTTGTTCAAGAACAAAATATAAAAAAGAAGATATTTCTAGCCTTGCCTAATGGAAAAAAAATGACGTCTGATTATATATATATAAAAAATAATCAATCACAGAAACACATTCTGATGCTATGCCCAACTGTCAATTCATATGGTTTTAACTCCTTCATCCCCAGGCGATTTTCCGTTTTTCCCTCCCCTTCTTCCCAGAGCCATAACTATTATTTTTCCATCAATATAGCCATATGAGGGCTTGTGTTTTAAATGAAGAACTATAAAAATGGTAAGAACAAGCAAAGCAAGCTTTCTAGACACCATGGCCTCTTCATCAGGCCCCTTGTCTCTGATTTTACTTCCCCAGCTGCTCCATCCCCCTCCCAACACTGACCTCTATATACTTCACATCACCTCTGTTATGTATTGCATTATCCCACCCTGTCTATGTATGTGTGTGTCTCCAGAAGTTGTATCATTATTAAGCCTGATGAAGAAGCCATAGTGTCTCGAAAGCTTGCTATGTTTACCATCTTTTCAGTTCGCCATTAAAAGGTATCAACCACTGAGGACTCTCAGATTCTAATATATATATTTTTTTTTCTCAGAAGACGACGTTTTGCAATGGTCTCTAGCCAGAGTCCAGATCCAAATCCGATAGACAATCTGACGCAATTGACGATTGTCCTCTCTGTGTCCGGTGGCCGCCTCCTGTATAGTTTATCACGCCCTGATGGGCATGATATTGCCATCCAAATGCGCACTACCCCGGTCTGGCTTGTCCGTCTGCAGAGTTCCGGGGTATGACGCCGATCGCGTCATTTCCTGTACTCATCCACAGAGCATTGTGAAGGTCCTGTGGAGCACATTACGTTTGATCATCACAGATATCATCACAGATGAGCTGACGTAATGTGCTCCATAGAGCATGCGCACTGCGCAGCCTGAAGTCCTGCCTTGCGGAGTACCGGAAATTATGCGTTCGGCGTCATACCCGGCATTTTGCAGAGCGGAGCGAGCCAGGCTTGGGGGCGTGCTTTTGGATGTCAACATCACACCCATCGGGCATGATAAACTATATAGGAGGCGGCCACAGGACACTGAGAGGACGTCCAGGGGGGCTGGCAATGGTGCCCCCCTGATCATTATCATCATAATGAGTGAGTGATAAAAAGCTTTTATTACACAGCCACAGGGCAGGTTTAGCATAGAAAGGGATAGTTAGAGTAGTAATAGGAAGGTGAAGAGACAGGTAGTGATAGCCTGGGGGGCTTTATGGAGGTGACAGGTTCCTTTAAATTAAGGGTGTGTATATTTATGCATTCACATTATTTTAGCACTTTATCTTTACTTTTCCATCTCAACAGATTTCATTGTCAATAAATTTGTCCAGATTATAGGTGACATTAAAGGTAGAAAACATCCTGAAATTATTTTGGTATTTTATTTTACGTGACGAAAGCCTGGCATTTACAAAAAAGGTGTAGACTTTTGATTTCCACTGCATATGGGCACTCTTACTTTATGTAGGCACTCAACCTAACACTATGTATGTGGGCACTCTACCTAACACTATGTGGTCACTCTACCTAACATATGTATGTAAGCACTCTACCTAATATTATGTATGTGGGCACTCTACCAATCACTATGTATGTGGGCACTCTACCTAACACTATATATGTGGGCACTCTACCTAACACTATGCGGTCACTCTACCTAACAGTATCTATGTGGGTACTCTACCTGATACTATGTATGTGAGCACTCTACCTAACACTATGTGGTCACTCTACCTAACAGTATGTATGTAAGCACTCTACCTGATATTATGTATGTGGGCACTCTACCAATCACTATGTATGTGGGCACTCTACCTAACACCATATATGCGGGCACTCTACCTAACACTATGCGGTCACTCTACCTAACAGTATCTATGTGGGTACTCTACCTGATACTATGTATGTGAGCACTCTACCTAACACTATGTGGTCACTCTACCTAACAGTATGTATGTGGGCACTCTACCTGATACTATGTATGTGAGCACTCTACCTAATCACTATGTGGTCACTCTACCTAACAGTATGTATGTAGCACTCTACCTGATATATGTATGTGGGACTCTACCAATCACTATGTATGTGGGCACTCTACGTAACACGTATTATGTAGCACTCTACCTAACAGTATTTTGTGGGTCACTCTATTGGATACTATGTATATGTGAGCACTCTACCTGATATATTATGTGGGCACTCTACCTATCACTATTATGTGGCATTCTACCTATATAGTATGTGGTCACTCTACCTATACATATCTATGTGGGCACTCTACCTGATACTACTTATGTGAGCACTCTACCTAATAGTATGTATGTGGGCACTCTACCTATCACTATGTATGTGGCACTCTACCTAACACTATATATGTGGGCACTCTACCTAACACTATGTATGAGGGCTCTCTACCTAATACAATGTATGTGGATACTCTACCTAGTTCTTAGTGCAGTTCAAACAGTTCACACAATTAACTCCGGACAGTCTCTGAACCCTCTGCAGCCAGGCTTTCTCTCTGAGACCCTTCACTTTCTCTGTAACCTTTCCGGCTCGTCTCTCATCTGTTCTTCCCTGTGGGATGTATGGCGGCAGCTCGTCCCTTTATCTGACTTCACCCTATGTGTGTGGGTGGTAAGCCGGGTCCTATACGCTGCTGTGCCTCCAACCCATGTGGTAGGAACTCTGACCTGGAATCAGAGCCCCTTGTCGGTTTGTCTGGGATCCAGCGAATAGCTGCAGTCCCCCTCAGAGCCGACACTCTGGTCCCAGCCTAGCCTATCTTGCAAGGTATCACCGAGCTCTCTCCAACCCGTGTGACTACCGGGTACGTCAAGGGAAAGCTGTCCTGCCTATAGTCAGTCAACGCTGCCGTACTCCTCGGACCCGGTGACACCAGCCCGGTCTCTGTCCTTTCTTTCCCTTGGGCTGCAGGCTATGGAGCAGGCTTTCTCTCCATGGAACGATGTCTCTGTGGATTCTGCACCTCCAGGGAGCCTATCCCTCCGGGAAAGTGTCTTTCTGCCTGCTCTTGTCTTTTCTGGTCAGCACCTTTGGCCTACTAACTCACTCTGCCTACTGTTCTCCTTTTGTACTGGCCTGTCACCTGACCTACATTCCACCCGCTTCCCTCTAAACCCTGCACCCCTTGCCCGCCTAGAGTCCCGGGCTCCGGGTGGGTGTTGTGCTCTGGGTGGTGTATTTTGAAGGTGTCTGGTGTACAAACTGTCTCCTATCTGCCTGGTCGCAGGGGCGCCACATTCCCCCGGAGTTAAACCGGCGTGTCCCCACGCCGTCCGGCATGGTTCCCCCTGAAAAAACATTTTTATTTTATAAACATTAACATTATGTATACTTTTCTTCCTTTTAGTGTATCCTTACACGCCGCAACTTTTGGCGGCAATCGGAGGCAACCTAACGTGCGCTTGTACACGCCGCAATTTCGCCCTCAACCTAATGGAGCATGTCTCCCCGGAAGTTGCCATACAAACTGCGGGAAACAAGCGGTAGACTCCCGTCGCTGCTTCACACGCCGCAATCCCCAATGGAATGTGGGTGTACCTGTTCTGCGCCGCGAAAAACATAGTTGTGCCAAATAGCTTTTCACCGCGCCCAAAACACGATCATTGGACAATGCAATAGCGTCCTGATTGGCTAGCCTGCGCTGGAAGGCTGGCTAATACATGACGTCATTGCCATTGTGTAGTGTGAATGGACAGCTGTTCAAATATGGCGCCCTGTGAAGGGACAGCAACTGGAAACACAGTAGCCACCACTAATCATCGCTGACGGGGCGTGGTGTCCAGCACGCTGTGGCACGTCTCCGGGAAATCAGTAGGTGACGCTGATTCCATCCCTATCGCCCCTTCACACGCCAAAAGCAGGGAATTTCACCTTCATGGTTGTGTCTGGTTTTCGAGCAGTGCTCTGAAATTGGAACCAGGCGCAACTTTGAAAATCACCGCCAGATTCCACAATTACACGCCGCAATTTTGTAGCAATTTCACGGTGATGGTGGTGGGCTCCGGATTGCCTGTCAGATTTCTCACCACGGTTGCGGCGTGTAAAAGTACGCTTACGGAGGCACCGGTTCTTAGACGTTACTTTAAATTAACTATATACATTTTAAACACAGTATTCAGCCCGTTCATGGCTGCAAGTGCTGAGGCCTCCAGGCCCTCTGATCACCAACTTGTGGCAAAGTTGTTTCACTCCGTGCCGGCACCTTACACTACACTTTATTTAACCCCTCAAGGGACAGGGGTTACTCAGTTCACTGTTACAGTCTCAGGAATCCTGTGGCATAATAATACCGGCTCTCTATGCACAACGGGTTAAGTGCAAAAACTTTTAAAACACATAAAGGGCACATTACTTTATTTCAAAAGTATAAAAACTTCAAAAGGTACAAGTGCTTCAAAACAGTTCAAAAACACTCTGCAGTTTCAGTTCAAGTTCAAGTACTGTCCACACAGTCTTAAAGTGCTATTTGGTCTTAAAACCAATGGGAGCACACAAGGTGCTCAACTATTTACAAAAGAGTTTTTACCATGTCATCGTTCATGGTATGAATGTCTTATGACACATAAAAGACAAGCAGGGGAAAAGGCTATTCATTCATTCAGGTATGGATGGGTTCAATAAGGATCACATCACATTCACACTTACTGTCTTGCTGGAAGAATCCGGTTCTCACTCCTTCTCCTTCTTCACTTCTGGAGTTCTCCGGATTGGGAACATCTCCAGCTGCTCCAATGCACTGCATAACAAGTGGCCCTAAGACGTCTGTGTGGCTGCATCCACCATGGTCTTTGTTGTAGTAGCCGCAACTTTTCATCTCTGCGCTGGTTGCTGCTTGTTGTGGGTCTACTCTAACCTCAAGTCCAGTAGTCGTAGTATCCGGGTTTTCTACTTCAGAGTGCTCTGTATTAGCTTCCATGTATGGATGGATGAATGGCGGCAGCTCAGTCCCTTTATCTGACTTCCCCCTATGTGAGTGGGTGGCAAGCCAGATCCTATATGCTGCTGTGCCTCCAACCTGTGTGGCAGGAACTCTGACCTGGAATCATGAGCTTCCTCATCGTTGTGTCTAGGATAACGTCCATATAGTCTGGTCCCCTCAGGCAATCACCTGGTCCCAGCTAGCTAGTGTCCCTATCTGCAAGGGATTACCAGGCTCTCTCCGACCCTGTGACTACCGGGTATGTCATGGGAACACCTGTCCCACCTGTAGTCGGTCAACGTCTCCGTACTCCTGGAGACCTGGTGTAACACCAGTCCGTCTACTGTCCTTCCTTCTTGGGCTGCAGGCTATGGAGCGCCTATCTCTCCATGGAGCGTGTCTCTTGGTATTCGCACCTCAGGGGCCCTATCCTTGGAAAGTGTCTTTCTGTCTGCTCTGTCATTTTGTGGTCAGCACAGTGCTACTAACTCACTCCGTCTCACTGTTCCTACCTTTGTACTGGCCAGTCACCTTAACTACATTCCACACTTTACCTTAAACCCTATACCACTGTACCACACTAGTCCCGGCCACCTTGGTGTTAGTGCTCTGGGTGTCTGTGATTTGTAAGTGTTGGTGTACCAAACTGTCTCCATCTGCCTCGCTGAGTTTCTACTGTGCCACCCTGGTTGCAGGGTGCAGAACCTACACTATGTATGGGGCACTGTACTAACACTATGTATGTGGGCACTGTACCTAACACTATGTATGGGGGCACTGTACCTAACACTATGTATGTGGGCACTGTACCTAACACTATGTATGTGGGCACTGTACCTAACACTATGTATGTGGGCACTGACCTAACACTATGTATGTGGCACTGTAACCTACACTATGTATGTGGGCACTGTACCTAACACTATGTATGTGGGCACTGTACCTAACACTATGTATGTGGGCACTGTACATAACACTATGTATGTGGGCACTGTACCTAACACTATGTATGTGGGCACTGTACATAACACTATGTATGTGGGCACTGTACATAACACTATGTATGGGGGCACTGTACCTAACACTATGTATGTGGGCACTGCACCTAACACTATGTATGTGGGCACTGTACCTAACACTATGTATGGGGGCACTGTACCTAACACTATGTATGGGGGCACTGTACCTAACACTATGTATGGGAGCACTGTACCTAACACTATGTATGTGGGCACTGTACATAACACTATGTATGTGGGCACTGCACCTAACACTATGTATGTGGGCACTGTACCTAACACTATGTATGTGGGCACTGTACATAACACTATGTATGTGGGCACTGTACCTAACACTATGTATGTGGGCACTGTACATAACACTATGTATGTGGGCACTGCACCTAACACTATGTATGGGAGCACTGTACCTAACATTATGTATGTGGGCACTGTACCTAACACTATGTATGTGGGCACTGTACCTAACACTATGTATGGGAGCACTGTACCTAACACTATGTATGTGGGCACTGTACCTAACACTATGTATGGGGGCACTGTACCTAACACTATGTATGTGGGCACTGTACCTAACACTATGTATGGGGGCACTGTACCTAACACTATGTATGTGGGCACTGTACCTAACACTATGTATGGGGGCACTGTACCTAACACTATGTATGGGGCACTGTACCTAACACTATGTATGTGGGCACTGTACCTAACACTATGTATGGGAGCACTGTACCTAACACTATGTATGTGGGCACTGTACCTAACACTATGTATGGGGGCACTGTACCTAACACTATGTGTGTTCTGTATCTGCACTTTCCACACAGCTCTGACCCCAGGACTCTTCAGCTCCAGTTACACCTCAGGAGGGAGATGTCAGTGCGGAGTGTGAGTGTGACACTGCAGAGTATGACTGTGAGGACAGTGACTGTTGTGACTGTGAGGAGGTTTGTCCCCGCGGACTCTCCGTAGTGTGAGGACGGCAGCGCGTCACGTGACCAGAAGCAGTTAGAGACAATAACAGTCAGCTGCAGCAAGAGAGAGGAGAGGAGGTGAGCAGTGCGAGCGGGGTGAGCTGCGGGGTACGGGGTACACGAGATATAGTTAGATATACAGGATATACTGGGGTATATTGAGGTATACAGGATATACTGGGGTATACGGGGATATATTGTGGTATATAGATGTGATACTGTAGTGGGTAACGGTATATGAGTATACAGGATACTGTAGGGAAAGGTATACATAGGGGTCAATATATGAGGTATACAGGATATACTGGGGTACACGGGGATATATTGAGGTATACAGGATATGGGGTTCACGGGGATATATTGAGGTATACAGGAATATGGGGTACACGGGGATATTTGAGGTATACAGGATAGATGGGGTACACGGGGATATATTGAGGTATACAGGATAGTGGGGTCACGGGGATATATTGAGGTATACAGGATAGTGGGGTACACGGGGATATATTGAGGTATACAGGATAGTGGGGTACACGGGGATATATTGAGGTATACAGGATAGTGGGGTACACGGGGATATATTGAGGTATACAGGATAGTGGGGTACACGGGGATATATTGAGGTATACAGGATAGTGGGGTACACGGGGATATATTGAGAGTATACAGGATAGTGGGGTACACGGGGATATATTGAGGTATACAGGATAGTGGGGTACACGGGATATATTGAGGTATACAGGATAGTGGGGTCACGGGGATATATTGAGGTATACAGGATAGTGGGGTTACACGGGGATATATTGAGGTATACAGGATAGTGGGGTTCACGGGGATATATTGAGGTATACAGGATAGTGGGGTTCACGGGATATATTGAGGTATACAGGATAGTGGGGTACACGGGGATATATTGAGGTATACAGGATAGTGGGGTTCACGGGATATATTGAGGTATACAGGATAGTGGGGTACACGGGGATATATTGAGGTATACAGGATAGTGGGGTACACGGGGATATATTGAGGTATACAGGATAGTGGGGTACACGGGGATATATTGAGGTATACAGGATATGGGGTACACGGGGATATATTTGAGGTATACAGGATAGTGGGGTACACGGGGATATATTGAGGTATACAGGATAGTGGGGTACACGGGGATATATTGAGGTATACAGGATAGTGGGGTACACGGGGATATATTGAGGTATACAGGATAGTGGGGTACACGGGGATATATTGAGGTATACAGGATAGTGGGGTACACGGGGATATATTGAGGTATACAGGATAGTGGGGGTATACAGAGGGGTATATTTTCGGCTATTATTGAGGTGGCTCTTCCTGGTCTGTAGTGGGGAGACCTTCCTGGCTCCTGCTGTCCTGGAGCTACCAGTGTCCTGATCTAGGTATAATAATGTCCAGCTGAGCCTTGTGCCCTGGCAGCTGCCCCCAGTGTGTGTGACTGAGACATTGTATGAGGCACTACAAGTCCCACCCCGCCCTGAGAGATTTCTGTTGCAGTCTCAGCTGTCCTGTGTCCTCCTGCTGTCTGTTGTGCAGTGGATCTGCAGGTCTCAGCACTCTTCCTCAGTGACTCCCCCTTAAAATCTTGGCCCACTTTGGCTTCTGGGAGGTTTGTAATATTTTATAGACAGATTTGGGATCTTGGTGTTGGGATAATCGGCCGCCGGTGTCCCCGAAAACGGAAGGGTTGATTGTTGACATTTGTTATTACTTTCCTGAACTTTTCTGCCCCAATACCAGTTTTTGGGGTTAGATTTCCCCTGTACATAAAATATGTTTATGAGGCTGCAGAGGCTGGGTCTGTGGACCTGCAGGAGAGCCGGGTCTATGGACGTGGGGACCGGGTAGGGTCAGGTCTGTGGATGTTGGTAGGGTGGGGACCCGGGGAGGGTCAGGCCTGTGGATGTTGGGAAGGTGGGGACTTGGGGAGGGTCAGGCCTGTGGATGTTGGGAAGGTGGGGACCCGGGGAGGGTCAGGCCTGTGGATGTTGGGAAGGTGGGGACCCGGGGAGGGTCAGGCCTGTGGATGTTGGGAGGGTGGGGACCCGGGGAGGGTCAGGCCTGTGGGTGTTGGGAGGGTGGGGACCCGGGGAGGGCCAGGTTTGTGGATGTTGGGAGGGTGGGGACCCGGGGAGGGCCAGGTCTGTGGATGTTGGGAGGGTGGGGACCCTGGGAGGGCCAGGTCTGTGGATGTTGGGAGGGTGGGGACCCGGGGAGGGTCAGGTCTGTGGATGTTGGGAGCGTGGGGACCCAGGGAGGGTCAGGTCTGTGGATATTGGGAGCGTGGGGACCCAGGGAGGGTCAGGTCTGTGGATGTTGGGAGGGTGGGGACCCGGGGAGGGTCAGGTCTGTGGATGTTGGGAGGGTGGGGACCCGGGGAGGGTCAGGTCTGTGGATGTTGGGAGGGTGGGGACCCGGGGAGGGTCAGGTCTGTGGATGTTGGGAGGGTGGGGACCCGGGGAGGGTCAGGTCTGGGAGCGTGGGGAGGGTTGCGTCTGGGGATGTGGGGCAGGTGGCGACCCAGGGAGAGTTGGGTCTGGGGACATTGGGGAGGGTCAGGTCTGGGAACCTGGGGGTGGGAAGAGTCAGACCCTGAAACACTAATGTGGTTGTTCAATTTGAGCAGATTCAGTTTGGTCTGTATCAAACTGCCCCAGGTGGTGCGAGGAAGGGAATGAATTTAAGAAATAATAATCCTTTTAGCTTGGACTACACAGCGTTGTCTCATTCGCACCTAATGATTATTTTATTTTTATGGTGTTACACTGAGAGTTCCAGATGTTCCCAAAAGTGCTGGGTCTTCTGTTGTAAGTGACTCATGCAACTGCAAATTTTTTCACATTTTGGCCATTTTATTTTGTTTTATTTAACAACAAAATCACAGTTTTAAAATATTTGCGCATCTGCAAGTCACGAACAAGTTGCACAGACGCAAGTGTATCCACAATGAAAGTCCGGGTTAAGGCGAGCGCATGCTAGATTGTCAGTCCCTCATCCAGAAAAACCTGACAATTTTTCATCCTTGCTTCCATCGTTTTGTCTGTTTTTCACTTGAGCAATTTAATAAGTAAGGCTGCTTTCACATAACGATTTTTTCAGTTCCGATGCTGTCCGATAAAAATCGGACAGCATCGGACCGATTTTCGGACCCCATGCAGGCCTATGGGCATCGGACCGAATCGGATGTGCACTAAATGCCACCCGATTTGGTCCGATCCGAATCTGTCCGATTTTTTTATCGGTGCAAAAATCGGAGCTTGCTCCGATTTTTGCACCGAAAATAAAATCTGACAGATTCGGATCGGACCAGATCGGATGGCATTTAGTGCACATCCGATCCGACCCGATCAATTTAGCATGGGGCCCTATGGAGCAGGGTCCGAGAAAACATGTGATGTCTCCTCGGACCGATTTTAGTGTACTGAGCATGCTCAGTACACTAAAATAGCTCCTAAAAGTAAATTAAGGGGTTAATAAAAAAAAAAAAAACTATGCTCACCTGTCCACGAGGCCCACGTCGTCTCCCGGCGTCTCCGGTGTCTCCAGGTATCTTGCCGTCTGTGCTGATAAGACCTGCCGTGATGTCACAATCACATGACTGCCAGGAACCAATAGCAGGCAGTCATGTGATTGTGACATCACGAGAGGTCCTGGCTGCACTGAGACAGAACAGCAAGGCACCGGAGACGCGCGGGACCGTGCAGGAGTCGTGGACAGGTGAGAAAGGAGAGAAGGAGAGGAGGACAAGAGGAGGAGGACAAGAGGAGGAGGACAAGAGGAGGAGGACAAGAGGAGGAGGACAAGAGGAGGAGGACAAGAGGAGGAGGACAAGAGGAGGAGGACGCATAGGAGGACCGGGGGCCAAGAGGGGAGACACAGGGGATGAGAGGACCGGGGGCCAAGAGGGGAGACACAGGACCGGGGGCCAAGAGGGGAGACACAGGACCGGGGGCCAAGAGGGGAGACACAGGACCGGGGGCCAAGAGGGGAGACACAGGGGATAAGAGGAGAGGACAGGGGGCCAAGAGGGGAGACACAGGGGATAAAGAAGAGGACCGGGGGAGAGACTGACAGCTCTCAGGGAGCGATCTGACAGGAGGGCGGGCATCCTATTTTCTGTCGGAATCGGATGCCTATTTGGCACCCGATTCCAGGCATTAGAAGAATCCAGGGGCGGACCCAGACTGTAGTGGGCCCTGGTGCAAGAACTTTTTCGGGGCCCCCCCCCACAGCCTAATCTATACAGTCTATTACAGCCTAATATATACAGTTCAGCACAGCCGCCAGGTAATATATACAGCCCAGCACAGCCTCCAGGTAACATATACAGCCAAGCACAGGCTCCAGGTAATATATATAGACTAGCACAGCCTCCAGGTAATATATACAGCCCAGCATAGCCTCGTATAACATATATAGCCCAAGACAGCCTCAAGGAGGATATATACATACTAGATGTGAGCCCGATGCGATCACATTGGAGGGCGAGGATTGGTGCGGCGGCGGGATGCAGGGGGCGGCTAAGTGGACACACACACACCTACACGCACAGAAGGGAGACGGAGGGGAAAGAGGGCAGAGAGGGACGGAGGAGAGAGAGGACAGAGAGGGACGGAGGAGAGAGAGGACAGAGAGGGACGGAGGAGAGAGAGGACAGAGAGGGACGGAGGAGAGAGAGGACAGAGAGGGACGGAGGAGAGAGAGGACAGAGAGGGACGGAGCAGAGAGAGGACAGAGAGGGATGGAGCAGAGAGAGGACAGAGAGGGACGGAGGAGAAAGAGGACAGAGAGGGACGGAGGAGAAAGAGAACAGAGAGGGACGGAGGAGAAAGAGGACAGAGAGGGACGGAGGAGAGAGAGGACAGAGAGGGTAAGTTACATGAATGTGCATCCAAAGCTCCTGTCTCACTGACACTCAGGAGCCGGCTGGCTGCTTCTTTGCACACCGGGGCCCCCAAGCACTGCAGGCCCCCCCGACTTCAGTAGTTACCCCCTGGGTCTCCTATCCTGGTGTATAGGTTCCCCATTTTGGTATATACAGTATATCTCCCAGTATGGTAAATATGTCCTCCAACCTGGTATATATGGGCCCATACTGGTATATGTCCCCATCTGTACACTGGATATATAATGCACTGTACTGATCACACCTGGTACTGCCTACAGGACATCACATATATATATGGAGCCATATAACATAATATGTGATGTCCTGTAGGTTCAGATGTGATCAATCAGTGCAGGGCTCTGTATACTGAGGTCTGTGGTATCTGCTGGGGTCAGAGTGATTTATTGCAGGGCTCTGCTCTTTCCTGTAGGTCGGGTGATGCTGGAGCCGATAATCCAGCACTGACAGCCCGACCTGATCTGCCACAGACTCCTGCAATCACTCACTCTGATCCTCAGCAGAGCAGACCCTGACCGGACTGAGGAGCGTCCTGCTGCCCCACACCATGATTAATGACCTCCTGCTTACCGGCATCTTCTGAGGTCTAGTCCATCCACAAGCTGCTCTCCGGGAGGCTGAAGGAGCAGGTGAAGTGTCCCTCTGCTGACCCCGTCCACACAGTGTGCAGGGGGCCTGTCTGCAGCTGCTGATGTGATCTGCGAGCAGCCGGGCGGGAGAATAGTTACATTCTAATACACAGTGCACTCCCCTGGCAGCTCCAACAGCTGATATTGGTGCGCCCCCTGCACTCCCAGGCCCAGTCCCGACCACTGCGACTGTGATTGTTGCACCCACAGCAGTGGAGGCAGGGGCCCGTGCAAGGCGCGGGGGTGGGGGTGGAACCGCGGCACCGGACCCACGGCTGGAGCCTTGGGGGCCCCCTAACCGGCCGGGGCCCTGGTGCAGCTGCACCAGCTGCACCACGGTAGGTCCGCCCCTGGAAGAATCCGATGCTGTCCGATTTATATCGGACAGCATCGGATTTTACAAAAATCGTAGTGTGAAAGTAGCCTATGGCGGCTTCACTTCAGTGTCGGCTGCTCAGGCACATTGACAGCGGGAGCGAGGGATCCCCCTGGAGTGGCTGAGCCACACTGGGTACAGCCGCGGGTCACCCTGCTCGGGTCTCCTCCTCCATAAGGATCATCATTGGCTGTGAGTGTCTGCAGGGGAAGAAGGATGGGGGAGGAGTCCTTGTCCCCAGGGGCGGAGCCTGCAGCTATACGGGCCGGGGCACATGATTGCTGTCAGGATCCACTATGGCCGCACACAGCAAACTGCAGGCGGCCCCTCTGCCTCTCTGTACTGGGATGCGGCCGGCGGCTCCCTGTGCAGTGCCGGCATCTCAGCAGTGAGGGCTGTGTGTGGCTGCCGGCCATAGCCAATAGTGACGAGGCTCCGCCCACACCAAGGAGGAAACCGCAAGCTACTGTTCACATTGGGCGACAAGAAAGGTGGGAGATGTGCGGCATCAAACCCCCCATACAGGAGAAGGGATTTATTCCAGGATAATTGTGGTGTGACTCTCCTCCCCATCTGGGTGTAGCTGGATCTGTCTATAGTGGGGGGGGGGGCAGCTTTATCATATTGGACAGGCTGATTCCTCTGTCCAGATCTATGTCAGCAGCAGAGCACTGTGTGCAGATTGGAGCAGCTGATCACTGGCTTTACTGGCATCATTTCACAGGATTTACACAGCACTTTAATATGTGAATGTCTGAGTGTGTGTATGTGTGTGTATAGGATTAGGTGTGTGTATGATTGTGTATGTGTGTATAGGATTGTGTGTGTATAGGATTGTGTGTGTATAGGATTAGGTGTGTATAGGATTGTGTATAGGATTAGGTGTGTGTATGATTGTGTATGTGTGTATAGGATTGTGTGTGTATAGGATTGTGTGTGTATAGGATTGTGTGTATATATGTGTCTTTGTGTACAGTATATATAATTGTGTGTATATATGTGTCTGTGTGTATATATGATTGGTGTATATGATTGTGTGTATATATGTGTCTGTGTGTATATATGATTGGTGTATATGATTGTGTGACTAAGCTTCCTATGTAGAGTTAAGATAACCCCATGTTCTCAGGTTATCGGTGTGCGGGTCTGTGGTCTAGTGGTTGTGTCCTGTGTAACTTGATGCTATGGTCTCAAGGTCATGAGTTCCAATCCATGGCAGGTTCAGAGAGCTGCAAAGCAGTGCGGGCGGAGAAGAGACGGTGAGTGACGACGATGATATCGCCATCTGGGAAACACTGCAACTCTGCGACCCCCTCAGCCTGAGTCCTAGAGCATTCAGGTCCAGGGCACTGGCACTAGGAGGGTCCGCAGAACGCACCAAATGTTTTAAAAAAGAAAAAAAAATTTTTTTTTTTTTTTTTAACATTTATTAAATTGATAATTTTTTTTTAATTATTTTCTTCATATTTTTCCTCTTTGGGGGAGGGCAGAGTATGTATTTTTGTCAGTCTGGGCCACCATGTTTAGTCGTCCGTTGCTTCCCTTGCTCTGCCAGAGGCCACGCCCCCGTTGTCATGGTTCCCGCGGTATCTTTGAAGCGGCCCAGTGCAGTGAGTCCTATGGGCTGAAGCGCAGGTATGGCTGCTTTCACATAACGATTTTTTCAGTTCCGATGCTGTCCGATAAAAATCGGACAGCATCGGACCGATTTTCGGACCCCATGCAGGCCTATGGGCATCGGACCGAATCGGATGTGCACTAAATGCCATCCGATTTGGTCCGATCCGAATCTGTCCGATTTTTTTATCGGTGCAAAAATCGGAGCTTGCTCCGATTTTTGCACCGAAAATAAAATCTGACAGATTCGGATCGGACCAGATCGGATGGCATTTAGTGCACATCCGATCCGACCCGATCAATTTAGCATGGGGCCCTATGGAGCAGGGTCCGAGAAAACATGTGATGTCTCCTCGGACCGATTTTAGTGTACTGAGCATGCTCAGTACACTAAAATAGCTCCTAAAAGTAAATTAAGGGGTTAATAAAAAAAAACAAAACTATGCTCACCTGTCCACGAGGCCCACGTCGTCTCCCGGCGTCTCCGGTGTCTCCAGGTATCTTGCCGTCTGTGCTGATAAGACCTGCCGTGATGTCACAATCACATGACTGCCAGGAACCAATAGCAGGCAGTCATGTGATTGTGACATCACGAGAGGTCCTGGCTGCACTGAGACAGAACAGCAAGGCACCGGAGACGCGCGGGACCGTGCAGGAGTCGTGGACAGGTGAGAAAGGAGACAAGAGGAGGAGGACAAGAGGAGGAGGACAAGAGGAGGAGGACAAGAGGAGGAGGACAAGAGGAGGAGGACAAGAGGAGGAGGACAAGAGGAGGAGGACAAGAGGAGGAGGACGCATAGGAGGACCGGGGGCCAAGAGGGGAGACACAGGGGATGAGAGGACCGGGGGCCAAGAGGTGAGACACAGCACCGGGGGCCAAGAGGGGAGACACAGGACCGGGGGCCAAGAGGGGAGACACAGGACCGGGGGCCAAGAGGGGAGACACAGGACCGGGGGCCAAGAGGGGAGACACAGGACCGGGGGCCAAGAGGGGAGACACAGGGGATAAGAGGAAAGGACCGGGGGCCAAGAGGGGAGGACCGGGCAATAAGAGGAGAGGACAGGGGGCCAAGAGGGGAGACACAGGGGATAAAGAAGAGGACCGGGGGAGAGACTGACAGCTCTCAGGGAGCGATCTGACAGGAGGGCGGGCATCCTATTTTCTGTCGGAATCGGATGCCTATTTGGCACCCGATTCCAGGCATTAGAAGAATCCGATGCTGTCCGATTTATATCGGACAGCATCGGATTTTACAAAAATCGTAGTGTGAAAGTAGCCTAAGGACAAAATACAGTTTCTTCTCTTAAAGCACCACTCAAGCGGACTATGTTTATTTCCTCGCTATAGTGGTTAATGGTTAAATTTAAGTGTCCCTCCCCCCCATATTGTACTCACCTGTCTCCTCTTTCATCCTTTTCCAGCGGTGCTCTACTTGGTCTCCGGTGATTTTTCTCACTTGTTGTAGCAGCTCTAGTGTTTCAAGTAGAGAGACATAACTTGACATAACTTTAGGCTTTCGGCCAATCAGAAGTTACAGGCACAAGATGGCAACACTGAACCAGAGTAAAGCTGAAAAAAGATGAAGCCACCAAAAGGATGAGTATACGGGTGGAAACACACTCACCGTGCCCAGCCCCTGTCTCACTGAATGGGAGCATGGAGTTGCTTGTGTTTATATGCAGCTCCACGCTCCCATCCAAACTGTCCGGGCGACTCATGTGAGATGCATACCAGATACTCGCATGCATCTTGCATAAGTGTGTTTCTACCCTAAGACAGAGTGCAGGGGCTTAGATTTAAAGGATCGCTTCAAAGCTGAAAAAGAAATCTGTTGTGGCATTTTAATGATTGTAATAGATCCATGGAAAACAATGATGTAAAAATATACTGGTACTTGATGCATTTTTACACAACAAATGGGTGAGTCTGATCCAGAATTTGGATCAACATAGTGCATGCTACAGTTCTGTACGGTCCATGCGTTGGTCAATGTTCTGTTAATGCTATCAGTGTCGCCAGGAAGAACACTGCATAAAATACACACGTTATTTACAAATATATTTTATATGTTCTTGCGTTTTTCTCCCATTCATAAGAATTGGTCAAGAAAGCTAAAAGAATGGACATGCTGCATATTTGAGAAATAAAGAAAATATAATCAAATCTGCAAAGAAAAAATTAGTCAACAAGCAAGTGTGATTTTGTGATCTGCATTTTGATTGTGTTTTTGATGGGGCAGTTTTTTCCTGTATTTGGGAAATTCGAGTCCAGAGCAGTCCCAGTAGCCAGGGCGAGATTTGCAAGATTTTATTTTATTTTTTTATTTATTAATAGTTTGTGATAAGCCAAAATATATATAAATATACCTGTGTGTGTGTGTAGCAGTGAAAATGAAAGAAGCACTAGGAACAATTCACCTCGGGTGCAGCGTCCAGCAGTGTTCAGCTGTAAACATTACCAAAAAATTGGACAGCACTCCATCTTGCACATCACGTTTTCTTTATTGGCCCATGTGTACTGAACGTTTCGGTTCCTCAAGAACCTTCCTCCAGCAGTGTACAACTCACACATTGTGTTAGGTTTATATAGTGTGCCAGTCATTAGTGTTATTTACAGACAATTATCCATAAAGTGCATTATTACAATGGTTTCCAACCTTATATTATTGCCATAGACTATCAGGTATTTTAACCTCTTTGATAGATATAAAGTGCCTTGTGCTAAATTAATATCGTTATTACAGTGCATCATGTACATACATTATTATCTAAAGTGCTTACAGGTGTTTTGAATACATTAAAGTGTTTTAATTCATCAGACTCACCCATCACATGTAAAAACACGTTACATCCCGGTGACCGGCGTCTTCCGGGTTCCCTGGGCATGCGCAGTAGACCACCAATCACCTCCGCGGCTGTCTCCCACCAATCTCGCTGCTGTGCTTGCGATCATGTGGTATTGCAGCCAATCGCAGTTCGGCGCCTCCATTATGCGTGCAGGATCGCTGCCCTATGACGTCACCTGCCCATACTCGGCTCTCCATCCACCATTTTAAGTAGGGGCCACTTTCAACAAAAGGGCTGGCACTGATATGTACTCTATAATACTGCTCCCTACAGTGCCCATTCGTGGCTAAAACAATACCATTCTATCTACTGGGTCACTGTACGCAATTAAACCTTTGTACAGTTCCCCTATATAGACTAGGGCCGATCACCGGGGGCTAAAATTATCAAGTTCTCATGTTTCACATGTTCTATGTTTTTGTATTTTTGTATTTTAGATGAAAAATGAAGATGAAAAGTTGAAGACTCATCCATCCATGTATAGGAATATAAGGAGGGGGGTAATATGTATTTTTACCCAGGGACATGTGAGTAACCCACCAATCACCATATATTTAAAGAATTTAATTGGCATTATACTGAGAAATTGATAATTTTAGCCCCCGGTGATCGGCCCTAGTCTATATAGGGGAACTGTACAAAGGTTTAATTGCGTACAGTGACCCAGTAGATAGAATGGTATTGTTTTAGCCACGAATGGGCACTGTAGGGAGCAGTATTATAGAGTACATATCAGTGCCAGCCCTTTTGTTGAAAGTGGCCCCTAATTAAAATGGTGGATGGAGAGCCGAGTATGGGCAGGTGACGTCATAGGGCAGCGATCCTGCACGCATAATGGAGGCGCCGAACTGCGATTGGCTGCAATACCACATGATCGCAAGCACAGCAGCGAGATTGGTGGGAGACAGCCGCGGAGGTGATTGGTGGTCTACTGCGCATGCCCAGGGAACCCGGAAGACGCCGGTCACCGGGATGTAACGTGTTTTTACATGTGATGGGTGAGTCTGATGAATTAAAACACTTTAATGTATTCAAAACACCTGTAAGCACTTTAGATAATAATGTATGTACATGATGCACTGTAATAGCGATATTAATTTAGCACAAGGCACTTTATATCTATCAAAGAGGTTAAAATACCTGATAGTCTATGGCAATAATATAAGGTTGGAAACCATTGTAATAATGCACTTTATGGATAATTGTCTGTAAATAACACTAATGACTGGCACACTCTATAAACCTAACACAATGTGTGAGTTGTACACTGCTGGAGGAAGGTTCTTGAGGAACCGAAACGTTCAGTACACATGGGCCAATAAAGAAAACGTGATGTGCAAGATGGAGTGCTGTCCAATTTTTTGGTAATGTTTACAGCTGAACACTGCTGGACGCTGCACCCGAGGTGAATTGTTCCTAGTGCTGCTTTCATTTTCACTGCTATATATTTATTCAAAACTGAGAGATTGCACAGGAAGATTGACTAATATTGTCTAGTTATATGAACTATGGAGCCCGGAGCTTTTGGCTATACTGTTGAGGATGAGGAGAGGATACTGAGGGGAGTGGATGAAGATGCTGGTTTTCTGAATACACCAACAGTGAATGAAACTAAACGTAAATATGAAATTGATATGAAGTGTGTACTCACCCAGCAACTACACTTGACCACTCTGGGACAATATTATAAAGAAAGAAGGATCCCACGGGGACTAAGGTCTAATGTCCGCCCGAATCTCTTTATGACTGACAATACCTTTTGTGAGAGATTCAGTAGCATATCTGATAAATATGCATTTGATATGATTCTATTGAACATGGAGTTTTTACAAAAAGACATTAGTTCACTACAGGTTGAAGTGAAAAGCAGTGAAGAAAAAATTAAAGCAGCTTTGACACAAGAAGAATGGAACAAGTTTGCAGACCTGGTTAAGGGGAGAGTGGATAAGGGGAGAAAAAAGCAATACAAGAGAGTGTCTTATTTTCAGGGAAACAGGGTACATATATACACACACACACATTACCAAAAAATTGGACAGCACTCCATCTTGCACATCACGTTTTCTTTATTGGCCCATGTGTACTGAACGTTTCGGTTCCTCAAGAACCTTCCTCCAGCAGTGTACAACTCACACATTGTGTTAGGTTTATATAGTGTGCCAGTCATTAGTGTTATTTACAGACAAGCCGCAAGCTGCTGATCTCCCGACGGTAGCTGCGGGCCATCTTCTGCCTCACAGAGGTCCGCGGCGATGCAGCAGCGAGATGACCTGCGCTAGCCGCAGCACAGGATTCATATCTCCCGCATCAACGTAGCCAGGACATGACCGACGCCAGCCGGTCATCTTCGGCTGCTCACAGAGGCGCAGAATTCATATCACTGCCAATCCGCAGCCCGCTTCGCTGATTGGTCGCCGCACTCAGCGGTGACCAATCAGCAGTCCTGGTGCGTGTTTTAAAACACGCTGTGCTGATTGGTTGCCGCGGCTGGCTGAGTGGTTAGCACTGTATAGTTGCTCAGTGTTCGCACTATATGGTGGCTCAGTGGTTACTACTGTATATGGTGGCTCAATGGTTAGCACTGTATGGTGGCTCAGTGGTTAGCCCTATGTGGTGGCTCAGTGGTTAGCACTGTATGGTGGCTCAGTGGTTAGCACTATGTGGTGGCTCAGTGGTTAGCACTGTATATGGTGACTCAGTGGTTACTACTGTATATTGTGGCTCAGTGGTTAGCACTGTATGGTGGCTCAGTTGTTAGCACTGTATACGGTTGCTCAGTGGTGAGCATTGTATGGTGGCTCAGTGATGGGATGCAGGCACATGGGTGCCAGAAGGCACAGAGCAGGCAAGGGCACAGGGGAGGGAGAAGACACAGGGGGAGGCAAAGTCATAGGCTGAGAGCACACAGAGCGGAGAGAAAGGCACAAGTAAATGTCAATGCGCACAGCAGAAGAGACAGCACAGAGAGGAGAGAGCACACTAGGGGACACAGGCACAGAGACTGCCCTCCCTATGCAATAGCATTGGGCCTATTTCTATACCCGATGCGTTAGAATCGGGCCACCATCTACTCTATAATGATGGCCGAATAAAGGCGGTTGTTTCACAAAGAAGAGTGCTGCAGTCCTTTATTTGTGTATATATATATATATATATATATATATAAATATACATACACACACCGGTGTATATATATATATATACATATATACATATATATATATATATATAATATACCCTGTTTCCCCTGAAATATATATATAAATATAACGTGTATTGATATATGCACTTTGAACTCTAAATGCTTCTTTTCTTTTTTCTTTTTTGCTTACTTACAGAGTGCATGGCACATCAGGGACGTGACTAAAACTGAAATCCTATTATTGGAGAAGTATATATACATCATCTGGATGTGCAGGTGAGTGACGTGTCCTGCGTGACCTCTCCTGGGCGGGTTGTAATAGAAGAGCTACTTATTATACCATTGTCCATGTCATACGTGTATCACAGGGTCGTGTTTGTTCTTCATGCTCTATTATCGAAATGACCATAATTATTAAAAATAATTATTGGGCGTTTTGAGCTTTGATCACGGTAACTATGTAATCTGGGTTATTACGTTTATAGTCTTGGATTAATGACTGATTTTGTAGCTCTATATGTGACGGGTTAAGAGAATGTTGTTATTTTCTGATCCCCAGAGTCCACACTTTTTCAGCCTCTTAGCTTTCAGTGAATAGAAACATTCTTGGTGGTCTTTCCAAGTGACCAGGTGCATCTCTTCTTAAAAGATAAAACATCATCTACACAGGGATATTGTGCTCATTTTGTAACTGATTGATCCCTAGAACAGTGGACTGAGAGAATGAGAGAAATGCTATGGGATGGTCTGGTGTCACGCTGCCATTTTTCAGCATCTGTGAATCCAGATGAAAATGGACGCACCTGCATCTGTTTTTAGCCCCATTGACTTTCCGTGGAGTTGGATGAACTTGCGGGTGCATCCAGTTCTTCCCGTTGGCCCCTCATCTGGGTGTCACCAGTTTATGCACTGAGACCAAAAATGCATTTTGTTGCAAATTTGGTCTCTGTGACAAAAAAAAGAGAAACACCCAGATATGGGGCACTTAAATTAAAATGTGTCCCTTTCTAACCTGGATCTGGCGGGTTCCAGATCCTGCTAGATCCAGACACCAGATTTTGTTGCCGTGTACAAATGGAACAATGTGTTCATAATTTCACTGCAACCAGCAAATTGCCAGTGAAACTGCTAGCAAAATTGCCGCGTGTGATGGTACCTTTTAGATGTGTGTTCTTGGTTGTGAAATTGAGCTGGATAGCCCCTTTTAAGGGGATTTTGTTAGGACTGTTTTACTGGAAAACTAGTTATCTTTCTGTGTAGGTCCTAATACATCAATACAAATGAGGCCTGTCTTGTAGTGATCCGTTGTGCCAGCGCTGAGAAATCCGGCTTTGAAGAAACATGCAAATAAACCTGGAAGTACTTTGGGGCGTGCCCATGTATTGATACCCACCTCCAGAGTGCATCCAGGCTTATTTTCATGATACTTCAAAGCTGAATTTCTCAGCTCTGCCATATCGGATTACTACAAGGCAGGTCTCATTTGTATTGTTGTACTAGGACCTATTCAATTAGATCACTCCTGGTAGGTTTCTTTTGACCCCTTAAAGTAAAATCACACATATGTGATATATATTGTGGGGGAAGTCATTTATTAGCTCGGCTCTCTCCTTACATGGCAGATGCCCTTAAGTAATTAAATACCACTATCTTCTCTAACAGTATAATTTAAATGGAAACGCACACCGGTGCATGCAGACATGGGATCCCATCAGCTCCCCGCAACAAGATTGCCGGTCACCCATGAGTTACTATGGCAGCAGGGGCCACATGCAAATCAGCCTAAAAGTGCACTGGGGGAGGGGTATCGATACATGATCACACCCCATTTCAATTCAAGGCTAATTTGCATGTGACTTAAAAACTTAATTCCTCACCTCTGGACACATGCTGAGCTTCATAAAAAGCCACAATTGTCACCATATAGTGCAATACTGTGGTATGAAGTGATCAAACTGGTTCAAGTTCTTTATGAACTTTGCAGGGAAGGAACCATCCACTCCATTCCCCTATTGCCTTCTGAACTCCTACCTGAAAATGGAACATCTTTATAATTGATTTCAGTTTTCTGCTCCATTTCCAGTCATGTAGTCGTGTCGTCCCATTGAATGTTTCCTTCTCCTGACTCCAGCAGAAGGTGACAGTGCTGTCACTGCAGAGGCTGAGCTCCGCACATACGGGCCCCGCTGGGACAGCCGTCTGATTGACGACACTGTGGTGATCTGCCCAAGACTAGGCTCCTGAAATTATATCATTAGATCCTATGGGAAAGGTCATAAGAAGCTAACATGTAAGATTATTTTCTGACTCCGTACTGAAATGGCTGAAGGGAAGTTGATGCCAGAACCAATCGTATAGATTTCTATAGGATTATCCTCATACATCTCAGCTCATCAGAGTTTTGCTAGATTGGTCTTAAATCAAAAAAACACAGCATGTTGGATTCATTGTTGCATTTATCCCTTTATGTCTAATTTCTGGTGTCTATTTACCTGTTATTGATTTGCTCCAAATTCTTTCATTTAATTTGTGCCTTTTTCTTAATGTCTATTTTGTGTGTACACTGCTGTGTTCATACCTCGTTCTCATACCTCGAGAACGTTTCCACATCTTTTCCCATTACACACAAACTTAAATGTAATTTATGGGATTTTATGGGATATACCAGCACAAAGTAGCAAGTATTTGTAAAGTATAAAGTAAATGATACCTGGTTTTCTAAATATTGAAAAAAATATCAATCTTAAAATTGTGACATCCATTTGTATTCAGCCCCTGAGTCAGTTCTTTGTAGGACCACCTCTTGCTGCCATTACTGCTGTAAGTCTTTTGCACATCTAGAGGCTGAAATTTGTGCTGCTTCTTCTTTGCACTCGATCTCTTGCTCAGTGAGATAAGTTGGAGGCGTCTTTGAACACCAATTTTCACGTCTTGTCACAGATTCTCAATAAGAGTTCAGGCTTAGATTGTGACTGGGCCGTTCACTAACATTCAATATGGTCTGCTCTAAACCATCCTTTCTAGGTCTGCAAAATGTTTAGGTTCGTTGTCCAACTGGAAGGTGACCCTATGCCCCAGTCTCACATGTTTTGCAGCCTTTAACAGGTTTTCTCCAGGACTGCCCTGTATTTGGCTCCATCTACCTTCCCATCAGCTCTGACCAGCTTCCCTGCCCCTGCTGAAGAAAAGTCTACCCACAGCAGGATGCAGCGACCACCATGTGTGACAGTGGGGGTGGTGTTTTCAGGGTGGTGTGCAGGGTTAGTTTTCCGATACACATAGCGTTTTGTGTTTAGCCCAAAATGTTTTACTTAGTTCTCATCTGATCAGGGCGCCTTCTTTTACATGCTCGCTGTGTCTCCTACATGGCTTTTTGCAAACAGGACTTCTTATAACGTCCTGCTTTCAAGAATGTCTTTCTTCTTGCCACTCTTCCATAAAAGCCACATTTGTGGAGTATAAGTCTAATAGTTTTCCTGTGGACAAATTCTCCCACCTGAGCTGTGGATGTTTGTGGCTCTACCAGTGACCATGGGCTTCTTTACTGCTTCTCTAATTAGCGCTCTCCTTGTTTGGGTGTCTGTTTCGGTGGACGGCCATGTCTTGGTTGATTTGCCATTGTGCCATACTACTTCTATTTTGGATAACAGATTGTGCACTTTTCTGTGAGATGTTCAGAGCTTGGGCTATTTTTTTTTTTTTTTTATTATAACCTAACCCATCTTTATTCTTCTTTACAACTTTATCCCTGACCTGTCTGGGGTGTTCCTTTGTTTTCATGATGCTGTTTGATCCCTAATGTTCCCAAACAAACCTCTGAGACCTTCACAGAACCAACATTTTTTTTTTTTTTTTATTGTGTGTCAAATTTAATCACATGTGCCAATTTGGGGGAAAACCAAAATGAATAATCCAAAACATAAAACATTTTCATATAATGAATTGGCCCATCTCACCTGGTGATGGCCCCAGACTGGTGCTCAACAGATGTATATATAGTCTGGTCAAAGACCATATAGATGAATAGTCACCATAGAATGATTTTTTTTTCTTTTGTATTACATAGACTTATTTTTCCACATGGGAAAGAAGTTTTGCTGAATTTTTTGTGATTTGTGCCTGAAAAATCCAGATCTGATTGTAGTATTGGCACTTGGATATCTGGTGAACGTTCCCAAGTTTTTGTCCAAACTGAACTCGTCAAGCTCAAGAACATTTATGACACGTGAAAGCTCAAACACTGAGTTGTTTTTTTTGTTGCATCTCATTGATTGGCTGGATCGTTTTTTTTTTTTTTTTTTTGAACATCCGGACGGGGGGAGGGTTCTTGAGCGGTCCGGATGGGGGAGGGGTTCTTGAGCGCCGGCGGGGAGGGTTCTTGAAGGCGGCGGGGGAGGGGTTCTTGAGAGGCCGGACGGGGGGAGGGGTTCTTGAGAGGCCGGACTGGGGAGGGGTTCTTGAGCGGCGGACTGGGGGAGGGGTTCTTGAGCGGCCGGACTGGGGGGAGGGGTTCTTGAGCGGCAGGACTGGGGGAGGGGTTCTTGAGCGGCCGGACTGGGGGAGGGGTTCTTGAGAGGCCGACTGGGGGAGGGGTTCTTGAGCGGCCGGACTGGGGGAGGGGTTCTTGAGCGGCCGGACTGGGGGAGGGGTTCTTGAGCGGCCGGACGGGGGGAGGGGTTCTTGAGCGGCCGGACTGGGGGAGGGTTCTTGAGCGGCCGGACGGGGGGAGGGGTTCTTGAGCGGCAGGACTGGGGACGTATGGTTTTTGGAAATCTGCAGCATGTCAATTTTATTTTAGTATTTTTCATCCAGTGAAATGAATGTGAAAAAAAACTCACTTAAAAATGTGATCAAAACGTGCTCACTGTTCACAGCATTTTTCCTGCCAAATCTCTCTTCTGGTTCAGAAAGACCTGCAGCAAAGCTGTGTGAACAGCGCCTTATATCGGAGCTCACCTGGGTGAGGATTCCTCACGCTGATCCTTCGGTGCTCAGATCGCAGGCTGTGAAAGCTGCACCGTGTTAATTTCAGAAATCCTTTCAAGTGTTTCTCAGACCAGCGGGAGCGGCTTTTATTCTCAGCATCAAAGACAAAAAAAAATCCTTTTTATTTATTTTTTTTTTTCTCTTTTTTTTTTTCCTCTTTAAAAACATTTCTCACCTGTACAGCTCTTATGGATGACCCCTGTGGTCGCCCACCTGCCATCTGCAGAGCCCCCACTGTACTACTTTGTTTTGTGCTCACAAAAATAAGCTATAAAAAGGGCCCCGGGGCTGCCATAAAGCGAGGAAGGGGAGAAAACAAAGGCAAAATAACAAGCAAAGCGCACTTCAATTATTCTTATTTATTTTTTATGGTAAAGAACACAGTATTACATTATAGCAGCAGATGATTCTACTTCTGATATCTATTGTAAAGAAATGAAGACATCTAAAGCTGAACTTTACTGGGATTTTAACCCTGTACAGGAAGTTTTCAAAATGTATTAATTATTGGCATAATGCTGGGGTGGTGAGCGGGTCTGGAATTTAAAGAGAGTCTCTTTTGGGCGACCTCTATTTTCCTGAGCCGGTATGTAGCCGATCTAGCCAGTCCACATATTACACCACCGGCCATATGTATTGCTTCCATTGCAACATATCACACAGAGTACATGACATACAGTAATTACCACCAATTATTGCCATTCTTATTCCAGGCACACCTGCGCTTGCTTGTGTTTTGTTCTTTTTTTTTTTTTTTTTTTTTTAAAGGGAACCTGACAGCTACTTTATGCCCCCAAACCCATCACTACCTGTCCCTGCAGCTTCCAACTACATCCCTAATCATCCCCGTCTGACCTAATAGTGTCCTGTAGTCTAATTCATTCTTTTTCTCAGCGATTATCACGCCAGCAGGGGGGGATATGGACGCTGAGAGCCCGCTCAGAGTGACTACACTCCGAAGACACCATCCTAATCACCATACGAGAATGTGAGTTATAAAGCTTTTCTCAGCGATTACAGGACCATTTTAGCTTAGGCTGGGATGATCAGTGATATATTAGAAGCTGCATGGATGGTAGGGATAGGTTTGGTGGCATATTCCCTTTTAAGTCTGCGTTCACACGTTGCATTTTTCTGCTCCGCTTTTTGTTGTGTTTTTGCTTCTGTTTTTTGTGTCATTTGTCTACATGTTTCATAGTTTTTTTTTTTTTCATTCACCACTAAAGCAGCAAAAACGCAGCATTTGCATTTTGCACTCTCTCATTGCTCTCAGTGGTGAAAAATGCCAAAGAATTGCTACGCTACTTCTTTCAAAAGCTCAGCAGTTCTCCATCTTGGTTAGGAAGGGAAAGAGCAATCATCTGCCAGAGATTTCTGGAATCTCAAAACTTTTGTTGGTTCTGTAAAAAGCAGCTTTTAATTTGCATTGGACTTGTGAAAAAAATGCAAAAAAAAATCCCATGATGTTGATCATAACATAAGTACGTATGATCCCCATCTACGTGCAGACGTCATAGATTAGATTTTTGACGTTGCTGTACTTTAGAGAATTAGAAGATGCATTTTGTTGTAAATATTGGTAAAATTAAATATATGTATTGTGAGCACAAGCCGAGGTACATGGAAGACCCGCTTGGCAGCAGAATTGATGCAACCAGTCGTGTTCTTAAAGGGATCCTGTCACCTCCAAAACGCCACCTAAGATACCAAAACATGTCCCTGCAGCATATTATCACTGATCTCACACTCCTTTTGTCTCCTTAAAGCATCCTGTGAAAGCGCATAAAAACGCTTTAATACTTACTCATTAGTGATTATAATTAGCAGGGGTTATATTCTTTAGCCTTGGGACGTGTTGTTTTGCAGCCTGAATGATCCAGCCCTCTCTGTGCAGCTTCTGCTGTGATGTGGAGCTGAATGCAGGACTAATAATTTGCATTCTGTGAGTGACAGAGAGGGGGAGGGCAAAGCCTGCACAAGCAAAGCGCACAGACAGAGAGCGGGTGGATGCTGGCCTGCAGACAACACGCCCTAAGCTAAAATATAACCTGTAATATATCTAATGAGTAAGTATTAAAAGTTTTTATTCACTTTCACAGGATGCTTTTAGGAGACAAAAGGAGTGTGAGATTAGTAATAATATGCTGCAGGGACATGTTTTGGTAGTTTAGGAGGCGTTTGGAGGTGACAGGATACCTTTAAAACAACACAATGTCCAGCAGTTTATTAGTAATTGTCATAAACGCTTGTAATGCACGTCACACTGTAATACACAGTTCACACATTGATGGAACAATTACAGCCTGTTTCCTCTGGCAGATACGCCTGATAAACGGGACACTTGAGACACTCAGTCTCTCTCAATGGCAGTGTCCCCACATGGCCCATTACATCTAGTCCATGGCAGTGCCACCGTGCCCACTGACCTTAATCCATTGGTTAGAGAGGCTGCTGCCACATGGACTCGGCCTGATGCAGGCCAAAACCAGGTTCAAGCTTCGAGTTACTCAAGGTGTCTCCAAGGTCTCCTCATCAGGAGCTCCAAACCCTCTGTGTCAGGCCACAAGGCTCCTCTCAACCCAGAGGAACAGGACCTATGCTGACCTCACCACCCATGTGATGACCAGGAGGGAGTCAGCTTATGTCTGATCTGACACACCCATGGGAGGATCCCCATTTGTCAAGACACTCCCATGGCTTTTCCAACCCGGAGTCTAGCGCTTGTAATGCATTATCTGCACCTGTGGAAGCTCAAGTCCCAGCAAAATGCCTTACTGAGCCATGCAGAACTACCATTCCCAGCATAGGTATTTGCAAGGCAGCTAGCCGCTGCACCACTGTATGTAAAATTCTTAAAGGGAATCTGTCACCAGGGTTTTGCCATCCCATCTGAGAGCAGCATAGACAGAGACCCTGATTCCAGCGATGTGTCACTTACTGAGTTGCTTGCTGTCATTTTGATAAAATTACTTGTATCTCTGCTGACGATTTAGCAGTTCATGAATATGCTGGACTACCTGGCAGCAGGCAGCTAGGCCTATAATGATAATCTCCATCTGATTAAAAAGTCATTCTTATCAATACACTGAGCTGCCAAGTAAGTGACACATGGCTGGAATCAGGGTCTCTGGTCCTACATTATGCTGCTCTCAGATTAGGTGGCAAGCACCTTGGTGACAGATTCCCTTTAATTACCTCAACCAGGTCAAAAGTGACCAGTTTTTGCTCCTTTTTTGAACAGCTGCTTTTGATCTTTCTGTTTTTGTTTTGTGTCAAATCCCTCCTACAGTTTCTGAGATATGGGCCTATTTGTGCACATTTTTAAGACTTTTACCCAGGGGCCTGGCTCCCGAGGTACAGTGCCTTGTTAGGGTAAGTGCACACTGGCCGGGTTTTCGGCGGTTTACCTGTGTAAACCGCCGTTTTGTTTACATTAGTTTTATGTTAATTTATGTTAATCTAAACCGGCGTTTGGATTAACATTAAAACTAATGTAAACAGCCCAAGGCTGTGCACACACCCGCGGTTACCCAGCGTCATCCGTTGCTAACCCGCAGGTTTCCCAGCGGGTTAGCAAAGAATGACCATGTTCTAAAAAACGGCGGTTCTGCAGCGGCTGCAAGCAGAATCATGTGCTGCTTCCAGCCGCTGCAGAATCGCCGCCGAGAACCCGCTGGGCAGCCGCCGGATACCGCCCGGCTCCCGCCGCACATACCCGCCTGGAAGCCGGTGGACGGCGCCGGAGCTTCCTGGCGGGTACCGCCAGCTGCCGCCTAGAAACACGCCGGGTAAGTGTGCACTTACCCTTAAAGTATTTGTCCCCCTTGAGCTTTTCAACCTTTTGCCACATTTCAGGCTTCAAACATAAAGATATAAATTCTAATTTTTTTGTGAACAATCAACAACAAGTGGGACACAATCATGAGGTGGAACAAACTTTTTTGGATATTTTAAACTTTTTTAACAAATAAAAAGCTGAATAGTGGGGCGTGCAATATTATTCGGCCTCCTTGAGTTAATACTTTGTAGCGCCACCTCTTGCTGCGATTACAGCTGCAGTCTCTTGGGATTGTCTCTATCAGTTTTGCACATGGAGAGACTGAAATTCTTGCCCATTCTTCCTTGCAGAACAGCTGGAGCTTAGTGAGGTTGGATTGAGGCGTTTGTGATCAGCAGTTTTCAGCTCTTTCCACAGATTCTCCATTGGATTCAGGTCTGGGCTGTGACTCGGCCATTCTAACACCTGGATACGGTTATTATTGAACCATTCCATTGTAGATTTTGCTTTATGTTTGGGATCTTTGTCTTGTTAGAAGATAAATCTCTGACCCAGTCTCAGGTCTTTTGCAGACTCCAGCAGGTTTTCTTCCAGAATGGTCCTGTATTTGGCTCCGTCCATCTTCCCATCAATTTTAACCATCTTCCCTGTCCCTGCTGAAGAAAAGCAGGCCCAAACCATGATGCTGCCACCATGTGTGACAGTGGGGATGGTGTTTTGAGGGTGATGAGCTGTGTTGATTTTACGCCAAACATATCATTCTGCATTGTGGCCAAAAAGTTTGATTTTGGTTTCATCTGAGCAGAGCCCCTTATTCCACATGTTTGGTGTCTCCCGGGCGGCTTGTGGCAAACTTCAAACCAGACTTTTTATGGACATCTTTGAGAAATGGCTTTCTCTTCCAGTCATTTAGGACAACATTGGATCATTCAGAGATCCTCACTGAACTTCTGGAGTGAGCTTGATGCACTGAAAGTAAAGGGGCCGAATAATATTGCACGCCCCACTTTTTAGTTTTTTAAAAGTTTAAAATATCCAATAAATTTTGTTCCACTTCACGATTGTGTCCCACTTGTTGTTGATTCTTCACAAAAAAATTTGAATTTATATCTTTGCGTTTGAAGCCTGAAATGTGGCAAAAGGTTGAAAAGTTCACAGGGATGAATACTTTCACTACGCACTGTATATGCAAAGAGCAATGGATTTTGTTTTTATTTTATTTTTCAATAAAAATGCTGCATACTCGCGTGAGAAAAAAACTTTTAATACAGTTCCTGCCCTGCTACATGATGAAGCAGAGCTGTACACTGCAGTTCTAGGATTTATAGATTGCTTATAAATCGATAAAATATACCTGCTTCTCAGCTCTGACCCCCACCTCAGGGAACCCAGAATCTTCAGCCTGGCAACTTCATATAAGAGCAAAAAGCAGGAGGTGTGTCAGGGGCGTGGATGCTGGGAGCTGCAGGAGCATCCTACATTCCAGTGAGGAGTGATGATGATGATCCATTGAAAGGTGGAGGGATAGGAAGATACCATGTTCCTATGGGGGAGGGGAGATCATGCAGAGCTGAATTGATCAATGGAATGATTTGCCTCTGCTTGCATCCTCACAATAACAGTACACATTATGCATCATCATGCAGCAGAGGATCACAGCATGTATTTCTATCTGCTTGGTGGCATGATTGCTATTTGAAGCCTGGATTCCCCCCGTCACATAGGATGGTATTTCAGGGGCTGGATTGTATGTGTGAGCATGGGTCTGGCGACCACTCCACCTCCCTATACAGAAATGTGAGGGGACGTGAATGTAGGCTGATCCTGAAGTTTCCAGGATCCATGCCCCCGAAACACATTCTCTTTTCTGCTTCTAGATCAGGGGTGGGGAACCTCAGGCCCAAGGGCCGAATGCGGCCCTCAATTACTTTTTTGCGGCCCCCTGGCAGATTCCTGGAGATTGCAGTGTTCAGACTGGCAGATGCGTTTTACAGACTGTCTTCCCTTTAAATCCAGCTCTCCAGTGATCTCTATGCCCCAGCCCGAGCCTCCCCAGTGAGGTATATACACCCATCCTCTCCAGTGATGTCTAGGGCTCTAGCAAACCTGGAAAAGCAGTTGAGAAGCAACATGACCAATATTACACCAAAGAGAAGCAGCTCCAGCCACCACAGTAGGGGTGAGTTGATATTTTTTAACCAAATATAGCGGGTAATTTTCAAGTTGATAATTTTGTACGGCCCTCGAAGGATTGTAGAAATTTACAAATGGCCCTCGGCAGAAAAATGGTTCCCCGACCCTGTCCTAGATGAAGATGACATGCGGAAATCTATGGTTCCATGAGGTAGGGGGGGAGATCAAAGGAGCAGGTATGATTTTATTGAATTATAAGAGATCTATAGATCCTAGAACTGCAGTGTACAGCTCTGCTTCATCATGTACGAGGGCAGGGACTGTACTAAAAGGCTTTCTCTCATTGGAGTTCCCTCAATCTCTTATGGTACCTTTACACGCCGCGACGGCAGGCTGGATACATCCCGCTACTTCACGTGCACGAGCACGCTCAAACGGCTACAAACGGTCAACGCATCTCCTTTACACGCCGCGACAAGGTGCGCTACGCCACGCTACATCTATAGCTAGCTACATCGCCGGGTGTGTCAAGTAGCCAGCTGTAGCTTAGCGTACCACGTTTACACAGCGCTGCAATAAGCTACTATGGGCGGACCTGGTACAGCAGGGACAGCACATAGGCGTGCCACAATCTTGGATTACGAGCCGTCCGTACGATGATAGGACAGCGCAATATCATCATGATTGGCCAGGCATCGCAGGGGCTGAGACATCCAGCACGCTCGAGCGATTGTGTAGTGTGACTGGTCAGCTCCTTAAATATGCCGCCCTAGGCAGCGACTACCAATCGTCATGCAGGAGCTTCCTCCAATGATCGGTGATGGGGCGCGGTATCCCGGAGCCTGGGTCACGCCTTAGCTACATTGCAGCTACAGCCCCGGGTGTCCAGAGTTCCCTTCCGTTGCCTCTTTACACGCCGATACAGCTCGCTACCATCGGCGTTGTAGCCATCAGTTTTCAAGCAGACCTAGGAAACAGATGTATCTGTTGCCGGCTGCAGCGTCACGTCTTCAGACGCCGCTACGACGGGCTACATTGGCGCTACAAGCTACATTTGTAGCCTGTAGCGGGATGTATCCAGCCTGCCGTCGCGGCGTGTAAAGGTACCATTACTGCTTTTCTCTCCCGCTAGCCATGTCCTCTTTTCATCTGTTCTCTACGGTCCACAAATGATCTTTAACTAACATCTGAACTAATCCGATCCTCCCACTCCCGGCTCCAAGACATCTCCCGAGCTGCATTAATTCTCTGGAATGCTTTACCCTAAGAAATCAGGACTATCCACAACATACATAGTTTCAGACGCTCCCTAAAAACACATCTTTTTAAGGCGGCCTATCATGCTCCCTAATAGAAGTCTTTTGTACTGTATATAGCCTATTCACTATCTCTCTGGACATAACTCTCCTTCAAACTCCACCAAACCCAAAAGCTCCACACAGATGTCTGGTGACCATTCACATAAAGTTATCTCTATCTCCCACTTCCTCAAGATGGCTGGACCAATATTGTAATAAGCCCCTGTACCTTGTGTAACCCCAATCTCGTTGATTGTAAGCTCTTATGAGCAGGGTCACCTATATTTTTGCTTTAATTATTGTATTATATTTTTTACATTGATTCTCTACTTTAACCTGATAACGACAGCCTTACATCTACAGACGTCGGAAAAAAAGGGTACTTACGCCTAGCCGACATCTGTAGATGTAAGGCAGGAAAAAGCCCTGTAGCGCCGCCCCTGTAGCTAAAATCTCTAGGGTATCAGCGTACCGATTGTAGCTGAGACCCTAGAGATTAGTAATTAGCTGGTGTTTTACCGCACCTGTAATGTGATGACCGGTAAGCACCGTTTACCGATCATCACATTACAAATAGTGACAGTGCCGGTAAAAAGTACTTTCACTTTGATCCGACATGAAAACACATGTCGGATCAAAGTGAAAGTATTAACCCCTGCCTTCCCCAAGACCCCCAGTACTGGGGATCATCCCCCCCCAACCATCTAAAAAAAGGTGGCGGCCGGCGGCAAAACCCGCCGCCTCCGCTTCATCTCTATGCGATCTGACAGGTGTCATGCTGTTCCAGTGGCCCCCAATGTGATCCCCCTCACCCCTGATCTCCCCCTCCCCAGCTCCCCCTGCTGCGCTCCCCCTCCGGTCATCAACCCGCCCCCCCCCCTTCCCCAGGTCTTCCCCTGTTTGGTCTCGACCCCTCAATTTGTGAAGCACCTGGGGGTTGAAAGTGCTCACTATGCATTGAGATATGTTCCTTGGGGGATCTAGTTTCCAAAATGGGGTCACTTGTGGGGGAGCTCCAATCTTTAGGCACACAGGGGCTCTCCATATGCGACATGGTGTCTACTAACAATTTGAATGGAAAATTAGCTCAAATAGTTAGCGGACACCATGTCGCGTATGGAGAGCCCTTGTGTGCCTGAACATTGGAGCTCACCCACAAGTGACCCCATTTTGGAAACTAGACACCCCAAGGAATTTATTCAGATGCATAGTGAGCACTTTCAACCCCCAGGTACTTCACAAATTCATCCATAAAAATGAAAAAGTACATTCTTTTCCACAAAATGTTTCTTTTTTCATTTTTACGGATTCATTTGTGAAGCACCTGGGGGTTCAAAGTGCTCACCACCCATCTAGATAAGTTCCTTGGGGGTCTAGTTTCCAAAATGGGGTCACTTGTGGGGGAGCTCCAATGTCTAGGCACACAGGGGCTCTCCATACGTGACATGGTGTCCGCTAACAATTGGAGCTAATGTTCCATTCAAATTGTTAGCGGACACCATATCGCGTATGGAGATCCCCTGTGTGCCTAAACATTGGAGCTACCCCACAAGTGACCCCATTTTGGAAACTAGACCCCCCAAGGAACTTATCTAGATGCATAGTGAGCACTTTGAACCCTCTGGTGCTTTACAAATTGATCCGTAAAAATTAAAAAGTACTTTTTTTCTCACAAAAATTTTCTTTTGTCCTCAACTTTTTCATTTTCACATGGGCAACAAGATAAAACGCATCCTAAAATTTGTTGGCCAATTTCTCCTGAGTACACCGATACCTCATATGTAGTCATAAACCACTGTTTGGGCACACGGCAGGGCTCGAAAGAGAAGGAGCGCCATTTGACTTTTTGAATGGTAAATTAGCTCCAAAAGTCAAATGGCGCTCCTTCCCTTCTAAGCCCTGCTGTGCGCCCAAACAGTGGTTTATGACCACATATGAGGTATCGGTGTACTCAGCAGAAATTGCCCAACAAATTTTAGGATCCATTTTATCCTGTTGCCCATGTGAAAATGAAAAATTGAGGCTAAAAGAACATTTTTGTTGGAAAAATTAAAATGACCATTTTTTGTTTCCACTTTGCTTTAATTGCTGTGAAGCACCTGAAGGGTTAATCATTTTCTTGAATGTAGTTTTGAGTAGCTTGAGAGGTGCAGTTTTTGGAATGGTGTCACTTTTGGGTGTTTTCTGTCATGTACACCCCTCAAATGGACTTCAAATGTGATGTGGTTACAAAAAAAAAGGTTATGTAAATTTTGGTGGAAAAATGAAAAATTGCTGATGAACTTTGACCCCTTATAACTTCCTAACCAAAAATGTTTTTTTCCCCAAAATTGTGCTGATGTAAAGTAGACATGTGGGAAATGTTATTTATTAACTATTTTGTGTCACATAACGCTCTGGTGCAACAGAATAAAAATGACAAATTTGAAAATTGTCACATTTTCAAAATTTTTGCCAATTTTTTTTATATTTTCACAAATAAACACAAAAATTATCAACCTAAATTTACCACTAACATGAAGCCCAATATGTCACGAAAAAACAGTCTCAGAATCGCTAGGATCCTTTGAAGCGTTCCAGAGATATTACCTCATAAAGGGACACTGGTCAGAATTACAAAAAACGGTCTGGTCATTAAGGTGGAAATTGGCTCCGTCACTAAGGGTTAATTACTGTATTGTATTGTTTTTATATAATTGTTACCTATGATCGTTTTATATGAACCACTGAATTGTAAAGCGCTGCGGAATATGTTGAAGATTATTATTATTATTATTATTTTACTTTCTTGTGTTCAGTAAGTGACTTTTGCTGCAGACAATCAGTGTCTACTGCGATTTCTGCAGCTGTGAAGAGGTGTCACACCGGAAGGTAAGAATAGGAAAGAATGGCAGATGCTAATCAGTGTGACAGCTGCATAGAAATACATGCTGACTGACTGCACCCAATCACACTCGCCTGTGCAGAGAGGTGGGCGGGTAAGAAGTGAATATTCATTTTGATTTAACAATGGGTGTATGATCATACGTTTTCCAGGGCATAAAGCAACTCAATAGGGCAACATACAGCAATAAGAGATATAACACCTCCCCTGGCAATAAGCCAAAAATAATATGACACTTTTATTCTCAGGAAAACATGGTATTTATTATTTCTTTACTTTTATTCATTAATTTTTTTTGTATCACTGTCTAAGCGGGTGTAATTTTCACCATTATCCCATAGGTTTTTTTTGTATAGCTTTTCATTATTTTTTTTTTATTTTTTTTTTTAACACTTAAGTTTCCAATTTTGTTATCATTATTCTTATTCCATTTTGGTTGAATATTCAACCTAGAAATATACAGTAACCCTGTAGAACAAATAATGGCCTGTACGTTCTTACAGAATTCAGCCCCAGTATAACAGGAGAGCCTGGTTCCCAATATCATTGATATTATCCCCTCGTTACTGTGCGCTGATCGTGCCGCTGAGGGTTTAAGGCTACATGCACACATTGAGTATCTGGTGCAGAAATATCTGCATCTCTTGGCAGGAGAAATGCAACAGCAAAACGCATGTTCTTGTCACGTGTGTTTTTTTTTTTTTTGTTTTTGTTTTTTTGGGTGCATTTTTAATTCAGGTTTTCCCCTTCATTAAGATTATTATTATTCATTATGATAGTGTCATTTATTCCATGGCGCTTTACATGTGGAAAGGGCATACATAGACAAGTACAATAAACATGAGCAATGCAAGGCACACATGAGTACAGGAGGAGATAGGACCCTGTCCGCGAGGGCTCACAGTCTACAAGGATGGGTGAGGATACAGTAGGTGAGGAGAGAGACCCTCCAAATGAGGCTTACAGTCTACAAGGATGAGTGAGGATACAGTAGGTGAGAAGAGAGGACCCTGCCCCGAAGGCTCACAGTCTACAAGGATGGTTGAGGATACAGTAGGTGAGAGAGGACCCTGCCTATGAGGTCTCACAGTCTTCAAGGGATGGGTGAGGATACAGTAGGTGAGGAGAGAGGACCCTGCCCACGAGGGCTCACAGTGTACAAGGGATGGGTGAGGATACAGTAGGTGAGGAGAGAGGACCCTACCCGTGAGGGCTCACAGTTTACAAGGGATGGGCGAGGATACAGTAGGTGAGGAGAGAGGACCATGCCCACGAGGGCTCACAGTATACAAGGGATGGGTGAGGATACAGTAGGTGAGGAGAGAGGACCCTGCCTACGAGAGCTCAGTCTACAAGGGATGGGTGAGGATACAGTAGGTGAGGAGAGAGGACCCTGCCCACGAGAGCTCACAGTCTACAAGGGATGGGTGAGGATACAGTAGGTGAGGAGAGAGGACCCTGCCCACGAGGGCTCACAGTCTACAAGAGATGGGTGATGATACAGTAGGAGAGGGTTGAGCTGGTTGTCCGGCGGAGGATCACTGCAGGTTGTAGACTTGTCGGAAGAGATTGAGGGGCTCCGAAACGCATTGGTGAAATAAAGCTATCATTCTCCCAGACATCCTAGTGAGTCTGGTATTTTCTGGGGCAGCAGCGTGGATGTGAAGGCACTTTGTCCTGGATAACTGATCTATCCCACAGTGAGCTGTGGAAGTGCGGTCCCTGCAGCAGCTGCTTTGTTTTTGAGTGAGCATACCTCTTGTGGGTGACACAACCTGACCAGGTGAGCGGCTTTCATTCTGTCTATTACCATCAATCCCTCTTGGGAGATAAGACCCTGTTGCGCATTTTCATTTCACAGATAGGTTGGTTTCACACTGCAGTTTTTTCCCTGATCAGGTTCGATCATGTTTGTGGACCGGAGCGGAACCAGGAGAGGAACTTGCAGAGAAAAAGTATAATTGAAAGATTGACTCCTGTTCTGAGTTTTGGAGACATTCCTGGTTTTGACACACAAACCGGATGGAACCTGATCAGGGAAAAAACTGCAGTGTGAAACCAGCCATAGTGTCTGACCCAACCTTGACATATTAAGGCTATGCTCACACTGGAGGTTTTTGTTTTATTTGCATGATTTTTTTTCCCTTGGTTTTATGCAAATTACATGCTAATAAAAACCAGCAATTTTTCATTCCTAGCAAAACCTATGTGATTCTGGAAAAGTCCTGCACACACATTGAAACAGTTTGTTTTTTCCTGATGGAAGTTGAAACCTGTTTGGTTTTTGCAACATTTTTCAAAGAATGAACAGGTCAATTCTTTCAGCATTTGTGAATAGGTTTTGCTGACACAGAGAACACAGAGAGAGAGAGAAAGACACTGACTGACTGACCGACTGAAATACCGGCCGACTGGCCCAAGTACCGGCCAAAATCACAAACCGCAGAAAACTGACAGCCAATAGATCTTTATTTACTTTAAAAACATCAGGAATTGATGTAGTTTTGCATCAGAAAAAACTGCTGTAAAAACGCCCTGTGTGAACACAACATAATACGTCTTGAGGGAAAAGGTTCAATCTGAATCCAAAATAACCTTGTTTGTAAATATCGCAGCATGAATGAAAAGGGTCACCACTGACTTTCCCATTGTAGGTGAAAATGCTCTTTAAGTGGCCTATAATACAGCTTCTCCATATGGCGGCTGTTATAATTCTGCCTGTATTCTCCACGTATGACTGGTATAATTAATTAATATGTGACAGCTCCTATGGCGGCTAATGCTGAGAGTGGAATTTGCATTCTTGAGGCCTGGAGTGGGAGATCGATGTCTGAGCTGACTTGTGTAGTCTCATTATAACTCTGCTAATTACATAGGTAAAATCTATTACGCATAGATTATTTTTTGCAGATAGGATTTGCTGCTATGTCGCAGTCTTGGGATGAAATAATTACCAGGATGCTCTACTGTGGTTTCCAAAAATGAACATCTGCAGCGCCCCCCAGAATATTTTATATATTTCTACCACCGGCTCATCTAACTGGGAACGTGAAGGGAATACGTGTTCAGAAAATTACCATTGTGCTATAGTATTAAATAAATAAAGACATAGTTTTAGATGTCTCCCAATGATTGTGGATAGCATAAGTGATCGATAACACCTCTATATACAGTAGATGGCACAGGATCCACCATTCACAATAGATGATATCACAGCTCACCACCTCCTCCTGTACAATGACTGATAACACCTCTATATACAGTAGATAACACAGGATCAAACATTCACAATAGGTGATGTCACAGCTCACCTCCTCCTGTGCAATGACTGATAACACCTCTATATACAGTAGATAACACAGGATGCACCATTCACAATAGCTGATATCACAGCTCACCTCCTCCTCCTGTACAATGACTGATAACACCTCTATATACAGTAGATAACACAGGATCCACCATTCACAATAGGTGATATCACAGCTCACCTCCTCCTGTACAATGACTGATAACACCTCTATATAGAGTAGATAACACAGGATCCACCATTCACAATAGGTGATATCACAGCTCACCTCCTCCTCCTGTACAATGACTGATAACACCTCTATATACAGTAGATAACACAAGATCTACCATTCACAATAGATGATATCACAGCTCACCTCCTCCTCCTGTACAATGACTGATAACACCTCTATATACAGTAGATAACACAGGATCCACCATTCACAATAGGTGATATCACAGCTCACCTCCTCCTCCTGTACAATGACTGTTAACACCTCTATATACAGTAGATAACACAGGACCCACCATTCACAATAGGTGATATCACAGCTCACCTCCTCCTCCTGTACAATGACTGATAACACCTCTATATACAGTAGATAACACAGGATCCACCATTCACAATAGGTGATATCACAGCTCACCTCCTCCTCCTGTACAATGACTGATAACACCTCTATATACAGTAGATAACACAGGACCCACCATTCACAATAGGTGATATCACAGCTCACCTCCTCCTCCTGTACAATGACTGATAACACCTCTATATACAGTAGATAACACAGCATCCACCATTCACAATAGGTGATATCACAGCTCACCTCCTCCTGTACAATGACTGATAACACCTCTATATACAGTAGATAACACAGGACCCACCATTCACAATAGTGATATCACAGCTCACCTCCTCCTCCTCTGTACAATGACTGATAACACCTCTATATACAGTAGATAACACAGCATCCACCATTCACAATAGGTGATATCACAGCTCACCTCCTCCTGTACAATGACTGATAATACCTCTATATACAGTAGATAACACAGGATCCCCATTCACAATAGGTGATATCACAGCTCACCTTCTCCCCTCTTACAATGATCTGTGTCTGGATTAGATCATGTTCAGATAATTCTCCTGAATAAATAGTCTGGGTCAGTCAATCTAATATTAACCCTCGAAGCCAGTGTAAAAAGTGCAAGCTTTTCTCTTTTTATATAGGCAGCAATATAAAAAGTAAAAACAGTAATCCTTTTTTTTATTCAAGACATTAAGCATGAACTGAACTGATTTACACAATAGATTGTTTTCTGATGACACACTCCTTTTAAAATGATTGGTGGGAGAAAAAAAAAGTATTCTTATTTTCCCCAAAACAGCACCACTGTTGCCTGAGGGCGGTATCTGGTATTGCAGAAACTCTCCAATTACCATGAATTAGGCTGAGCTGCAATGCTGGACACAACCCATGTTTTGCTTTATTTTTGCAATAAATATCTAGGTGCTTCCAATATTATCAGGAAGGATTACATGAGGAGCTTTATTGAAGCAGTTGCAGGGACGGCGTCCTCCGGTTGGCTCTGTCGCCTCCTCTCTTTGCTTGTCCTCATTACCCGCACTGTCCGTGTGCGGCTTTCCGTGCGCTGCGCCTCCTTCCTTCTGTAGTGCGGGATCTCTACGCTTTATTTAGTATGCCGTTTTATGTTCTCCAGAATGCAGCTTTATTGCTCTTTTCTCTGTACGGCACATCAGAGGATAGCGGCTCCCCTGACAGACGGGAACTGCTTTCTTCTGCTAAAAGCAAGACGTCTGCTTCTCTGCATCAGCCCAGCACATGTCACACCAAACATAAAGCCTAGGTTAGAAGCAACGCCTAGGAATCCAGCTGACACTGAGGGATCACTGCTCATCCAGGTCATATATGTTCAATAATATCTGCACATGGAGAGGTTGAGGAAATGCAGTTTGCAGTTTTACCTATTCCAATAGGGATTGTCCAGCTTGCATTCCCATTCGAGCTGCAGATCCTCCTGGATCACAGTTGTTAGTCCTGCTAATGATTTTACATTTGTCCCTCCATCTCTTGTAGGGGAAGTTTTCTTTCTTGCCTGTCATCAATTGTTGTTAGGAATAAAGATACCGTACTACAAAATTGAATCCTGGGCAGCACATAGATTTTTGGCGCTGCTAGGAACAACAACAGTGTCCTTCTAAAGAGGTTTTCCATTACTAATGTGATCTCCTTTCTTTTGTCCCAACTTTTCTTAACTAACACTTTCCCAATATACGTCTGCTATCTACTCTGCTTCTGTAGCTGATCTCTCTGGGGTGCATATATACCTTTAAATTGTTGTAGCTTTGATGCGTCCTGCTGCAGACCGGAATCGGACCAACCCTGCTCCTGTAATCTCTCTCTCTGCAGAACGTATATATACCTTTATTGTTGTTATATTTTCGATCCTTCCAGCTGCAGACTGGAATAGGACAAACTGAGCAGGGCAATTCACACGACCACTTTCCTAGTAGACTTCTGGTACCTATCCTGCTCCTGTAATCTTATCTCTCTGCGGCGCATATATACCTTTTATTGGTGTTCTAGCTTTGATCTTTCTGGCTGCAGACCGGGAAATTGGACCAACAGAGCACCGCACATCACTGGTGGGAGCAGGAGCTGACTTTCTGTGACAGCAGTCTGGCTACGCATGCCCAGATCACACTTCTCTCTGTAAGCCTCCAATAGGACGGCCCTGCTCAGATGGTCCGATTCCGGTCTGCAGCCGGAAGATCAAAGCTACAACAACAATTAAAGTGTTTATGAACCTCTTTGGAGATAATTTAACATGGGCAAAGTAGAAAGCAGAGGTATATTAGTAAAGTGTTAGTTAAGAAGAGTTAAGACAAAAGGAAGGGGATCATATTAGGCCCTTTCACATCAGTGTTTTCGCTCATCTGCGACAGATGGGGCTTGCAGTCCGGTTGCAGCAAGTGCGGTTATGTGGACTGGCCGAATCAGTCACTTGCGGACGCGAAAAAAAAAAAGCTGCAAGCAGCAGGGTTTTTTTTCGCAGCCACAAGTGCCGGATCTGTCCAGCAGAACGGCACTTGCCGCACCGGACCACAAGCCCATAGACAATGCATGGGGCTTGCCGGATCCGGGTCGCAAGTGGGGCAGATCTGGCACCACCTGCAGGATCGGCCGCACATCAGCGAAAACACTGATGTGAAAGGCCCCTTAGTTGGGAAAACACCTTTTAAGTGATTTTTTTCAGAACAACCTGTCATGTGATTTAAATACAGAATAACATTTTTTCTGGCCATTTGATTATGTACTAAAGCATCTCAATGAATTAGAATATCAGGAAAAAGTTTATTTATTTCAGTAATTCAATACAAAAAGTGAAATTCACATATTATATAGAGTCATTACAGAGGTACCTATTTCATGTGTTTATTTCTGTTAATGTTGATGATTATGGCTTACAGACAATAAAAACCCGAAGGTCATTATCTCAGAAAATTAAGGTAGGGAGGATGAAGGCTTAAAACCACGCTTCCTTATTCCACGAGACATCAAAGGGTGAATATAATATTGATTTTATTAGTCAACATGTTTCAGGACTCCCAGAAATGCCCTGAAACATGGCAAAATGACTTTGATTTTTGATAATATTCTAATTCATAATCCTGCTTTTTACACCATTTCCCCCCCTATGCTATGATGCCTCTTATACACAGCACAGGTAGACATGAGGGATTCCTATTCTTCTGTTTCTATGCAGCACATGTTTGCCAACAGCTGCTGAATGGAGAGCATTACACAGCAGTATGGAGCAGTGCAACTGTGAATTCAGCACTGGGGTGAAACACTTAGATTCCCCCACAAAAAATAATTTATTCCCTTTCTGCAAGATAGATCATAACTGCTGATCAATGGAGGCCGAAGATCGGGGCTCTGATACCCCAAGATCGAGGTTTTGTACCACTGCTTTGAATAGAGCGGGGGCACATATGCCCGACTCCCCTCCAATCATTGTCAAGGGATTGCTAGAAATATCTAAAGGTACCGTCACACACAGCAACATTGCTAGGCAATTTCACTGGCAATTTGCTGGTTGCAGTGAAATCATGGACACATTGTTCTATGTTCCATTTGTACACAGCAACAAAATGTGTCCATGATTTCACTGCAACTAGCAAATTGCTAGCAAAATTGCCGCTGTGACGGTACCTTTAGCACTCTGCTTTCTCTGGCAATCCTGAAGACAGTGAATGGAGTGGAGGCTGAGACTGAACCCACAAAGCTTCTCCAAGATTGAGCTAAAGAGCCCCATACTTAGGATAAGGAATAAGTTACTGATCTCTGTGGTGTCTGGTCCTTCCCCAGGGTCTAAGTATGTTATCTTCTAGCGTACAGATGGGATATAACTTGTTATTTTGGGAGAATAACCCTTTAATAGAAATCAGCAGAACTGGTCTGTGTCTGTAATGTATAGCTCCACTTTGTGGGCAGCTATGGTGCTGGTTTTGAGAAAAAACTGCCCTGCTTTTCTCATCCTACACAACCCCTACACTCTGCTCCTATCAAAATCAATGGGAATCCATTCAATTGATAGTAAGTCAATGGATCTTAAAGAATAGGATGGGATTACTGACTTCTCTACAAGGTCTTTAGTGGCTTTACAAGTAATATTCTACAAAATTGAAGAAATCTAAACCAGTGTTGGTATAATGTATTGCACCTGGCCTGATTGACAGTCCTCACTGTACCTCCTCCCTGTTGCCAATATTGTTCACCACCTATCCTGATTGATAGCTAGCAGTTCAGTGTCCCCTCCTCCCTGCTACTCCTGAATGTCCACCCACGTCACCTAATTGACAGCTCCTCATTATCCTTCCTGCTGCTGAGATCTCACAGTGCTCAGTACAAGCTGCAGCTGTCAGGCTGGGTGGATGGATAATGAATCCACTTAGTCTCGAGCTCTTTCACACAATATTCTCAGATTAGACTCAAGATCATACAGCCATTCTGTCAAGATTTTCACAGTAAGTACACCAGCGTCATCAGGTTGCAGATCTGTAAATGTATGCAGTTTGTATAGTGAAATCTGCTGACAGACTGGCATCTCACCAGCAATCACATAGCGATGTTCCAGTGATCATAATCCTTGGTCGGGTTGCTGGAACGTCGCTACGTGTAACCCGGCCTGGTTTGGTTGAGCAGTGTTCAATGTTGGGAGTAACCCTTGAACGCTCAGCATAGTCCCCATGGATCCTCTGGGAAGCTGCATTCTTTAATTGCCATTTTTTTGTTGCTTTCAGTGAATTGAATTGTAGCTCTTTGCAGCTGTTTTTAGAGCGCCCCTCGAGTCCACACCCTGCCGTTACAGGTCAGCACAGCTTCATCCAATCATCTCATTACAATACAAGTGGTAGAACTTTATTTTTCTTACTTGGTTGCATTATTTGTAGTTCACCCTATAAAGGATCCCGTGACCTCGCAGCAGGATATATTTATATATTTATCCTCTCATACAATGAAGTTAATTACCAGGTTGCGTAGATGCGTTCCGTTATAACGTTCCGCTCATTTATCTAACTTAACCTTCGCCTTGAGCCGCGCGCTTCTTTTCACACTCTCGCAGATGATCCCTATGGCAACTTTTTCTCTTCATTTATATCACTTGTATTATCCACCATGTAGAGGGAATAATTATAAAGGGGATCTCGGTCTGGAGGGTAAAAGTAACGAATCTATAGTACTTTCCAGAATTTAGTGCTGAGCTGTATTCAGTGGCTCTGATACAAAACAAGCTTTTTTCTTTAGTTTTGTATAAAGAAAACAGAGTGATTCATACATTTCTGTTGTTTTATCATTTTTCATATTTTTAATCTTTCTTTTTTCACTTAGGGTCTTGAACTTGCTATTGTTTGATCACTTGGGCTATACATTAAAGGGAATCAACAAGCAGGTTTTAGGGCTATAAAGTGAAGCCGGTTCTTTACAGGCACTGGGATGCTGAATGCAATCATACCTTTACTTGAATGATTCCATGTTTGATTTCAGAGAAAAGTGTCATAAACTCCTGGAAAACAGGGCAGCAGATAATTGATGTGTGCAGCACTGCGTCACTATGTTTATTTTTTTCCTCCATTGTGGGCATGCATTTCGGCTGTAAGTCAGATCCTCCCATTTATCTCTTTCAGTTTCTGGCTCCTGCTCACTGTCACTATACTCCAGCCACAGGGTGCCTGACAAAATTGACAGTAGAGATTAAAGGGAGGTGGGAGGGTTTGGTTTATAGCCGAAATGCATGTAAACAGACGAGGAAAAAAACAACCCCAAATAGTGACGCAGTGCTGCACACATCAGTCATCTGCTGCCCTGTTTTCCAGGGGTTTTATGACACTTTTCTCTGCAATCAAACATGGAATCATTCAAGTAAAGGTATGATTGTATTCCGCATCCCAGAGCCTGTAAGGAATCTGCTTCACTTTATAGCCCTAAATCCTGCTGCTTGGTTCCCTTTCATATTGCAGTTTATAGGCTCCTATGAAACCAAGATGGGAATAGTAGGGAGAAAATTAATGGCACCTTGGGTAGGGAGAGATCTATGGGTGTTCTAAGTTGCGCGACCCTGATGGGTTGTACATTAAAGGGGTGACTTGTGACTCAAGTCTGCAATCACTCCGTGACTTCAGACTTGTGAATCCACACAGCGCTCACAGTGCACACTGTCAGGATTCTCCAGTGTCAGGAGCTATTTACATACTTCAGGGCACATTACAACTAGACATGTCTGGCATCGCTCAATTCACTTGTACCGTGCAAGCCTGCACACATCTAGTCGACACATGACCGTATGTATGCAAATTGCATTCTTGCAGTTATAAACCCGCCAATTCCTGACACTGGAGAATCCTGGCAGCACGTACGCTGCACACTGAGGATTCACAAGTCTGCACTCACATATAGTGAATAAGAAAATGGACGGTACTACCTAACATTCAAATGTGAACAGGTGCATACTGAATATCGCATTGCAAAGTGCAACTGTCTCATTATTTAAGTCACGCAAACAATGAATATAGGAATATGCACAGGGGTAAGGAGATACATCTGAAAAAAACTTGAGATACTTAGCATATTTAAGCCCAGTAGTCACATCACAGCGTATCTCTTTACTGGATCCCTACCTAAAGCTAATGCCTCTCTTTGGATATAAATAAACCTCCTATGTATAGGTGAGTAGGAACCTGTTATTAAAGATTAAAATCACCTAAAGTTAATAAGGAATGTACAGTCAGTAGGCATGACCCCATAATGTAAGAAAGCTGACGGCACTTCCTAACAATACATTATGGTGTCGTGCCTTGTGACGGTGCTCTCCTTCATAGCCTTACCCCATTTTAATTCTCTATTAACAGGTTCCTTTTTTTTTTTAATTAGTAGGTTCCGCTCATAAATTGGCAGTTTCTTTTACCCAGAGAGAGGCATTAACTTTAGGTACGGACCAAATAAAGACATGTGACGTGGCTGCTGGGCTCAAATAAATCTGCCATTTTTTAAATGCTAAATATCTCCAAAAATGTTTTAATTATTTTAATATATATTTCCTTAGCAGTAATGCATGTCCATATTCCTCTATTTGTTTGCATGGCTTAGCATTGCGGAGTGCAAACTGTCTTTGTTTGCACTCACATAGTGACTTCAGGCTTGAATCCCAAGCCTGGACAACCTCATTAAATGCAACGATTGGACACTTAGACCGGCATTTAAGTGGTTTACACATCAGTGATCCGAACCAGCTCCGATCGCTGCTGTCGGAGGAAGGAGACAGGTATATAGCAAATCTGGCATCTGTCAAATACAAAGCCATAAACCCAAACCTTCTCCATGAAATGTTACATCTTGGAGAGAGGCAAGGTTAAAGGGATTGTCTCATGAATTCCACTTCTTTTTGAAAAGAACTCATTAAAGCGGTCGGCTGATACTATCGTTTAATGGAGGAAGGATCGCCTAGATACAAGAGATGAGTCCACCAGAGCGGGAGCTGTGCTTTCTGTTGGAAGTGGTGGGTCATGTATCCTCCACTTGAATGGAATGGAGGTGCACATGCTTAAACTCTGCTGAATTCATTGTCAACAGGACGGCAGTCCATAGACAATGAATGGAGCAGAGACCGACCCTGCACATCTTCTCTCTGTTCAGGTCGGGGCCCCCAATGTTGGAACATTTCAGAGCCCTGTTCTTCGTATCACTGATAGTCACTGCGGTCAGACAACCAGCAATCGGCAACCCTTATCCTATAAATAGAGGATCCTTTTTTTGGGGAGGAAGGGGGGGATTAACCTTTCAATTAAATACATATACAACCCATAACTAGTTAAAAATAAATTTTCTGGTCATCATAATGGGAGACCCAGACAATGGGGTTTAGGGCACTGCCCTCCGGAGGTCACACTAGGTACTACAAGTTTGTAGACACCGCCCCCTCCGCTTATAAACCCCTACCGCAGGGAACATCCTCAGTTTTAAACTTAGTGTGCTCGGAGGATCACGCTTTGCTTGCACTTCACTGCATTCTCACAACTTACGTGATGGCGTCTGAAGACAAGGTAAAATGGTTCCAGTCGGGACCTGCGACAGCCTCCCCGCTCACCCTTGTGGAACACGCAGGTGGAGGTACCGGAGGGCCTAGAGCCTGGACACTTTGTGTTCTCCCGGTACGCTGTTGCGCTCCTTTCCATCCCTCTCTGGGGGGCTCTGGAGAGTGGGAGATGGGAGCCTTGCACAGCTCTGCTCCGTCCGAGGCCTCCCTAAATGGTGCTTACACTCCGGACTGGTGCTGAACCCCCGTTCGAGGCCTCCCTAAATGGTGCTTACAGACCGGACCGGCACTGAGGCACTCTGTGTCTCCTGTGTGCCTGGGGTAGTGTCGGTCACTTTATGTGTCCTGACACTCAGACCGCGCTTTACCCTCGGGTCCGCGGATCTGGAGGGTACCCTGTGCTGGGGTTACCCTGGCTGACCGCCCTGTGTGTCGCAGGGGCTGAGGCTGTAGGCTGCGGATGTGTGTTTTGTACATGCGGTCTGTGTGGTGTATTACACTACTTCCCGCGCTGCGGGCTCTGGCGCCTTCATACTGAGGCTGCTTGGAGGATGGGAAGCAGCCCGTGCGGTGACGTCATCGATGGGCGTGTGTGTGTGCTTCCCGCGTGTTTTCGGCGCCGCCCACGGTTTCACTGTCGGCGGCCATCTTTACCCCTCACTTCCCGGCTGGGATCTGTCTGCAGCGTGCGTCTGCACTCCAGGGGAGACCGGAAACTCTCGCGGAGGTCACACACACTCACCGCTTCCTCCTACCGCTTCGCTGCGGTCGGTAAGCCACCGGGATTCCCGGTTTTGTCTGCACAATTTGGCTTATTTTCCCCTGCTGTGGAGATGTCCTCAGTTAGGAAGCGTGCTGCTAAGGCGGCAGATGCCACCATTACCTGTGCTACATGCAATGGGACTCTGGTGGAGGGGTCCTGCAATAACTGCGGACACCCAGAGGCCCGGACTGACACTGCTGAGACAGCAGCTCCGGTGCTGTACCCTGAGGTTCAGGTGATCCCAGGGCCATGGGAAACTCAGAATAAGATCAATGAATCTCTGTTGTCCCAGCTGTCCTCCATGTCGCAGTCCCTGGAGGCACTCAATAGGAGGCTGGAAAGCCCAGCTACTCCTTCCAGTTACCCCCGGGTGTCTCCCTCTTCTGCTGTGAGACCCCTTAAGCGGGCTCGTCGTGAGGATTCACCCGAGCTCCAGGCTCTCTCTGAGGAGGAGCGTTCCTCTGATGGTGAGGAAGATGATGGGGGTTCGACTCTCGGGTCTGTGTCTGTGTCTGAACCACCAGACGGGGTGGAGGATTTGGTGTCCTCTATCAACGAGACCTTACGTCTCGTGACACCCCCTGAGGAGGTGACGGTGCACCCGAAGGAGGTCTATCAATGGCTGCGGCCGGAGGCTAGACCAAGTGGCTCCTTCATGGACCACACTAACTTTGGAAGGGTGGTTAGAGCTCCCAGGTTACATCCTGGGCGGCGTTATGTCCGCAAACCCAAGGACAATCGCTTCCCCTTCTCCCAGGAGGTGCTTCAGGAGTGGTCGCAGTCCCCGAAGGTGGACGCTTCCATGACCAGGATTGCTGCACGCTCCCTTTTCTCTGCCTCTGATAGCTCCTCGCTGAAGGATGCGACTGATAGACAGGTCGAGCAACTCGCCAAGTCTTCCTATGAGGCTGTGGGGTCTTCATTTGCCCCTAATTTTGCCACGGTCTGGACCTTACAAGCAATTACTACCTGCTTGGATGGTATCACTGACCTGGCAAGGTCCAGTCCAGAGGTCCTGGCGCTTACCGAAAGGGCAAAGGCCTATGCGGACTACGCCAGGACGGCGACTTTGGAAACTGCCACTCGCTCAGCTGTGGCTTCGGCCAATGCTATTGCGATTCGCAGGTTGTTGTGGCTGCGTCTTTGGGACTCAGATGCCACATCTAAGAAGATCTTGCAGAATCTTCCGTTCTCTGGTGACAGGCTTTTTGGCACCGAACTGGACAAGCTGATAAAGGATTCTGCTGAGTCTAAGATTCCGCAGAATAAACCTAAGCCACGGTACACCGTTAAGAGGAACCCAAAGCAGTGGTCCTTTCGTTCCAGCTCACAGTCATCAGCACCGTCCGCCCGCACGGACCGAGGGGGCAAGCCCGCTTCTCAGTGGCGCTCTAAGAGTCGTCCAAAGAAGCCGGCGGGGGCAGCGGCTGCCACCCCCAAACCCGCCTCTACATGACTCGCTCTCCCTTCCTGCCTCCCCACAGGTGGGGGGTCGCCTGTCTCGTTTTCAGGACAGGTGGCTACTTCACGTTCAAGATCAGTGGGTTCGAGACGTGGTCTCGCGAGGTTACAGGATAGAGCTGACGTCAAAGCCGATACCCCGATTCCATCGGTCGGTCCCATCCCCAGAAAAGGCTCAGGCTTTTTACCTGGTGTTGGAGGGTCTCCGCAGGGACGGAGTGGTGGTCCCGGTGCCTTCCGGGGAGAGGTTTCGGGGTTTTTACTCCAACCTCTTCATTGTCCCAAAAAAGGACGGCTCCTTCCGCCCGGTTCTGGACCTAAAGTTGTTCAACCGTCACGTGTTGGTTCGGAAGTTCCGTATGGAATCACTGCGCTCCGTGATCGCAGCTGTGTCACAGGGGGACTTCCTAGCGTCCATAGATATCCGAGACGCTTACCTTCACGTGCCCATTGCACCGGCTCATCAGCGCTGGTTGAGATTCGCAGTGGGGGAAGAACACTTCCAATTTGTGGCACTGCCTTTCGGGTTGGCCTCGGCACCGCGGGTGTTCACAAAAGTGATGGCCTCCATGATGGCTCTCCTGCACGTACAGGGGCACGCCGTAATACCCTATCTGGACGACCTGCTGGTCAGGGCGCCATCGGAACACCTTTGTCGGCAAAGCCTGGAGGTAACCATGAAGTCTCTGGAACAGTTCGGGTGGCTTCTCAATATCCAGAAGTCGACCCTGGTTCCGACCCAGTCACTGACATATCTGGGCATGGACTTCCACACGGACTCAGCCCTAGTGTCTCTGCCACGAGTCAAACAGATGGCGATCCAATCAGGAGTGCAAAATGTCCTCCTGTCACCACAATCATCCCTACGGGTATTGATGAAGTTGGTGGGGCGCATGGTAGCTGCAATAGAGGCAGTGCCTTTTGCGCAGTTTTCGCCTCCGTCCTCTCCAGCTGGAGATTCTTCGCAGATGGGACAAGAGGACGATCTCTCTGAATCGGCTGGTGGCACTTTCCCAACCGACCAGGGATTCCTTGCAGTGGTGGCTCCAGCCCCGTCACTTGTCGCGGGGACGGTCCTTCCTCAAACCGTCATGGTTAGTGGTGACCACCGACGCCAGCCTCATGGGCTGGGGTGCGGTGTTCTTACACCACAGGGCTCAAGGCCTCTGGACTCCGTCGGAGTCGACGTTGCAGATCAACGTGCTGGAGATCAAGGCGGTCTATCTGGCGCTCCTGGCGTTTCAGAAGTTCCTGTCAGGGCAACCCATTCGGGTTCAGTCCGACAATGCGACGGCCGTCGCATATATAAATCATCAGGGAGGGACCAGAAGTGCTCAGGCCCTCGCCGAAGTCCACCGCATTCTATCTTGGGTGGAGGACAACGACTGCCTGATCTCCGCAGTTCACATCCCAGGGGTCGAGAACTGGGAGGCCGACTACCTGAGCCGGCAGGGGATGGACGCCGGAGAGTGGTCTCTTCATCCAGACGTCTTCCTGGACATCTGCAGCAAATGGGGCACTCCGGACGTGGATCTGATGGCCTCGCGGCTGAATCATCAGGTGCCGCACTACATGGCGAGATCATGGGATCCTCAGTCTCTGGGGGCAGACGCCCTGATCCTGAGTTGGTCCAGATTCCATCTACCATATGTGTTCCCGCCTCTGGCTCTGATTCCCAGGGTTCTGTGGAAAATCAGGTCGGAATGCAGAGTAGCCATTCTAGTGGCTCCAGATTGGCCCAGGAGGTCCTGGTACCCGGACCTGTGGCGACTGTCAGGCGGACACCGGTGGGCTCTTCCGGAACGCGCAGATCTACTCGCGCAAGGCCCATTCTTCCATCTCAATTCCAGGGCCCTCAGATTGACTGCATGGCTCTTGAGGCCTGGCTGTTGACATCCAGAGGCTTCTCTCCTACGGTAGTCGACACTATGACTCGAGCTAGGAGGCCTGTTTCCAGGAAGATATACCACAGAACGTGGAAGATTTTCTTTACCTGGTGTGCCTCGAGTGGACGGTCCCCGTGGCCCTTATCCGTACCGACTTTGTTGGCTTTCCTACAGTCGGGGTTGGAATTGGGTTTATCTCTCGGCTCCCTGAAGGGTCAAGTGTCAGCTCTTTCAGTGCTGTTTGACAGGCGCTTGGCGCTCCTTCCCGGGGTCCGTCAATTTCTGCAGGGGGTATCTCGGGTGGTTCCGCCCTACAGGCGGCCACTGGACCCTTGGGACCTTAACATGGTCCTGGCGACGCTGCAGAAACCGCCGTTTGAGCCACTGAGAGACATTTCCCTGTCTTGTCTGTCCCAGAAAGTGGTCTTTCTGGTGGCGATTACGTCTCTGAGAAGGGTCTCAGAATTGGCTGCACTATCGTGCAAGTCACCCTTTCTGGTGGTTCACCAAGACAAGGTGGTGTTACGCCCGCGGCCAGAATTCTTGCCAAAGGTGGTTTCCACTTTTCACCTGAACCAGGAGATTGTTCTCCCGTCATTTTGCCCCGCTCCCGTTCATCAGGTTGAGCGCGATCTCCATACTCTGGATCTCGTGAGGGCTGTCCGCATTTATGTGTCCAGGACTGCCTCCTTCCGGAGTTCGGATTCATTATTTGTCCTTACGACAGGTCGCTGTAAGGGGTCCGCGGCATCTAAGTCAACCTTGGCCAGATGGATCAAGGCTCCCATTCAAGAGGCTTACAGGTCTTCTGGTTTGCCTCTCCCGGTGGGATTGAAAGCTCACTCTACCAGAGCTGTCGGTGCCTCCTGGGCTCTGCGACATCGAGCTTCGGCTCTGCAGGTGTGTCAGGCGGCCACTTGGTTCAGCCTGCACACTTTCTCTAAGCACTATATGGTGCATGCCCATGCCTCCGCGGAGGCAAGTTTGGGCAGGCGGGTCCTCCAGGCGGCGGTTGCCCACCTTTGAGGGGGACCATGTGTTATCCGTCTGTTGAGGAACTCTTCCCGCCCTGGGGTATTGCTTTAGGACATCCCCATTGTCTGGGTCTCCCATTATGATGACCAGAAAAAAGAGAATTTTGTTTACGTACCGTAAATTCTTTTTTCTTTAATCATCAATGGGAGACCCAGCACCCACCCAGTTGTTCCGTTGCATGTTTTGCATTTGTTCTGTTCCCTGTTGGGACAGTGTTATCCGGGTTGTTGAACCGTTTGTCCACGGTTTCTTCCCGACGTTTCGGGTGTGGTTTATTTGTCTCCTCGCAGCTTATGGACCAAACTGAGGATGTTCCCTGCGGTAGGGGTTTATAAGCGGAGGAGGCGGTGTCTACAAACTTGTAGTACCTAGTGTGACCTCCGGAGGGCAGTGCCCTAAACCCCATTGTCTGGGTCTCCCATTGATGATTAAAGAAAAAAGAATTTACGGTACGTAAACAAAATTCTCTTTGTTCTTTGTCTGTTGTCTGGCTGTTCTAAAATTGCACACTTCATATATTATCCTCGATGACAACCAATTGCTTAAAAAAAAGTATGCCGACCTAACGCTTAGTATTCAGCATTGATTGCCGTACATGTTAATATATGATGTGCAATTTAGGAAATTTAAGGAAAATATATATGTATATGTGTGTATATTTGTTTTTAATTATTTATTCAGACTTTCAGTTTGAAAACTCATTAAAAAAAATTATAAAAAAAAAAAACATTAAGTCCTTAATCTGCCTTTTAATGAATACCTTTTCAAACTAAACCTAAAAAGTAGTTAAGCAAAAGTAAAAAAAAGTATTTTTACGAAATATAAATGTAACTATAGAGTAGTAGCCGTAAAACTGTCACTAAAGGCTCAAAATATGCCTGGTCCCTCTTCTCGGTCTACAAAACATTTTCGGCAAAATTGTAAAAAAAAAATAAATTAATTTTAATTTTGCATATATTTTGTTTCCCTACAACAGATAAATCATCCCTAGACATCGAGGATAAAATGGATCAATGCCGACCTCGACTTCGAAGGCCCGATAAACCCTTGTACGTTCCAAAGGCTATGCGAGCTCGAGCAGATGAGGGAAACTCCACCGAGCCAACGGGATTCGCGCCTGATAAGACGCCAAACCAGTCCAGGAACAACAGGGAAATGGGGACTCCTCAGGCCGGAGTATAGAGCCCATCAGGACGGGAAATCCTCTAGATCACTCGATATAAAGAAGCCGTTTGAGAACAGAAACCAAGGAACTGATATCACTGACACTGTTTACCATGGTTCCTCAGCTGCTGTTTACCATGGTTCCTCCTCCACCATTCACCAGTTCTACTGTGCTCCCCATGGCTCTCATCCAAAAATACTGAACCCTTTCATGCCCGGGCCGCTCCTGCCAGCCATCATCAGGAAAAACAGAACAACTATAGAAGAGAATTCAAATGAGACCTGGGCAGAATGGGATGAGGCCATAGGGAAAGCACAAGACGAGAGAACGTGTACGTCTAGGAAGTCAGAAAGCTACATAGACCCTTTAAGAGAGGCAAGAATCAGCCAGACTTGGCCCAACCCAGCAGAACAGAGCAGTACAGAGACGTCTTAACGTTTGCTTGTTATCAGGCTGAGAAAATAACCAGCAGCGCAGAGCAGTTAAGAGAAGCCTTAACGTTTGTACGTAATCATGACAATTTAGTTTTACCATCTAATACTGTAGATAACAGCTGGGAATGCAAAGTAGAGAATGTAGACGGCACGACTGTACCCCAAAGTGGCGTCTTCTTCTCCGCCGCAGATAGTGCTGAAGTAATCTCTGTAAGTGACACTATTAAAGACCCATCTGGACTGCTCACAGTCTTGGAGAGCAGTGCCGATAACACGGGTAATGCACTCGCGTATGAAAGGCAAGAAAATATTACAGAGAGGCAATTAGATCCTTCTCCTGTTATAGCAGAACATGACTTGCAGGAGGAGAACAGAGGCATTGTCCTCGCCATTGAGCCCTGCAGCGTAGCCGATAATGAAGCGTGCCTGTCTGAAGGCACCAGAGCTGGATTAGATAGCATGCATATTCCTGTACCACCAGCAAATAGCAATACAGCTCCGATTAGACCTCTAGGTGTTGGCGAGCTTTATGGGGAACATGAGGGTGAGAGGTTGACATGTGCCATTGTTTAGGTTCTGCAGGACTAGGGGGGAGGTGTACCTCTGCAAATAGTATAGATCAGGGTACAGAGGAGGAGCAGGCTACAAGGGGGGCAGAAGCAGAGCTACCACGTGGACTTGTGACTGAGGACGTAATGGTGATGGCAGAGCATGGATCTGCATTACTAGATGCAGCTCATGATGCCACTGGAGCAGAGGGCATGGAGGACATAGAGGTTGTGGAGAAGTCGCCCACTGTGGATGGCGTGGACTCTGTTTCAGCAGAGCCTTGTCTGAAGGTGGATCCTGTTACCCAATTTTGTGCCCTAATAAATGTGCAGACCCTGTGACAGACCCGTGTGTGGCATCTTTGGAAACCACTGATAGAGTGACTCCACGTGTAGAAAGCACTACCAAGGAAGAGAGCTGGGATTCTCTCTTTAATGATGATGGCGAGTGTGTCGATCCTCACCATATGGAAGAGGTAAAATTCTGATTGACTATCAACTCCTGTTACAGACGTGTGGTCAGGAGAAAGACGCTTCTTTTAGACTGCCGAAGTAAAAAAAATAAGTGTTCTACATTTTTAGATCACTGCATATAATAAACTCCATAATGAATCTGTCTTCACTAGATTCATTAGCTCCCCTAGAGGTGGCTGCAGAGAAGCATAATTTGTATAGTCTTTCTTGGCTCACTTCTATATTGTCCATTTTGTATATGTGGTTTATGCAGGGAGAGGTCAAAGTTTGAAGTATTTAATACATGGGAGTCATCCCTCTTATTCACTTTTTTTGGGGTCATGTTGTAAATTTTGCATGTTCGATATTTCTGGTGCAGGGCACGATTAGAACAGTGCAGACTTTGGAGGTGGTTTAACCCAAATGGGTAAACCTTAAATTCAGAATGTTTGCAGTCACCATTAGAAGGAGCTTACTGTAGAAATGTAGTACAAGAGCTGTGGAAATCCTGTATGTAGTGAGCTCCCCCTAGTGGTGGCTGTATAAATCATGTATGTAGTGAGCTCCCTCTAGTGGTGTCTGTATAAATCTGTATGTAATGAGCTCCCCCAGTGGTGTCTGTATGAATCTGTATGTAATGAGCTCCCCTAGTGGTTTTTGTATAAATCCGTATGTAATGAGCTCTCTCTAATGGTGGATATTTAAATCTGTATGTAGTGAGCTCCCTAAGTGTCTGTAAATCTGTATGAATGAGATCCCCGTGCGTTTTATAAATCTGTATGTGGTGAGCTACCCCTAATGGTGAATATATAAATCTGTATATAGTGAACTCCCCCCAGTGGTGACTGTGAAAATCTGCATGTAGTGACCTCCTGGTTACTGTATAAATCTGTATGCAGTGAGCTTCCCCCAGTGGTTGCTACAGAAATTGTATTAGCAAGCTCCACCTAGTGGTGACTGTATAAGTCTGTATGTAGTGAGCTCTCCCTAGTGACTGTATAAAGCTGTATATAGTGAGCTCCCCCTAGTGGTAGTTGTATACATCTGTATGCAGTGAGCTTCCCCAATGATGGCTGTAGAAATTGTATGCAATGAGCTCCCCCTAGTGGTGACTGTTTAAATCTGTATGTAGTGAGCTCCCTCTAGTGGTGACTGTATAAGTCTGTATGTAATAAGCACCCCCTAGTGGTGACTGTATAAGTGTGTGTAGTGAACTCCCCCAAGTGGTGAATGTGTAAATATGTACAAAATGAACTCCCAGCCGTGGTGACTGTATAAATCTGTATGTAGTAAGCACCTCTAGTGGTGGCAGTATAAATCTGTATGTAGTAAGCTCCCCTAGTGGTGGCTGTATAAATCTGTATACAGTGAGCTTCCTCTAGTGGTGGCTGTATAAATCTGTATTCAGTGAGCTCCTCCTATTGGTGGCTGTATAAATCTGTATATAGTGAGCTCCTCCTATTGGTGACTGTATAAATCTGTATGCAGTGAGCTCCCCTTAGTGGTGACTGTATAAATACGTGTGTAGTGAGATCCCCCTAGTGGTAGCTGTATAAATCTGTATACAGTGAGCTTCCTCTAGTGGTGGCTGTATAAATCTGTATACAGTGAGCTCCCTCTAGTGGTGACTGTATAAATCTGTATAGTGAGCTCCTCCTATTGGTGGCTGTATAAATCTGTATGTAGTAAGCTCCTCTTAGTGGTGGCTGTATAAACCTGTATGCATTGAGCTCCCCCTAGTGGTGGCTGCTGACAGACAGAACTTTATTTTACTTCATAGTTATTTTAAGTGAAATATTTGGAGCATTGAATTAGAGTAACGGAGTCTGTCTTTTTGATGAAGCAGTTTTCACACAACGTGTTACCTGCTTAAATGTACAATACTGTAATGCGAGTGCTTTCCTGCTATATGATGAAAGTATGACTGCACCTCTTGCTTTTCTTCTAGCTGACCGGGATTGATGGAGATCGCAAGAGCCCCAAGACGTCCCAATATAACTACTACGACTATGAGCCCAAAGAGTCGGCCATAGATGATCTAGAACTGTCCCATGTCATTGAGATCTATGGCTTTCCTGCAGACTTTAAGACTGAAGATTTACTCCGCTCATTCGCCAGTTACCAGTGAGTCCTGTCCGTCCGCTCATTATACTCTTTAGATTTGATGTTTTACTTTATGCGATAGATCAATGACTTTGTATTTGTATTTACTTTTATTTAGTTTTTTAAAAACATAGCTGGAATTTTACAAAGTTTTTTTGTCTTATACTTTTTCTTTCTCTCTGTTTTCACTGGTGAACTTTGTAGCAAATCTGTCAAAATGGTGCAGGATGTTTGATGAACTTGGTGCAGTGTTTTGCTTTTTATAGAATGAAATATTGCACAAGAGTCTTCAATTGTGGTGAAATTAGAATTAACAGAATACCGGGTCAGCATTGTCAGAAATGTAACACATTTTAGAAAAATTGAAAATGATGAATAGCTGAAAACATGTAAATAATGCAAACCCGGCTACACTATCGAGCAAATCCCTCTAAACATGACAAATGTCCTAAATGCCATAATAAATGTGACTTTAATAAAACAGAAGTGAAAAGTTAGCAGGGTTATGGAGTTGGGAGTCCATTTTGTGTGAAGTCTGAGTCAGATCCAGGCTGGTTGAGGAGTTGCATCCGGGTCTGGTTGAGGAGTTGCATCCGGGGCTGGTTGAGGAGTTGCATCCGGGGCTGGTTGAGGAGTTGCATCCGGGGCTGGTTGAGGAGTTGCATCCGGGGCTGGTTGAGGAGTTGCATCCGGGGCTGGTTGAGGAGTTGCATCCGGGGCTGGTTGAGGAGTTGCATCCGGGGCTGGTTGAGGAGTTGCATCCGGGGCTGGTTGAGGAGTTGCATCCGGGGCTGGTTGAGGAGTTGCATCCGGGGCTGGTTGAGGAGTCGCATCCGGGGCTGGTTGAGGAGTCGCATCCGGGGCTGGTTGAGGAGTCGCATCCGGGGCTGGTTGAGGAGTCGCATCCGGGGCTGGTTGAGGAGTCGGATCTTTGGCTTACTGGCTTCACAGCCCTGGTTGTGAAGTCGGAGTCGGTGTCCATTTTGGTGGAGTTGGATTCAGGGAAATTGAAGAGTAAGAGTCATGTGTTTGGCTTACCGACTCCATAGCCCTGGAATTGAGGGTTATGAAGACTGGTGTAGTGCACGACACATAATGAATTGGGCGCGTCTTTTCTGTTCTACTACAGTTGGGGGCAGAAGTAGCTTCTGGAGCACAAAATGCCGGTATTTTTGATAACTGGTCGTCCACCCATTTCAGTGTAGCCGACTCTTTCTGACGTGAAAATCGCAAATGTTGCAAAATTGTTGTGCAACGTCACGTTGCGTATAAATGTTGTGACTTTTTAAATCTTTTATTCTAGTTTTCTGCCCTAAAAGCTTTGATGAATCGGCCCCAAAATGCTTACATTTTTCTTTTTTAAAATCTCTGATTACAGTTAAGTAATAGTATAAATACTTATATACATCTAGAATCTGAAAACTTTCTGGATTATTCATGCTGAATCCTTAAATTCTGTTCTCAGTTATCGGATTTGATACAGAATCTGATTCAACCAAGATTAATATCTGCATTTTTGCAAATAAGGTTTTGGCAGCCCGGCTGAAAAGTATTGGCGAAATACAGATGTTATGTCATTGGATTCTGCACAGTAAAGCCACGGAATAGCTTCATTGAATAACAAAAGAGTTAATCCCGGTGCTCATCAATTGATATCTGGGTGACTATTGATTTGTGAAGCTTGTTGGATTTAAAGGGAATCTGTCAGCAGGTTGTTGCCATGTAAACTGAGAACAGCATGATATAAGAGTGTGAGAACGGCTGCAGTCAGTAATCTATGTGATACATCGTTGGATTCAGGGTTTCTTTGCTTATATTATGCTGCTGTCAGATGGAGTAGCAAAAACCTGTTCACAGATTACATTGAAATGCATTTTCCAGTTTCAGACAATCCCTCTCCCGTGGGGTTTGTTTACAAAAAGAAATCTATTCTTCAGTTTCCTCCCCAGGTCCAGCATTGAGTCTCTGCTGCTCTCATACTTTATGTTTGCAGCAGTGTCGCCGATTATTGAGCTCAGTGGCTCGTGACGGCTGCTAAGGTAGATCCGCTAAGACTCTGAATCGGACCTGGGGAGGGCGAGAAAAGATCTGAGGTGTGGATTTTGACTTGTAAACAGTCGTCTGTTCTTCTTTCACCGCAGGAAGAAAGGCTTTGACATCAAGTGGGTGGATGATACTCACGCTCTCGGAGTGTTCGCTAGTCCGATCACAGGTACAGTAATCAATTGGTTAGTGGAAGATCCATGTAGGAGGTGAGAAAAGGAGCAGATCTGCAAATGTCTGGTCTTTTGGAGCTTTGTATAAATGTGTAAGATTAGTCCAATGCTAAAAAAAAATATTTAAAGGAGTTTTCCCATGAAAAATAGATCCTATAATAATAATAATTTCCACAATTGGATGTGTTCAATAAAAATGTTCCTGTGCTGAGGTAATCAAATATATGTGCCCCTGGTATGTACTGTGTAATAGATGTGTCTGACCATACAGGGATATGGTCTGATCATACCACATCTCCTGTGCTGAGATAATCTTATATATGTGTCCCTGCTATGTACTGTGTAATGGATGTGTCTGACCGTATAGGAACATAGTCTGATCATACCACATCTCCTGTGCTGAGATAATCTTATATATGTGCCCCTGCTATGTACTGTGTAATGGATGTGTCTGACCGTACAGGGACGTGGTGTGATCAGACCATGTCCCTGTACATCTCCTGTGCTGAGATAATCTCATACATGTGTCCCTGCTATGTACTTTGTAATGGATGTGTATGACCATACAGGAACATAGTCTGTTCATACCACATCTTCTGTGCTGAGATAATCTTATATATGTGCCCCTGCTATGTACTATGTAATGGATGTGTCTGGCCATAAAAAGACATGGTCTGATCATATCACATCTCCTGTGCTGAGATAATCTTATATATGTGACCCTGCTATGTACTGTGGTATGATCAGACCATGTTCCTGTATGGTCAGACACATCCATTACACAGTACATAGCAGGGGCACATATATAAGATTATCTCAGCACAGGAGATGTGGTATGATCAGACCATGTCCCTGTACGATCAGACAGACGATGTCTACTTTTTTCAGTAGTTTTTCTGCACTAAAATGCAGTATTGCCTACATTGCACACATTTGTTATGTGTTTTTATCCATAACATTTGAATGGGTAAAGAAAAAAGCTGCAAAAATTGCTATCAAGAATGGACATGCTGTGATATTGAATAAAAAACTACAGCTCAAATTAAAAGAAGAAAAATACCATATGAATAAGATTTTAGAAATCTCATTGATTTTGTTGCTCCTGTAAAACTCATGTTTTTTTCCATATAAAAAAATCATGGAAAAAAGCATTTTGTGTGAACAAGCCTGAAGTGTTGTTTTTTTTTCCTGAAACTTTGAAAAATGTATGAAAAGTCTCTGGAATGTATGAATATGGGTGAGATCAGGTGTGATTGCAGGGTTGATGGAGGAATTTTTTTTTTCCAGCTCGTGACGCATTGTCCAGCAAGAACCCACTAGTGAAGGTTCGGCCGTTGTCCGAGGCCACCAGAGCGTCCAAACACAAAGCTCGGGCCTGTGCGGGTAAGACAGATCACTTCTCTAGTGATGGCTGTAGCTGCTGTGTCTGCTCCTTTAGCCTGCAGTTTGTGGCTGCAGCAGCTGTGCCGACTCCTACACTCTGCAGTTGTTGCTGCAGCAGCTGTGCCATGACCTGTTCCCTGCAGTTATTGCTGCTGCAGCTGTGTCGGCTTCTGTACTATGCAGTTGTAGCTACGGCAGCTGTGCCGGCTCCTGTACTCTGCAGTTGTGGCTGCAGCAGCTGTGCCAGCTCCTGTACTCTGCAGTTGTGGCTGCAGCAGCTGTGCCAGCTCCTGTACTCTGCAGTTGTGGCTGCAGCAGCTGTGTCGGCTCCTGTACCCTGCAGTTGTGGCTGCAGCAGTTGTGGCGGCTCCTGTACTCTGCAGTTGTGGCGGCTCCTGTACTCTGCAGTTGTGGCGGTGACAGCTGTGCCGGCTCCTGTACTCTGCAGTTGTGGCTGCAGCAGCTGTGCCGTCTCCTGCACTCTGCAGTTGTCGCTGCAGCAGCTGTGCCGGCTCCTGTATGCCATAGCAGCTGCGCTGGCTCCTGTACTCTGCAGTTGTGACTGCAGCAGCTGTGCCGACTCCTGTATTCTGCAGTTGTGGCTGCAGCTGCTGTGGCGGCTCCTGCACTCTGCAGTTGTGGTTGCAGCAGTTGTGCCGGTTCCTGTACTCTGCAGTTGTGGCTGCAGCAGCTGTGCCGCCTTCTGTATGCTACAGCTGCTGTGCTTGGCTCCTGTACTCTGCAGTTGTGACTGCAGCAGCTGTGCCGGCTCCTGTATTCTGCAGTTGTAGCTGCAGCAGCTGTGCCGCCTCATGTACTCTGCAATTTCATCCTATATAAAGTGATGACTTTTATGTTGTGCATATTTTTTTTTAGTTATGAACGTTCCAGTTTATTATAACAACTTTATATTCTGCTTATTCTCTTCCACTGAAGATTTCTAGGCTAACCTAGAGTTGTAACTAGGAGGTTCAGTTCACACATTGCAAGTTTCTGCAGTAATATCTTCCCCAAACTCTCAAGGATTTCGATGATCTATTTTGTTTGCCCATCTTGATCTTAGATTTCAACCTCAGATAATTCTTTGCCAATGTGCTTCTTGTGAACCTATCCTTACAGCATTGAAGGGTTCTTTACAGTAAAAGGAGGAAGACTAAAGGTACCGTCACATGTAACGATATCGTTGCCGATATCGTTCAAAAGTCACGTGTTCTGTGACGCTTGAACGATGTCGAAACGACATCGTTGTGTGTGACACTACGAACGATGAACGATCAGTCGGCTGATCGTTCATCGTTTGATTTGAGGTCCTGTCCTCAAATCCATCGTTGGTCGCCCGGTGGACACGCAGCATCGCTGTGTGAGATACCGGGAGACGACCGATAAGCCAGCCCCCAGCGCCTCTCTGCAAGCACTGGGAGCTGGTATCCAAGGTAAACTGTGGGTAACTAGGCAGCGTGCGCTGCCTAGATACCCGCAGTTTACCTTGGAGACCAGCCTGCTCCCGCTTACCGCAGCCTGGCAGCCGGAGCAAGACATCGTGGAAATGATATTTAAATCGTTTCCACGATGTCTCTGGTCCATTGATCGCTGGTGAGTCTGCCTGTGTGACAGCTCACCAGTGATCTGAACGATATTATTAGCGATCTCACGTGCATGTGATCGCTAACAATATCGTTCATCGCATCGCTGCGTGTGACGGCACCATAAGAGAGATTCTTCAATAGGAGGTTAATTTGGCGCTTGTAAATTGGAAAGCTGGCACTCTTTCAAGACTCAAAATCTTAGACACAGAAATGGATATCAACCCCTTCACCCTCGGGCGATTTTCCATTTTCTGGTTTTTGTTTTTCCCTCCCCTTCTTCCAAAAGCCATCACTTTTTAATTCAGTCAAGATGGGGGGCGGGGGTGCATTAATGAGGAAAAAAAAACGTTTTTTTTTTTTTTTTTTTTAAAAAGTGGCTGGAATGAAACAAAGTAAAAATGTAAAGGGGTGTGAATACTTTCCGTACCCACAGTAGATAGCAAATATGTTACTTTTACTATTATCTAAGTGGTGAAAAAAATTCTGAAGTTTTTCCGTGCCCCATGGCGTCCTTGTTCTTCGGGATCTGGCGCTGTAATATGACTTATTTTTTGCGTCTTGAGCTGATGTTTCTAATGATACCATTTTTGGGTAGATGTGATGTTTTGATCTCCCGTTATTGCAATGTTGCGGCGACCAAAAAAACTTAATTTTGGTGTCTGGACTTTTTTTTTTTCCCGTTACGCAGTTTACAGATCTGATTAATTGATTTTATATTTTGATAGATCGGGCATTTCTGAACGCAGCGATACCAAGTATGTTGGATTTTTTTGTAATAGTTTTATTTTCAATGGGGCTAAAGGCGGGTGAATTAATTTTTTATTTATTTATTTTTTTTAAGCTATTCTTTATTTTACTTGGCCCTTTAGGGCGCCTCAGCACTGTAGTGTGCGATCGCTTGTGTTATGCAGAAAGATGCTTCAGCATCCCTCTACAGCACAAATGATCACATTCTCCCACTGATGTCACTCGGACATTGCCGGCAGGGCCCAGTGACTACAGATGGTCCGATATGATCATGCATTGCCCAAAATTGAGATCCTAAACATGGAAAGACTATGAACATTCCTGTATATTGATCCAGAAAAATGCAATATTAAATTAATGATAAAGAAAAGCATGCTGATTCTTAATAGTGTGCAAGATAAGAAATAAATAAGAAAAACTCAACTTTTTCATTAAACAGCGCCACCCCTGTCCCTGGGTTGTGTCAGGTACTGCAGCTCAAGTGAATGGGATTGAGCTGTGATACTGGACCGTGTGCTAGAGGGTATCCTATAAATCTGCTGTTGGGGGGGAGGGGGCTTCAGTGTATAGAAACAATACAATCCCCCTTTAAAAGCTGATGTGTCCTCACATATTCACTTTTATAGTTTGTTTTTTTAATGGCGTAAGACTACAGAAATGGAGATAATACTATATTTACATATGTTTATGCTCCTCACAAAAGTCCATTCATTATTAATAAAGGCCTGAAATCAATAAAGACAGGATTGCAGTTCTCGTTTGCATTAATGCCGACCTTGGCGAGTTCAATAACAAAAAAAAGTCCAAGTGAAGAGAGAAGGTGATAAAGGCCGCAGGACGGGTCCTTCACAGGCGGCGGGTGTCGGGAACATCTGCCTGGGACCTCCTGCACTGGCACAAAGGGAGATCTCCTGGCATCGTGCCCTTGCATGGTATGTACATTGGCACAGACTATAGGTTTTGGGGTTGGTAACGTGCTGCATTCAGACGTTCCTTTTGACAAATTTTTGTAAACCCCGATGCATATCTTATTAGATCAGGCATTACTAATCATCAGATCTAAGGGGTAAGGTTTCTCTTTCTGGTGAGTGACGTGTCCTATAGGGAATGCCATTATGAGGAGACTTAATAAAATTAGATATGCAAAATGCATCTTCAGAGAAGACTTGAACTACACACACAGATAATTGTGCAGAGATTGTTCGCAGATCTCTGGTTGCAGTGAAATGGACACATTGTCCCATTTGTACACAGCCACAAAATGTAACAATGTGTCCATGATTTCACTGATTTACGAACAATCTCTGCACAAATACCTGTGTGTGTAACGATACTTGCGGTCGTTTGGTCGTTTGGCCGTGCTTCAGTTCTGAATAGGTAAAGCCGTAAACGAGATCGTTGGAAAGGTGTCACACACAAAGATGTTGCAGGTTGGATGAACGACAGATTTATGGACATGTTCATAAACCTACGATCAACGATCTAATGACTTTTTGTTGATCGTATCTACATGTCACATGCAACGACGTCTTTACAATGTCACTGCACCGCCCAAAAGCCGTGACATGCCAACAATATCGTTAACTATATCGTAGCGTGTAACGGGCCCTTAAGTCCATCTAGTTCAACCCATAGGCTAACATGTTGATTCAGAGGAAGGCGAAAAAAAAACTCCATGTGGCAACACTAAGCTCCACACTGGGGAAATAATTCCTTCCTGACTCCACATACGGCAATCAGACTAGTTCCCAGGATCAACGCCCTATCAAAGAATCTAGTATATATAACCAGTAGTATTACATTTTCTATAAAGGCGTCTAGGCCCTTCTTACATTTTATTAGTGACTCACTCAATATTACTTCATGTGGCAGAGAGTTCCATAGTCTCACTGCTCTTACAGTAAATAATCTGCATCTGTGATCCTGATTAAACCTTCTTTCCACCAGACGTAGAGGATGCCATGTTAAAGAAATGTGAAAGTATTAGCCAGTGAGAGCAGAATCGGATATGATTATCCTTGCTCGAGGATACACAGAATAGTCTGGTCTTGTCTAGTGATGAGTGAGCACTGCCATGCTCGGGTGCTCGGTACTCAAAACAAGCAGTTGGACGCTGTTTCCCCAATGACCTCGTGTAATGCTCACAGGGCGAGTGCACGGGAATGGACCCACTGGGCCATGGCACTGATTACCACCTAGAGCAGAGAACCTGGACGAAAACGGAGTCTCCTGCTAAAGCCAAAGATAGTGGAGATAGGATAAGCTGGTAGGTAGCCCACTGCCAGGTGCAGCGTCAGGGGATCTCAATACCACAACAGTTGACTTCAGGGGTCAACTCTTATGGACAAGTAGAGCCTCTGGGTAGGTGCAGCTGATGCTGGCAGATGGTAAAGCTCCACAGATATCAACCCAGCAACAGGTATGAGACGGTACAGTGGATCTTGGACAGGTGTAGGCAGGTATGTTCATCACAGCAGATGCAGGCTGGTACTAGGGTGAGACACAGGTGAATGATCAGGAACACAGGCATGGGAACAGAATACTGGGATCTGACCTGACAACTAACAACACGCCTCTACCAATAGACCAATGGGGAAGGTGCCTTGAAAACACTGTACTTCTCACTCAGCCTATGGCTGAGAAGCATATCCGGGTTATGACGTACTGGCCCTTTAAGAAGAGCGAGAGGACCATTTGAGCAGTCAAAGTGCGCTCACAGGAGACCGGTGCAGCAAGTACAGGTCCTGGGAGCAGAAAGTTACTGACAGTCTGAGCAGACACCACGGGCCCGTCAGCAGGGTTAGTATGTCGCAGACATCTGTCTCCCTACCGTGGAGAAGTCGGCACCCATGTGCTACACTTCAATTATACTCAGCTGCTCGAGTCGCGCCCATCCAACTGCTTGTTTCGAGTACCGAACACTCACGCATGGTAGTGCCCACTCATCACTAGTCATCACCGCCACACAATAGCCCTACGGGCTCTTCCTCTCGGCCTGCAGTGAGAGCGACTTGCACAGTTTCCCGGGGGCATTTAATCCATTATATAATGAGAATGAACAGCTAGTTTTCCTTCTGGGCATTTATTAGATTATAGAGCTTTTCTGTTGGTCACAGTCACGTCGCTGTCCGAGCTTTTAGCAGCACTTGTAAGCAAAAGGGAAAAACATCACGCTGAGGACCGAGCGGGAATTCTCCCGGGGCTCCGCAGCCGTGAACTTTCTCCATTCTCTCGCTTTCAAAAACTAAAGCCGTCTCCGTGCAACAGTGATCTTGACCTGACTGTGTCTGCTGCTCGGGGAATGCAAAAAACGTCATCTTCTTACTCAGTCCTGCTCTTTTCGCGACCTTTAAAGACGCGTAGCAGCGGCGACTTTACTGCATGGTAAACATTGAGGAAAGGTGATTTTGGATGATCCTTACAATGCTTAAAATGGTCTATATTTTCTTGGAGATTCTTCTCTTATTTCCCCCGTCTTGCACTCCTCTGCCCAGACTCCGGGTGTAAGTAAAAAAATGTATAAAACCATTTGGTTGAGGCTACTCTTATATAATAAAAAAAACCACAGCCCCTGGTGCCCTTTACAGAGTTCCATAAATATGTTTATTTTACCTGCTGAAAATGCCGCTTTTCTTCTGAATCCAGCGTCCTTCTTTTGTTCCTGAGACATGGCCCCCTCCTCCTTATTTATGAATCTAATCTTGTTATCAAAGTGGGCGTGGTTTTCAACTCTTCTCTGCGGGTGTTGTCTTAGGGTTAGTTGGCTAAAAATACTAGGTTGACATTACAGGGAAGAGGTGACCTTTCTCAGGAATGGAGAAGAGCAGGAATAAAGGAGAAACAACTCCAGATTTAGGAGAACAGCAGCATTCACACCAGCTAAAAACAAAGTATACCTCAATTGACAGATCTTCTTTAAGACTCTGCTGTAAGTCGGGACTCAACAAGCCGCTTCTCTTGTTTATTTGATTGGTCGATGTAGAGATGGATGGATCGATTTGGGCTCCGTACATCGCATTGGTCAGTAGTCTCTGCCCACGGACACCTCTGGGATCCCTGGCACAATATTAATTAGCCAGTCCGGGCACGCATCTTTGTGTCACACCATGCGCAATGGTGACAACACACCGTCTCGGCTAATGAGAAGCTGTGCCAGATCCAGAAGTAAGGTTCCATGGCCTGGCTGCCAGAGACTACTGATCTGTCTAAGGGGCCGTCACACGCTGCGACATCTTTACGATATTGTAAGCGATCACGTGCACAGCGCAATCGCTTAAAATATCGCTCACATCGCTGGTGAGATGTCACACAGACAGACTCACAGCGATGCGGAGCCGCGATCTGCTGGTTACTAGGTACACATCGGTAACTAGCGCCGCGCGTCGCTTAGTTACCGACGTGTACCATAGTTACATCTCCCACATAGGCCGTCGCTGGAGATGATCATCGTGTGTCATACACCACGATGATGCAGATCGTTGCATCGTCATCGCTAGATCGAACCGACCTCAGATCAGCGATGTCACGATCAAGCGATTACCATCGAAATCGTGATACATGCAACGATATCTTGCCCGATATCGCTTAAGCGATCAAAAGGAGATCGCTTAAACGATATGGCAAGTATCGTTCCGTGTGACGCCCTAACGGAGCAGAGTCCCACAAATTAATCTGCCGAAATCAATCAATATGTAATAGTCAATCCCTCTTGCGAAAGATAGGACAACACTTCCAAAAGTAAAATCAGCCGTGCAACGAGCCTAATCATCCCAATCACCTGATCACAACCAGAGGAGATGCCTGAAGTCTTTACATAAATACGCGTTTGCTTGGGAGATTTTTCCAGTAGTTTATAGCAGGCTGCTTAGCTAGAATCGATTATATTATATGAAGTTACCTCCTTGTTTTATTTTGGTCTATGTGACACAAACACCCTTTAAATGTCATATCAGACCCTCACCCACTCTTCTGTTCCCCATTGTCATTGATTAAAGTAAAGCTGTCACTAGGTGCCTGAGCTGCAGTGCTTGAAGGTGCATATTCTGCTCTGACCTACCCTTTCCACCCCACAAATACCTTTTGAAAATCTTCCTCCCTGTGCGATCCAGTCCAATGGGTGTTCTTGCTGCGCTGTCCGTTCCTCCTCTCCACGCTGATCGTTGTCTTCTTCTTTTGATTGATGTGGAGGACCATAGTCGTGGGCAACATCATGTCTGCGCAGGCGCATATTGCTTTCCTGCTGCGAAAAGAGACTAAAACACAGTGCACACGTGCAAACCGGTGAGGACTCTGCACAGGCCTGAGATTTCACCCAGATATGTGGATGACGCAGGAGACGTCATTTACAGCAATCATAAGAGGAGGGCGATCATCGTAGAAAGGAGGGAGAGATGGTGGAGCAAGACCACCCATCGGGCCGGGCAGATTTAAATACATAGCAGGATGTTTTCTAAGGCCAATGACACACGGTGCGAGATACATGCATGATACTCACACAAGTCTCGTATGCATCATCCGACATGGCCGCTGGCACTCTGGACCGGAGTGTATTGGCTGCAGAATAACGCATGAAGCTCCATGCTCCTGTCCAGAGAGATGGCGGCTGTGCCGGGTGATGGTGTGAGATTCATGCGAGTATCTCTCATTCATCTCGCACCATGTGTCACTGGCCTAAATTTGTGGAATGCAGGGCACGTTGGGGGATCATATGCACCTTCATGGAATGCAGCACAGGAGCTGCAGACTGTGCTAAAACTCTAGTAACAGGTTCATTTTAAGGTAATATCACTTTAGTTTATTAAAATAGTAAGATTGAAAAGCTTCCCAATTGTTATAATTTAGCATTATACAAATTCTATTATATCTCCATGGTAACAGACTACAAACAAACCCTTTGTAGTCTGATTCTGCATTTTCCCTTTTCTTTCACTTATATGATGTGTCAACAGATTTAACTCCTAAACTGATGAGAGTATTGCATACGTGATGCAGGTTGTATGAAGGATAAATTCACGTTTTGCCCCTTCCCATGTTGGTATTGAATTTGCTTACTGGATGGTGTGTTCATGTGCGACGTTCTGAGATTTCTCAACTAGAATCTCCACAATTCATCATCACCTTTGCTTGGAGTGACTGCTGGGGCATTCAGTAAGGAGCTGGTGCTCAGGAGCAGAAGAGAGGGTAGAGTGTAGAGATCCTTTACCTGTAGGGACCGCCCCTGAAGAACCTAGAATCACTGATTAAGTTGCATAACCTGAACATAGATGTCTTTCAGCCACTCCCCCATGACTTTTATATAGTGTAGAAGAGTCGGAGCTGCTGACAAACTGTTTGATGTACAGATCAAGCAGCCGATACTCTACATATAGCATAGTTCTCATTCCCTTCAAACAAGCAATTTACTCCTGAAGGGCATTGGTGCCCTATTCTATTGCCATAATGGGCTACATTGGCCAAGCTGGAAGCTATTGCATCCGTATATTTGCAAGACCCGAAGACAAATGATTGTGACAGTCGGATTAGACACCACGGGGTGTTAGTTGTCTGTTACCATGGAGATACATATTTTTTTCTAGGCGCTCTATACGTAAAATAGAAGGATTTTTTGCAAGAATTTTTCAGAATCAATGGGATAATACAGAATTGGTTGTGATCATGAACCCACACATAAATGTAAAATGATTTTTTTATGATTTTCATTTTTTCTGTTCCCTTCCAGAAACAAGCTGATCTTTTTATTACTCTTTTGTGCTCTCGGTTTGACCCAATTATCATTCATTTTATCGCTGGATCCATAATTATCATTCCTTAACAATACACCGTTTTTCATCACCCAGCGAGCAGTCCGCCTGCAATTATCTCAAGTGTTACAGTAATTGCCCAACATTAGATGAGTCTTGTATTGGTCAGGATTGAGAGCTACAAATCTGCTTTGGGTTGAGGATGGGAGGAGAATAAGGATCGGAGCGTCGGCGGGGATGTTTGCAGCTCTGGCAATGTCGCTGTTGTGCTAAATCTTGTACTTTTGTTCTTGTGTGACTTAGACTTTCTTCAGCCTGCTAAAGACCGTCCAGAAACGTCTGCGGTTCTCGCAAGGAGACTGGTGATTAGTGCCTTGGGAGTGCGAAGTACCCAGAGCCGGGCCGACCGGGAGGCTGAGCGCAAGAAACTGCAGGAAGCCAGAGGTGAGAGGAAGCAATTAGATTGTGCAGAGTCTTGTGTTTGGTCGGATTTTGCTGTTAACAGCTGCAGACGCTGTCAAACTCTATTAAGTGGCACAATCTTCTCGCTGCATATGGACAAGAACTTATCTCTCCTCCTTCTCCGCCTGGAGATGGGCAGGGGTTACTCGCGGGATCGTGACATCTCCGCCATTCTGCTACAGTAAAACAATGGGGATCATTTCAGGAGACCCCGCATCCGAAATAGGAGAGCGATGAGCCTTTACATAATTGCAAAAATATCTGCTTAGAATTTCATAGCAAAGTACATCGTTTACTGCATTATGTCAGAAGGGGTTATTGTTGTCTCCTATACAGAAAATCAACCGTTATGGTGACCATAGGTTGGGTCCTCCAGCTTTCAATAGTCTCAAATTGCCTGTAAATGGGCAGAGTGTTGTGCCAATGATGGTCTAGGGCAGTGTTCCCCAACTCCAGTCCTCAAGAGTCGCCAACAGGTCATGTTTTCAGAATTTCCTTTGTATTCCAAGATGTTGGAATTACTGTATTTTTCGGGTTATACAATGCACTTTTTCCCCCCAAAACTTGGTTGGAAGATGTTGGTGCATATTATAGTCCAGCGCATAGTGTAACGGGAAGCATGGTGTGATGGTGAAGCAGGCTCGTGGTGCTGGTGGGCGGCAGATGTTGGCGCAATGCTATGGGTCCGAGGCTGTGTGGATGGGGTGTTCCAGCAAGCACTATTAATCTCCCGGCAGTGGATGCGATGGACGAAAGGAAAAGGGCTGCAGAGGCGGTGCATGCGCAGATTGAGTTCTCGGACAGTCGGCTGTGCTCCGCCTCTGCAGCCATTTTCCTTTCGTCCATCGCATCCACTGCTGGTAGATCAATGGCGCTTGCTAGGACACTCCATCCACCAAGCCTAAGGCCCACAGCATTGCGCCACCGTGCCGTCAGCGACGACCACCGCTACCCTTCCTTCTGTGACCCTGCTCCACCACCGCACTGCCCCCATGGGTATGCTAAACTGCTTATAAGACACATTTAGGATTATAAAGCATTCACTGATCTCAGGGAGACCAGTCCAAGAAAACACTGTTGGCAGCTGGCTAAAGCGCTCAACACAGTGAATTCCTAGGCGCCCCTTGGCTGGGTCCTTCCCTGGAGGGTCATCTGGCTAGTCCTGTGTTTGAGACTCCTAACCGAGGCTCCACAGACTCCATTTGCATATTCACAATTAGGATTATAGGACAGACGCCTTTTTTAAAATTAAAAATTATTTCTTTTTCCTAATTTCTTCCTCTAAATTTTTGGTGCGTTTTCTAATCCGCTAAATATACTATCACCTGTGCAATACTAAGGATATCCTGAAAACATGCGCTGCTGGTGGCTCCTAAGTACCTGAGTTGGGGAACACTGGTCTAGAGAGAGCTGGTGGCATCTTTAACAGGCATGAAGGGGGGGGGGGCGAAATGGCTGAATTTTCACTTTTCTGGTCATCATAATGGGAGACCCAGACAATGGGGTTAAGGGCACTGCCCTCCGGAGGCCCCACTAGGTACTACAAGTTTGTAGACACCGCCCCCTCCGCTTATAAACCCCCACCGCAGGGAATATCCTCAGTTTTTAACTTAGTGTGCTCGGAGGTATCACACGCATTGCTTGCACTTCACTGCATCCTCACAACTTTCGTGATGGCGTCTGAAGACAAGGTAATATGGTCCCGGTCGGGGACCTTCGGCAGTCTCCCTGCTCACCCTTAGGGAACACGCAGGTCGAGGTACCGGAGGGCCTAGAGCCTGGACACTGCGTGTCCTCCCGGTACGCTGTCGCACTCCTTCCCATCCCTGTTTGGGGGCTCTGGAAAGTGGGAGAATGGAGCCTTGCACAGCTCCGCTCCGTCCGAGGCCTCCCTAAATGGTGCTTACAGACCGGACTGGAGCCAGCCCAGTCCGAGGCCTCCCTAAATGGTGCTTACAGACCGGACTGGTGCTGCACCCCCGTCCGAGGCCTCCCTAAATGGTGCTTACAGACCGGACCGGCACTGAGGCACCTTGTGTGTCTCCGGTGTGCCTGGGGGTAGTGTCGGCACTATATGTGTTGGGACACTCAGACCGCGCGTACCCTCGGGTCCGCGGTTCTGGCGGTGGACCCCGTGCTGGGGCCACTCTGGCTGACCGCCCTGTGTCTCACAGGGGCTGCGGCTGTCGGCTACAGACTTTTGTCTGCAGCCATTAGTATTGTGTTTTGTGTCACGGTACTTCCCGCGCTGCGGGCCTCGGCGCCTTCATTACTGAGGCTGCCTGAGGAGATGGAAGCAGCCCAGGCGGTGACGTCATTAATGGGCGTGCGTGTGTGCTCCCGCGTGTTTTCGGCTCCGCCCACAGTTAGTCTGTCGGCGGCCATCTTTCCCTTCACTTCCCGGCTGGGATCTGCTTGAAGTGCACGGCTGCACTCAATTCAGGGGAGACCGGAAAACCTCGCGGAGGCCACACACGCACACACCGCTTCCTCCACCGCATTACTGCGGTTGGTAAGCCGCCGGTTGTACCGGTTTTTCTTTAAAGATCGGCTTTTTTTTCCCCCTGCTGTAGGGATGTCCTCTGCTGGGAAGAGCGCTGCTAAGGCGGCAAGTAACACCACTGCCTGTGCTACGTGCAACGGGACACTGGTTGAGGGGTCCTGCAATAACTGCGGACGCCCAGAGGCCCGGGCTGATACTGCTGAGACAGCAGCTCCGGTGCTGTACCCTGTGGTCCATGTGGGCCCAGGGCCATGGGAGACACAGAACAAGATAAATGAATCTATGTTATCCCAACTGTCCTCCATGTCGCAATCCCTGGAGGTACTAACCAGGAGGCTGGAAAACCCAGCTGCTCCTTCACATTATCCCCGGGTGTCCCCTGCCTCACTTCCGTTCTCTGGCGACAGGCTTTTTGGTACCGAACTGGACAAGTTGATAAAGGATTCTGCGGAGTCAAAGATCCCACAGAATAAACCTAAGCCACGGTATACCGTAAAGAGGAACCCTAAACAGTGGTCCTTTCGGTCCAGTTCACAACCTTCAGCATCGTCTGCCCGAGCGGACAGAGGGAGCAAGCCCTCTACTCAGTGGCGTCCTAAGGGTCGCCAGAAGAAGCCGGCGGGGGCAGCGGCTGCCACCCCCAAACCCGCTTCCGCATGACTCGCTCTCTCATCCTACCTCCCCACAGGTGGGGGGACGCCTGTCTCTTTTTCGGGACAGATGGCTGCTCCAAGTCCAAGATCAGTGGGTACGAGACATAGTCTCCAGAGGTTACAGGATAGAGCTGACGTCACAGCCGGCCACACCGATTCCATCGGTCGGTCCCGTCCCCAGAAAAGGCTCAGGCTTTTCATCTGGTGTTGGAGAATCTCCGCAAGGACGGAGTTGTGGTCCCAGTACCTTCTGGGGAGAGGTTCAGGGGTTTTTACTCCAACCTCTTTATCGTCCCAAAGAAGGATGGCTCTTTTCGCCCGGTTCTGGACCTAAAGTTGTTCAACCGCCACGTGTTGGTTCGGAAGTTCCGCATGGAATCCCTGCGCTCCGTGATCGCGGCTGTGTCACAGGGGGACTTCCTAGCGTCCATAGATATTCGGGACGCTTACCTTCACGTGCCCATTGCGCCGGCTCATCAACGCTGGTTAAGATTCGCAGTGGGGGACGAACACTACCAGTTCGTGGCGCTGCCTTTCGGCCTGGCCTCGGCTCCACGGGTGTTCACGAAAGTGATGGCCTCTATGATGGCTCTCCTGCATGTGCAGGGACATACCGTCATTCCCTATCTCGACGACCTGCTGGTCAGGGCGCCATCGGAACACCTTTGTCAAGAGAGCCTGGAGGTGACCATGCGGTCTCTGGAACAGTTCGGTTGGCTCCTCAATATTCAGAAGTCAACTCTGGTTCCGACCCAGTCATTGACATATCTGGGCATGGACTTCAACACGGCCTCAGCCCTGGTGTCTCTACCACGGGCCAAACAACTGGCCATCCATTCAGGAGTGCAACAGATCCTCCTGTCCCCACAATCATCCCTGCGGGTGTTGATGAAGCTGGTGGGACGCATGGTGGCAGCAATAGAGGCGGTGCCTTTCGCACAATTTCGCCTCCGTCCTCTACAGCTGGAGATCCTCCGCAGTTGGGACAAGAGGACGACATCTCTGAATCGGCTGGTGACCCTTTCCCAACCGACCAGGGATTCCCTGCAGTGGTGGCTACAACCACGTCACCTATCTCGGGGCCGGTCCTTCATCAAACCGTCATGGTTAGTGGTGACCACCGACGCCAGTCTGAAGGGCTGGGGGGCGGTGTTCTTACACCACAGGGCCCAAGGCCTCTGGACTCAGTCGGAGTCGGCGTTGCAGATCAACGTGCTGGAGATCAAGGCGGTCTATCTGGCACTCCTGGCTTTTCAGAAATTCCTCTCCGGACGACCCATTCGGGTTCAGTCCGACAATGCGACGGCCGTCGCTTATATAAATCATCAAGGAGGAACCAGGAGTGCACAGGCTCTGGCCGAAGTCCACCGCATCCTATCCTGGGTGGAGGACAACAACTGCCTGATCTCCGCAGTTCACATCCCAGGGGTCGAAAACTGGGAGGCCGACTATCTGAGCCGGCAGGGGATGGACGCCGGAGAGTGGTCTCTTCATCCAGACGTCTTCCAGGACATCTGCAGCAGATGGGGCACTCCGGACGTGGATCTGATGGCCTCGCGGCTGAATCATCAGGTGCCGCAATACATGGCGAGGTCGTGGGATCCCCAGTCTCTGGGAGCAGACGCCCTGGTCCTGAGTTGGTCCAGATTCCATCTGCCGTATGTGTTCCCGCCTCTAGCTCTGATTCCCAAGGTGCTGTGGAAGATCAGGACGGAGTGCAGGGTAGCCATTCTAGTGGCTCCAGATTGGCCCAGGAGGTCCTGGTATCCGGACCTGTGGCAACTGTCAGGCGGACACAGGTGGGCCCTTCCAGAACGCGCAGATCTACTCGCGCAAGGCCCATTCTTCCACCTCAATTCCAGGGCCCTCAGATTGACTGCATGGCTCTTGAGGCCTGGCTGCTGACATCCAGGGGTTTTTCCCCTACAGTGGTTGCACTATGAATCGGGCTAGGAAGCCTGTTTCGCGAAAGATATACCACAGGACGTGGAAAATCTTTTTCTCCTGGTGTGCCTCTGGTGGACGGTCTCCTTGGCCCTTGTCTGTTCCGACCCTGTTGGCTTTCTTACAGTCGGGTTTGGAGTTGGGGCTATCCCTCAGCTCCCTGAAGGGTCAAGTGTCAGCGCTGTCTGTGCTGTTTGACAGACGTTTAGCGCTCCTCCCGAAGGTCCGGCAATTCCTGCAGGGGGTGTCTCGGGTGGTTCCGCCATACAGGCGACCACTGGACCCTTGGGACCTTAACATGGTCCTGGCGGCACTGCAGAAACCGCCGTTTGAGCCGCTGAGGGAAGTTCCCCTCTCTCGTCTGTCCCAGAAAGTGGTATTTTTGGTGGCAATTACGTCTCTGAGAAGGGTCTCAGAATTGGCTGCACTTTCGTGCAAGTCACCCTTCCTGGTGGTTCACCAAGACAAGGTGGTGTTACGCCCACGGCCAGAATTCTTGCCTAAGGTGGTGTCCACTTTTCACCTGAACCAAGAGATTGTGCTTCCATCATTTTGTCCCGCTCCCGTTCATCAGGTTGAGCGCGACCTCCACACTCTGGATCTGGTGAGGGCTGTGCGCATTTATGTGTCCAGAACTGCCTCATTCCGGACGTCGGACTCCTTGTTCATCCTTACGGCGGGTCGCTGTAAGGGGTCCGCGGCATCAAAATCAACCTTGGCCAGATGGATCAAGGTGCCCATTCAGGAGGCCTACCGTTCTTCCGGTCTGCCTCTCCCAGTGGGATTGAAGGCGCACTCGACCAGAGCTGTCGGTGCCTCCTGGGCTTTGCGACATCGAGCTTCTGCTCTACAGGTGTGTCAGGCAGCCACATGGTCAAGCCTGCATACTTTTTCTAAGCACTATATGGTGCATGCCCATGCCTCTGCGGATGCAAGTTTGGGCAGGCGGGTCCTCCAGGCGGCGGTTACCCACCTTTGAGGGGGAACATGTGTTATCCGTCTTTTGAGGAACTCTTCCCGCCCTGGGGTATTGCTTTAGGACATCCCCATTGTCTGGGTCTCCCATTATGATGACCAGAAAAAAGAGAATTTTGTTTACGTACCGTAAATTCTTTTTTCTTTAATCATCAATGGGAGACCCAGCACCCACCCAGTTGTTCCGTTGGATGTTGTCACATTTGACTTGTTCCCAGTTGGAACAGTTTATTCCGGGTTGTTGGACCGTTTTGTTCACGGTTTCTTACCCGAGGTTTCGGGTGTGGTTATTTTGTCTCCTCGCAGCTTATGGACCAAACTGAGGATATTCCCTGCGGTGGGGGTTTATAAGCGGAGGGGGCGGTGTCTACAAACTTGTAGTACCTAGTGTGGCCTCCGGAGGGCAGTGCCCTTAACCCCATTGTCTGGGTCTCCCATTGATGATTAAAGAAAAAAGAATTTACGGTACGTAAACAAAATTCTCTTTTTTTCAGGTATATCATTTTGGGCAGAAGTTTAAAGACTGTTTTAGTGAGACGCGTACATTTAGTTGTATTATGGCTTGACATCATAATGTAGCTCCTGTGTAAGGCCCAGTCACACACACAGATAATTGTGCAGAGATTGTTTGCAGATCTCTGGTTGCAGTGAAATCATGGACATATTGTTACATTTGTACACAGCCACAAAATGGAACAATGTGTGTCCATGATTTCACTGCAACCAGAGATCTGTGTGAGACGTGGCCCTAAGTCTAATAAGTCATTTAAATGCAAATATGCCTTTTAAATACCAAGGTTTTTCTCTGATTTGTAACGAAGAGGGGGGCAGGTAAAGTATTTTTGACACTCTATTGGGATATAAATGTGGTTGTTAGGCGCCCCGCCCTTCCAGAAAACCTGGTGAAAAGGGCTCATGGTTTTGTTTCTCCATATACCGGCCAGCAGGTATCGTGCCCACTTTTATTTTGTTTTTAGCACTGGAGTGGCGCTTCAAATCCAAGTCCCCTACCGCTATTCCTCTACTAGTTCTTCGGCGCTGTCATCCTTTTTCAATGTTGCTCCGATACCGCGGCATCATTTAGTGCCTGTGACTCCTGACTAGCTGTAAGTCGGACGTTCCAAGTCTATGAGATCCAGAACAAGGCTTCCCATAGAGATGTATTGAGTTGTGACTTCAAGCTTGCTCCAGGACACACTGGAGCTGCCGGCAAGGCACAAAGTGCCAGAGACCAACAAGAGCGACGCTGGAATAAGGTGAGAGCGATGAGAGCGTCTGTGGAAACTGAAGAAGACGGCGGAGGCTGAGTATAAGACCGGGAACAGGGGAGTTAGATTTAAAGTTCCACTGTAGAGCTGAAATAAAAAAAAAAAAACACTGGAGTAATGCTTTCATCATTAGTAACTGGAGGTGAGCGGAACTGAACAACCCGTGAAACGCATTCAGAACCTCCATCCATTAACAAGAACAGAAAGTGGCTGCAAACAGTGTGTACCACCCTGGGGGATCCAGCATATCCATAGTCTACATGGACAGTCCATTGATTTCTATTCCTCTTTAGTGGTGCTGCAAGAGAACATAAGGCCTAGTGCTAGATAATTAGATGAGCAACTTCATAAAATGTCTAAAAAATTAACTGTAATGAAATAAAGTATCCTCCTCCTTCCCATGGTGATCCAGCAACGATACACTTTGCATTTTTTTTTTTTCATGGCCATGTGTGTGTGACTGCCGCAGCCAACTAGTGCAGGGGTGCTGTAAAACTACATGACTAACGCCACGTGGCATGCATCATGTCTGATGCCTAATGAGGACAGTGTGTGTCCAATGTCTTAGACCCATTTGTCACAATTTTTTTTATTTATGTCCGTGTAAATATTGCCTGGAGTTTTCCTTTTTAAGTTTGTATTAAAAGGGGTTGTCTGGTGAAAACGGGTCATCACCGATCCACAGGTGATCGGCAAGGAACCAAATACTAGGACTGGCACCGATCACAGATCAGTGAACTTTTCTCTAGTAGAATGAAGCATCAGTGTGTGACCTGCGCTCTAATCATTCCCTATGGGGTGGCCAAGCTCTTTCTGGCAGACCCATAGAGAATGAGTGGAGCTGGCGGGTGGGCATCCAAATTTATGCTTAATTTTGCCTATTGGTGCAGAACACGCTGGACCAGAGATCGGCACCAGCTGGTGATGAGCCAATATGTTCATCACTGTTTGTTACTTGCACGAATATTAAGTTATTTTGGAATATTTGTTGAGTATTTTTGGTCCTCGCCTCTTGAGTTTCAAGTCCCCCTCCCATTTGTTTGACACCTGATTTTCAGCCACTAAACATGCAGGGATTGCTTCCCAGTCATGGTAATGCTGTGTCCATCTTTGCTACTGGCAATACTGTGATTGTCAGGCGCATTGAAACAAAAAAAAGAGATGTACTGTGCTTAGGTGATAACAAACGTAGATTAAGTGGACAGCTGCAGGCTGCAGTCACCTGCTGTCTGCTTTATCTTGGTTATTACAAATAGATGCTCCCCCATGTTTTTTTTTTTTTTTACTTCTTTATTTTATTTAAATAAATAATTTTAAAATCATAAATAAGAAGAGGAAAATCTGGGCACTGCTTATTGCAGGCTCTCATGTGCTGTTGCAAATAGCTTTGCACTTACTCTTTAGGAGGCGGGCACACTCAAAGCAGCTCCGGTGGTGCTCAGTCACATAGTCCATCAGAAACCATCAATAGTGATCGACAGACACATGGCACTGACAGCTCTTAGCTTTGTTTTAGTTTTTTCATGTTCAGATACACATGGGGAGGGAGGGGAAGTGGAGACACAGACGACAGCAGCTGTTTGGCACTTCACAGCGCATCCACAAGTGCGAAACAGCCGCTGTCGTCTGCGTGTCTCCGCTCCCCCAGGTGTATCTGCACCTGAACATAAAAATAAACTAAAGCAAAGCTCAGAACGGTGAGTGCCATCGTCTTTTCTTTATTTCTATTAAATAATTTTTTAAAAAACGGCGTGGCTTCACCACATTTTTGTTAACCAGCGCAGATAAAGCAGACAGCTGACTGGCATTCTCATACTGGGGAAACCCAATAACAGCTGTAAGTAAGTAATGCATCGTCTCCATGCTGTTCCCATTCAGTTTCGGCACTTTTCCATCCATTTCTGCATTTTTACAGCACCACCGAAACCTCTTGGGAGGGTCCAGCGGAAAAATGACTGGCATTAGATTCATTATACGTAACGAATATTACTAATTATTTTGGCACGAGTAATCCAAACCTGAATATCTTAATATTCACTTATCACTAGTAACAACTTTTTTCACTAGACACCGCCTCCCGTGTGTCCCCCTTTTTGGGATCTGTGGTTCTGGCAGGCACAGCTAGTCTGGCTGGGTAGCCTTGTGCCCGTTGAATACATATAATAAGTGATCCGTAGCGTGTGTGTAAGCCACCCGCTGACTGGATGGCGGCGTTCTTCTCGGTCGGAGTCTCGGCACGCTTTGTGCTCTTGGCCTTATTTCGCCTCGCTGCTGTTATGAACTTGTCACTGTGACTGTCACATGTGCTGAAAATCTGTGAAACCTTGACAGTTTCAGCCTTCCGAGGAATAAAAGGAGGAAATCAACATTGTGCTAAAGTGTATTTATCTTGGAGAAAATATGTTGTATTTGTATCTTCTTACCAGTGGTAATGCTTTAGAGCAGGTTATTGCTTGACAGCGCTGTGCTCCTAATTAATATCATTGTGTCTGCGCTGTTTATTGTCTCAGCACGTTTGTTATACGAGCAGCCCTACTATCAGTGCACTGATATCCAGACATAAGATAGGAATTTACAGGTCAACCTTATCTGTGTCTTTAATTATGATTTAGGCTGCCTTCACACTTGCAGATGGATCTGCAGCGTTTTGCAGATGCATCTGCAAGTGTGAGCATGCTGACCGCGGCCCCTATGTTATAATAGGGCGCACGCGGTGTGAAAGCTCTCATCACTCCATATGTGTATGTCAGCAGCGTATGCCTGCTTACAGATCACACTCTCCGCCCGCAGCATGGACGCTACATTCGCGTCCACAGTGCGGACGGAGTGTTGATCTGTCAGCAGGCAACGCTGCTGACAGTACACATATAGGGTGAATGAGAGCTTCACACCGCGGCGCCCTATTATAACATAGGCCGGTCAGCATGCTCACACTTGCAGATGCATCTGCAAACGCTGCAGATCATCTGCAAGTGTGAGCCAGCCTTACTGCTCCATCAGCACATACGATATTGCTGTGCAAGTGATGAGGGGCTTAGGCTGCCATTTCTGTGTCTGAGAGGCAGCTTTATGCAGCGGCAACCTTCCCTCTCATTCCTTATCTGTAATGGCAATGAAGAATTTTCTATGGGGCCGCTGGAAAAAGCTGTGTACGACGCTGACCAGTCCTATAGAGAATGAATGAAGCTGTAGTCGAGTATAAATGGGATCTGTGCAGGTCCTTACAGTCAGATCGCACTAATCAACACCCACATGTTTTCACCAGACAACTCCTCTAAAGGCCCCGTTACACGCTACAATATCGTTAACGATATCATTACAACGTCACCGGTTTGGTGACGTTGCAGCGATGTCGAAACGACATCGTAGCGTGTGACACATAACAACAACCAACGATAAGTTTGTTGATCGTTGATCGTGCAAGAATGGACTGGACCATAAATTTATCGTTGGTCTCCCGCTGGGCGCCCAGCATCGGCGCGTGTGACAGCGGGAGACCAACAATGAACGACCTCCCAGCGCCGCACAGCACACACTGGGAGATGGTAACCAGGGAAAATATTGGGTAACTAAGCGCAGCGCTCTGATTAGTTACCCGCTCAGTGTGACAATCTCACAAGTAAGCACATACTGACGCTCCAGCGATCCCTACAGGTCGCATCGTTTGTCGGGATTGCTGGAGCGTCGCCAAGTGTGACTGTACCTTACTGATCGCTGGTGAGGTGTCACACGTGCAGATATATTGAACGAAGCCGCGTCGCTGATTGGGGAAAATCCTGTGTATTCATTGCATTATTTTTAAATCTTTATAAATAAACTACATACATATTCCAGAATACCCGATGCGTTAGAATTGGGCCACCATCTAGTTTATATGTGACCACGGACGGCTGCTCCCAGGCTGAGAAAACGGCAAAACAGGGCAAAATTGAAGGGGGGATATGAGAAATCAATGTCTTCAGGACCCTTTTGACAAATGTGAGCAAAACTCAGAAAAAGGAGCCATGTTAATATATCTTACATAAGTTTTTTTTTTTTTTTCTTTCTTACAGAACGAAAGCATCTTGAAGCAAAACAGCGGGAAGATGCCTGGGAGGGCAGGTGAAGGAGTTTGATCGCAGCAGGGGGAGCGACATATCTCCTTAACACGGGGAAGAGGCCGGGATGTCGGCTGGGGACGATACGCATCGGTGACCTGTTTTATAAATCCCTCTGCTCGGCTGGAGGAGAATAAAGAGTTTGTCTTCCAGAACTGACGCTTGGAATTGTGTCACGCACTTAATAATGGAGCCGTGATAGGGGAAAGATGAATCGACCAAGATCATCCTGGATGGGGCTGGTGAAGCAAAAAACTAAATGTTACCATTTGGGGAAAACGAATGCTCACATTTTTTATTCTTCAATTTCTAATGTGATGAAACTTACTCCTGTTTGGTGAATTGAAGTCTTAAAAATTAATTTTAATTTTGACCCAATGACAACACTGCCTGACCCCATGCAGATGATTGTTGTCATAGGCACACCGGACCCCATGGTAAATAACCAGGATTTCTAGATGTCATATCCTAAATGTATGGAAAGGAAAATCAATTATCTCTTTGTCTTGGATGATTGTTGGGGTCCCGGTGAACATACTGAAACTGGAAGTTTTGCCTTAGGGACAGATGGTCGACTTTTTCAAAATACAAAAACTTTGCTCAGGAATAACATTTTATTCTTTTAAGTTATCTACTTTTTTTGTTTTCTTGGATAAGTTTAAAAAAAAAAAAAAAAAAAATGCAGTCTGGATATTCAAAATATTCTCATTCGTTACATGCACATTTGTGTTTGGGGTCTTGTTGTCCGGCCTGCCGCAGCTCTCCAAACCGGAACGTACAGCGCTATATGAGACTAGAAGGTTGTAAGTTTGGGTCTGGAGAACCATGATCAGTGCAGGATCTGAGGCCCGTATACCGATCGCAAGTCTCCAAATCTTGAAAGTACAGCCCCATACGTGACTATAAGCTTGTAGATTTGGTCAGGAGACCTGTGATCCGTGCGGGCATCATGGCCCGTATACAAACCTTGGTTGTCCGGACCTGAACACACCACCCCATACGTGACTGTACGGTTGTAAGTTTGGTCTGGAGACCCACGATCAGTGCAGTCTCCAGTGGGTAACCACGTGTCTTTGGACCTGAACATACCACCCCATACATGACTATAAGGTTGTAGGTTTGGGTCAGAAGACAGCGATCAGTGCAGGCCCGTATACCAACCGTGGGTCTCAGGAACTGAACGTCTAACCTCACACGACTATGTTGGGTCAGAACACCCGCCTTCAGTGCAGGCACCATTGCCCATATACCAACCGTGGGTCTCTGGATTTGAACATCCAACTCCACACGTGACTATAAGCTTGTAGGTTTGGTCAGGAGACCTGCTATCAGTGCAGGCAACATGGCCCGTATACGGACCATGGGTCTTCAAACCTGAAAATACCACCCCATGCACGACTATAAGGTTGTAGGTTTGGGTCTTGAGACCCACGATCACTGCAGGCATATTGACCGTGGCCCATATACCGACCGTGGGTCTCTGGACCTGAACGATCAACCCCACATGTGACAACAAGCTTGTAGGTTTGGGTCAAGAGACCCGTGATTAATGCATGTACCAGGGCCCGTATATCAACCAAGAACCCAAATTGGGAAATTCCTAAAAACTTTCTTTTAACGTTATTTCCCTTTTTTCCCCTTTTAATTACAAAATATAAGAGTTGAATCTAATTCAAGTGTCCTGTTTTAAAGTTTATATAAACCCCAGAATATATATATATTTTTTAAATATCTCAAAGGATTACATTATTTTCTTGCAGGGGGTCTGCATGTGTTTGCAGATCCTTTGCTCTTATGTGTCTCCATGGTTACAGACTACAAACAACATTATGTAGTCTGAACCTGCAATCATACTTCCTTTATTTTGCTCCCCTATTTATTTTTAAAAGCATTTTTGTAGCCAAGGGAAAAGCATAAAGGAATATAGTAGATCAGACTACTTAGTTTGTTGTTGTGAAGTTGCATACATCTGCTTAAAGTGGTATTCTCATCTCCAAGATCCTATCCCAATATGTATTAGGTGTAATAATAATAATAATAATATTTAAAAAAATACCTCCATTTAGAAATGTAGTATAGTTCTCCTGATATAGCCATGGTTGTTGCCTTATGTACAGGCCTTTGCAGGTTAGGTATCCATGGTTATGACCCACTCCTATAATGAAGGCTAGTTAGATTACTAGTTGCTCATTGTTGTAACCATAGATACCCAATCTGCAAAGGCCTGCACATGAGATAACACATGGCTATATCAGGAGAACTATACTACATTTCTAATTAGAGGTATTTGCTAATATTATTATTATTACACCTAATACATATTAGGGTAGGATATTGGAGTTGGGAATACCCCTTTAAGGATGGATCAGATTCTCAAACTCTTGTGCATAAAGCCTTAGAACTGGAAGTTACAATATATCAGACTTTACACTGGTTTGCTGCCTGCTGAAGCCTCTTTTTTGAATAAGACCAAAGATGAATTTTATTTATTTGATATCTTTTACATTTCTTTTTAGCTCCAAGCTTTGATGTTGGTGCAGTTTGGCAGGAAATGGCTTTTTGAGGATTTTAATCTGTAGTTGAGTATTAAGTGGTGATGGGCGAGCGCTACAATGTGCGGGTGCTCCAAATGAGTAGAATTGCAGGACTCGAGTACTGTGTATAATGGAAGCAAAGGCGAACTCAAGCAGTGTTCCAGAAGATCTTCCCATTGACTTCCATTATACACAGTATTTGTAACAAACTTAGATGAGCGCGACTCGACTGCAGAGTACAATGGAAGTCAAAGGGAAGATCTTCTGGCAAAATGCTCGAGTTCCCATTGACTTCCATTATAGTCAGTGATCATAACGAACTGTCGGATGGATGTGACTCGAGTACCAAGTATAATGGAAGTCAATGGGGAACTTGGAAGCATTTTTTTGGAAGATCTTTATACTCTGTACTCAGAGGTGCATCCATCCAACAGTTCATTACAAGCACAGAGCATCCGAGCATGGTAGCTCCCGAGTATGTTAGTGCTCGCTCATCACTAGTAGCAAATGCTGCACATGTTCCTTATGTTGTCCCGAAAAGTGCGGGTAGTGGGAGATCCAGCGTAACATTCAAGTGATAAATGACTGGCTTTCTACAGGGAGTAATTATAATGAGGAGGAATCAGTGAAGTGAGAATTATTCCTCATTTAGCACAGTAAACAGCCGCCTTACGTGGCACGTGCCTGACCTGAAGCAAAATACTGCACTCGTCTCCTGCGCTCTTGTATACAATCTTCTACATGGAGCCGTCCTTATCAAGTTTTTTTCTAGGGATAAAACAAAACTTAGAAAAATAACCTGTAAATTAAATGGGTGGTCCAATTTTTAATGTATAATTAATAAAAAAATTAAAAAAAAATATATATAATAAAATATATTTTTTTAATATATATATATATACGGTATATATATTTTTGCTTGTTAATTTAAATATAGATATACATATTAACAAGCAATGTATATATAATATTGTTTTTTTCATTAATTATACATACAAATTTGATCACCACATGTATATATGTGTGTGTGTATGTATATATGTGTATATATATATATATATATATATATATATATATATATAATGTAATATGCTAGCAGACTTGAAGAAAGAAAACCGGGCACTAGTCCTATCTTCAAGCAATTATTCCATTATGGGGGTTTGCAACACACCCGATCGTTGTTGCTCAGCTCAAGCACAAGTGCAATCAATACAGTCAGAAAAAGGAGCTGGACAACAATCGACTGTTTCACTTAGTCAGAGCTCCAACAGGTCCAAGGATATGGACAGTCCAGAAATGGACTGACTAAATTATCCATATGCCTGCAACCTGGTGAGTGCCGCTCCTTTTTTTGACTGTGTGTGTATGTGTGTATATATAATAAATAAAATTTTTATTTATAATAAAATATGAAAAAGAAAATGTATATGTATATATTATTTCGAAATACATATTTTTCATTAGTTATAAATAAAAATGGGACCACCCCTCTTATATATGCATTAATATACGTATTGTGTGTGTGTGTGTGTGTATATAATATACACTCGCCCAACATGGGTGCAGTGCAGGCTACTGCGGAGGAGATGCCCACTCCATACATAAGTCACATGACAGCTGCAGCCTGTGATTGTCTGCAGTGCTCCCATGACTAGCAGAACTCACAATTGGCTATTTATGACTATTGCTTAATTTTACATTTTAAGACAAGAGGAAAAAATTCTATCCCTACATAATAGACTATAATGATTGTCACAGCCAATTTATATCTGTGTAGCCGAAATTGTGCATCCGCGCAGGTGACATTTCAGAAGTTATAAACTGATATTTATTGCTGATTTTTTTTAGTCTTAAAATGAGACTTCAACAGATGGAGACGTGAACAGTCATCTTCCCCCGAGCTAGCAATTTTCTCTTCCACTTCCTATTGTTTCCTGAAAATAATACAGCATTGAAAAAAGGTTTTATAATATGATCTAATAAATCTGGAACAGAGAAAGTAGAGAGTGCAGAGAGATTCCTCTAATCAGGGATCTGTTCGTTCAGAATGTCTTTTAATCCAGCACAAAACACCCAAATTGGAAGACTGAGCTGAGAGATGAATGAGGCTTTATTTCCCCAATAGTTTTTTTTTTTTTTTTACAAATTATTTTTATGTTCATTGTTATGGCCATTTGATCATTTAGCCGATTGATACTGGAGTTTTACTATATGTAAATTGGATTAAACTCCACAGTACCTTATCCTTATAACAGCACAAACATTAATGCCCGAGTATATGGAGATTGCAACTCTCTAAAAGAGGCTGTCTTGTAATGGGCCTAAGGGGCATCAACTTGTTTGTCCTTGTGACCAAAGGAGCCTCTCCGGTCAGACACATGTTTTGATTGGAATACCCCTGTACAGATTACCCGACACCAGTTTTTACTTAGTTTATTCCGTCTGATCCCATTAGTGATCCATTTTTGCTTTATCTTATAATCCGTCATATGGTTCAGGAGACACGAGCCTTTTGTTATTTAGTGCTCCTTTTTATTGTCAATTCAAGAGGGCTTGGCACACAAGATAATAAAATGACACGCCCTCGAGGAATCCTATTTGCAACGCCCCCAGGGAATCCAAAGACTATGAAATTGTAGGTTAGCACATTATGAAAAATCCACTATCTCTAGAACTGTAAAGCGGATTGAAAAAGAGACAAACTTGAAAAGTAAAATAAGAGCAGAAGCCGGACACTTTCAACCTTCTGATTCAGTTTAAGGAGCAATTGATGTATCCCATTGAGCTGTTAAGCAGGGGCGTGGAAGTAAATAGCCCTGCCTTTACTCTCCCTATTTATTACGAGACCCTTTTTAATGTGTTCAAGGTTAATATTTCTCTTTTATGTTTTTAATAAGTTTGCAGTTTTATTTGTGTTAAAACAATAACTTCCACCATATGTGAGAACAGCAGTCACTTGGGTGGAGCTTGCGCATACTTAAAGGGAACTTGTCTCATGGAAAAATGCTATTAACCTGCAGATATGAGGATAATCTGTAGGTTAATACTGTTCTGAACCTGCCCGGCACCTGCACTAAACCCTGTTGCCAACAGAGAATGAACTTCAGTCCTCCTGGCAGTGTTCCAGTTTCAGTCATGGGGGCAGTACCGGTGCAGGTTCAGTCACTGCTCTATGTATGGAGAGCAGCAGCTGTAACCGCCCCCCCGCACTGATTGACAGCTGGGTCTAATGAAGCGTGTCTGTCAGTGCCGAGGGTTGTTACAGCTGCTGCTCTCCATACACAGAGCAGTGACTGAACCAGCGCCTGTGCCGCCCCCATGACTGAAACCGGAACACTGCAATATGCAGATTCAGAATGCTATTAATCTACAGATTAAACCCACATCTGCAGGTTAATAGCATTTTCCATGTGACAGGTTCCCTAGCAGTTGGACTGTGGTTCAGACCCAACCAGATGAACAGAAGGTGATCCTATTATTTGGCACTACTATTGTGATACCATGGCAGCAGGACAGGAAAAAAATTTCTGCAAATAAGAAAACTACATATTCACGAGCCACAAAATGCACTTCACAAAAAAATTATACTTTTCCCAATATTTTTTCACTTTTCTCGAATACTTTGTAACTACTTTTTATTCTTAGTAATTTATGTTATGCCCGTCTTTCTAATACAGCGTTTGGAAATGAATAAATAGAGAACTAAGCCATTTCATTCTCTTTGTCAGTGGGGTGTGGTGAATCTACAATCTAGCCTATCCAATCAGTGAGTGGCACAATCACAATGTTACCGCCCATGAGGAGCAGAGCCAATATAAAATAGCCTGTATCCTGTTAACTCAGTGCAGAAGAGATGGGGGTTTAACATATTTTTTGGGATTCTAACAATAAAACTTAATATTTCTATTTTCAACTGGAAAGAGAAATAGTCTTATGGGGAGAGTGGAGGGGAAACATACCACTGGAAGTCCTCCCCTTACTTGGGAGCCGCTAACTTTCACAGGGTCTGATTACTTGGTCATTTGATTACAGCTTATATACCCATCTTTGTTGGGTTTCATTCATGTCGATTTTTTTGTTTTTCTGGTGTGTGTGGGGGGAATTATCCTAGTAGAAATCTTTTTTGCGATTTTTTTAAAGTGCACCGTTTTGGTGTGATTTTCAAAGATCGCAACAAAAATTGAGGTTGTACCATGACACTGGCAAAACAAAATGAACACACCAAGGCCACAATATGGGAGAATATCTTTAACCTTTATATGAGCAACCCCATATCGGATGTATAGGGGCAAACGGCCTGTTCTTCAGACCCTCATTGTATAGGGGAGGCAGGGGTTAAAAGAGGTTGTCCACTACTCAATCTTTGATGACCTCTACTTAGGAGAGGTCAATAACAAGATCTGATCTTCTGTCCGGGGTACTGTACCAGTCACCCCTACTGATCAGCCACTCTCAGTGCTCCGCTCCGGAGCTGCTCTGTCTTCTGATAGTGGCCGCGGCCGGTACTGCACCTCCTCCTTGTATTGACTTGAATATCCGTGTGCGACCACTATTGGAATTAAGTGTTTCCTTCCACTAATGCCACCGATAACCGCTGATGGGCAAATCTGCCAGGTGTTGGACCCAGGCCGATGAGACATTGATGTTTAAGTAGTGGACAACCCCTTGAACTCTGCCCTCAGGACACTCCAATATCTTCATGTTGTCGATTTCTAAGGTTTTGTTTCTCTTTCCCTGTTGGATAATTTTGAGCGTTTTATTATAAGGTACAAAAGATCTTTTAAACATTTCTCAAATGTGCAAATTTTATACTTTTTATTGTTTGTTTTATTTTTATAAAGTGTGACATTTACTGTTATTATACAGAGGTTTTTTTTAAAGAAAAGTTTTTGAAATGATTCTATGTATTGTGTTTTTAATTTAAGATTAAACAGTTGTGATCTAAAACGTGTCATACAAAAGTTTTTTACATACCGAAAGTGAGCTCTGCCCATGCTTATTATCATCTTCAGTAACTCACATCTGTAATCGTCTATTAGCACATAACCTGTTGAAGAGCATAGTCTCACTGCCCTCATCACCCTCACAAGGCAAAACTGCTTCTGGTGCACATTACTAGTCTAATATATCCAGAAACTGCCCGAATTCTTAGGATCTGTAGTTTTCCATCAACTTGTTTTTCAGGAGATGGTTCTTTTCATCAGCATTCTTCCAGCAATATACATGCAGGAGCTTAATTTCTCTTCCAGGACTATATGTACAGGAACATCATTTCTCTCCCAGCACTATATGTTCAGGAATGTCATTTCTCACTATCTGCAGGAATAATGATGGGAGTGATGGTGTGCCACGGTCCGCGCTGCTTCTGGATTAAAACTCACCAAGAGCCCAACAACTTTCCATCCTCTTTATTCCAACGATTTTCAACGCCACAACCCAGCGTCTTCCTCAGGGATATGTTCAGGAATGTCATTTCTCACTATCTGCAGGAATGTCATTTCTCTTCCAGCACTATATGTGCAGGAACATCAGATTTTTTCCAGCACCATATGTGCAGGATTGTAATTTCTCTTCCAGCATTATATGTGTATGAATGTCATTTCTCACTATGTGCAGGTAAGCCATTTATTTTCCAGCACTATATCTGCAGGAACGTCATTTCTCTTCCAGCATTATATGTGCAGGAACGTGATTTCTCACTATGTGCAGGAATGTCATTTCTCTTCCAGCACTATATGTGCAGGAATGTCCTTTGCATTCAAGCACTATATGTGTAGTAAAGACGTCATTTCTCACAATATGTGTAGGAACGTCATTTTTCTTCCAGCATTGTATGTGCAGGAAATGTCATTTGTCTTCAAGCACTATATGTATAGGAACATAATTTCTCACTATATGTGCAGGAACATCATTTCTGACTATGTGCAGGAACGTCAATTCTCTTCCAGCGCTATATGTGCAGGAACGTTATTCCTCTCTTTTACCAGCATGCACTTGCCATTGCCTTGTCTTCTCTGAAATGAAGAGCTCTCTCTGTTCCGTCTGTTTACATTTCAACCAAGAGGACAAGAGAATCGGGCCCAGAAAAATGCAAAGAAGGCATCAGTTCATAATGGAAAAAGATTGACGTGAGTAATAAAACTACCTTTATTGTGGATTATTGTAATCACTAGTAAATCATTTAGTGATTGATATTTACAGCTATGGACAAGCATGCACCCCATCCTTGTATTTCCAGGGTGGACCGTCATTGATAAAGGGCACCGTGCAAGGGAAAATGGCTGAGGTCCCCTATGGAGCTTTTATACTACAGCCACTATATATTACTGAAACATCTTGATTGTTTTGTTCATACATATATGTATATACTCAAATAATATATATATATATAAATTTGTTCTTGTTCTTATGATGCTTTGTCTTTTGTTCTCATGATGCTTTGTCTTTTGTTCTTATGATGCTTTGTCTTTTGTTCTAATGATGCTTTGTCTTTTGTTCTCATGATGCTTTGTCTTTTGTTCTTATGATGCTTTGTCTTGTGTTCTTATGATGCTTTGTCTTTTGTTCTCATGATGCTTTGCCTTTTGTTCTCATGATGCTTTGTCTTTTGTTCTTATGATGCTCTTTTGTTCTTATGATGCTCTTTTGTTCTTATGATGCTTTGTCTTTTGTTCTCATGATGCTTTGTCTTTTGTTCTTATGATGCTCTTTTGTTCTTATGATGCTCTTTTGTTCTTATGATTCTTTGTTCTTATGTGCTTGTCTTTGTTCTAATGATGCTTTGTCTTTTGTTCTCATGATGCTTTGTCTTTTGTTCTTATGATGCTTTGTCTTGCGTTCTTATGATGCTTTGTCTTTTGTTCTCATAATGCTTTGCCTTTTGTTCTCATGATGCTTTGTCTTTTGTTCTTATGATGCTCTTTTGTTCTTATGATGCTCTTTTGTTCTTATGATGCTCTTTTGTTCTTATGATGTTTTGTCTTTTGTTCTCATGATGCTTTGTCTTTTGTTCTTATGATGCTTTGTCTTTTGTTCTAATGATGCTTTGTCTTTTGTTCTCATGATGCTTTGTCTTTTGTTCTCATGATGCTTTGTCTTGTGTTCTTATGATGCTTTGTCTTTTGTTCTCATGATGCTTTGCCTTTTGTTCTCATGATGCTTTGTCTTTTGTTCTTATGATGCTCTTTTGTTCTTATGATGCTCTTTTGTTCTTATGATGCTTTGTCTTTTGTTCTTATGATGCTTTGTCTTTTGTTCTTATGATGCTTTGTCTTTTGTTCTTATGATGCTTTGTCTTTTGTTCTTATGATGCTTTGTCTTTTGTTCTCATGATGCTTTGTCTTTTGTTCTTATGTTGCTTTGTCTTACTGGATGTCACTGAATGATCAGTATCCGATGTTATTTGTTCACCTTTCCACCTCGACCTTACTATTCCCCATAGTGCTGATTATACTACACACCCAGTTACCCAATGATTCTAGATCTCCTGCTTCCTTTGTTTTACTTTTTTCTAGACATAAACCTTTATCCATCACTACCTGGTAAGACGTCTTGTGAAATTGCTTTCTTTTATAAGTTAATTCTGTTTTCCCAGCTATATCCAATATAATTAATGCATGTCTGTGAGCTTCACTTTCTGCTTAAAAGAAAATGCCTAAAGCAACCCATTGATCAAAAATCAACTGGTTTTTATATGTGTGTGATCATGCTACAAGTTAGGAAAATTAATATATTCTGGAAGAGTAAAAATTATAGCAGAAAAGTGGAACGCATCATAACATGTTCACTGGTAATAAAATGCCCGCACCCCTGTATCATAATCACAGGTTTTCTAATCCACCTAAAATGGGGACGCATTTCCAGATTTAACCCCTTCCCACTGTGGAATTTTTTTTTTTTTTTTTTGCGTAATCTGATTTATTTCTTTATGTTCAGTTTCCAAGAACCAACATTTTTTATTTTCTATTGACACCGCAATGGCAGCATTAAGTGTCCTATTTAAAAATAATAGTAAAAAAAATAAAAATATTCTCTTTGGGATGGAATGGAAAGAAACTTTTTTTTTTTTTAATTCTGTTGTTGCAGATTTTTGTGTTGGGGGAAAAACAAAAACCTGCAAAATCTATAGGAACAAAGATCAAGGGGACACCATACTCATCCGATAATGAGCTGCAACGTCTTCATACGTACTAATGGTCACGGTGGAACAAAAATGGCAGCAAGGACTAATCTGGTTTTTCTTGCACCAAGTACTGTAAGTGCATGTAATAAAAATACAGAAAGAAACATTATCCCACACCCCATGCTTGCAACACAAAACCGGCTGCAAGGAGGGTGCACTGCAAAGCTGTTGGTGGTACAGCGGCATAGGAAGGGAAAACAGCACGTCCATCCATCAATTCCGTTTAAATTTCTTTATTGGAAATCCATTAAAATAGAACCCAAGGTGGGTATGAAAACTGATGCTTTTCTGTTGAAACCCCCCTTATGCTGTGATTAAGTGCAGTTTTGATACACAACTTGCTTTTTTTTATCTTTTTAATGAATTTTCAATAAATAGGTAATTTTTTAAAAGGAATTGATGGATGGACATGCTGTTTTCCCATTCTAAGCGCATTACAATAGTGCAGCCTTTGCAGCACTGGGGTCCTGAGGTCCTGGGTTAAATTCCCACCAAGGACACTAAAGACAACATCTGCAAGGAATTTGTATGTTCTCCCTGTGTTTGCGTGGGTTTCCTCCGGGTACTCCGGTTTCTCCCACATTGTAAAGACGTACACATATGATATTTAGATAGTGAGCTCCAAGAGAGACAGCATTACTGATGTATGTATAGTGCTATGGAATTAATAGCGCTATATAAATGAATAAATATTATTATTATATATATATAATAGTGGGCAGCTCCTTCCTGCATTATGCAGACGAATAAGTGAAGCTGCTGACTGAGCCAGTCACGTCCCATGTCTTACTTGGAAAACGTATTCCAGTGTGTTTTTCTCTTGGCTTTCTTCTATTAAGCCCACAAGATGGTCCAGACAACTTGGAGAGAAGGGGAATAGAAAAAAGCTGCATGAGCCATCACCAGACAATCTGTGTAGAGCTTTGGATGCGGGGGAACTTGATGGACAGTTATGTTCAGAGATATAGTAAGTGGGCTATATATAGACTATATGATTAGGGAGTGTGATAGGCCACCGTAAAGATATGTTTTCAGGGAGTGCCTAAAACGAAGTTGTGGATAGTCCTAATTTCTTGAGGTAGAGCATTCCAGAAAATTGGTGCAGCTCGGGAGACGTCTTGGAGCAGGGATTAGTGTGGATAAAACATACTGGGCCCCATTGCATTAGGTTATGTGACATCCACACTAGTGATAAGTGAGCACTTCAATGCTCGGTACTCGTAAGGAGCAGTCGGATGCTCCGATGGGCCCAACTCTAGTATAGAGTATAATGAAAGTCAATGGGAAATGAGCATTTTTCTGGAAAAATGCTTGAGTTCCTCATTAACTTCCATTATACTCCATACACCGTCCAAGTGTCCAACCTGCTCGTCTGGAGTACCGACCCCTGAGCGTTGTAGCGCTCGCTCATCCCTAGTCCAAGCATATTAGATGTGATGCGGCAAATTCCCTCGGCTTCTTCTGTATGGACCTCATTATTCCCGATCTTGCATGTCGGCACGGAGATACCTGTAATACTGCCTAAATGACTTTCTGCTAGAAAACACAATTTTTATTTTAATGTTTAATTCCATAAATTAACAATTCTAATTATGAGCAAAATAAATGTACTAAATATACCCGTACGTGAGTGATGACTGTGGGAGATGATTGATGCCCTTTATAAAGAAGTAAGTTAAGCGTAAACTTTCTTCTCTTTGTTAGAGATGAATATGAAATTGACAGGGCATAAAAATGATTCTCGGTTGTATTTAGTAATTGCGGTGCGCCCACTTGCCTGCACATCACACCATTCAGAAGAACGGCAGAGCAAGAGGTAGATGGATGTAGTGACAAAACACCTTTGCCTGTCATGGCCTCCTCCGTCACCCCACCCTCGTCGCCTCCTCGCATATGTTCTGACTAGAGGAAAGCTTTGCTTTTCACAATTAATACTAGTAGGAAAAGTCATAAAACCAAAACGGTCTTGCTTGACCCATGTGATGAGAGCAAATTCCCCTGAGAAGGACATGGTCAGTGGCAGTAGCGACCTTAGACCCATTGGCTGGACATTCATTAGTACTATACATTGCACTTCATCCTCCATTTATACTATTGTACTTTTATATGCTCATAGGCTGCACTGTTTTTCAGCCTATTGTGAAGTAGCACTCACTGGGGAGTGTTAGGGGACGCTCTTTTGTCAGCAGAGGTTAAGCATATAGGAACCGTCTTAAGTTTAAATCAGTCCAGCAGGTTTATTAACAACTGTGAAGCACTTATTGTACAGTCCATTTAAATCAACAGAACACATTATGGCCACTGGTCTGTTCAATGGTCGGGTGTGCCCGCATGATATATAACAGTCTGTTATAGTGTACACAGGCCTTAGTCCACTGTTCAAGAAGCTGCCTCTCTGGGATCACTGATTCCTGTCTGTTCTAGACCCTCAGCGGCACTGCAGCCTCCTAAGGGTGCTTTCACATAACGATTTTTCTAAATCCGATGCTGTCTGATGAAAATCGTACAGCATCGGATCCAAACTGAATCCTGCAATCGGATGCCAAATAGGCATCCGAATCCTACTTTTTGCAGGATCAGTTTGGGCTGTGTCACGTAGCTCCCCCTCCTCTCTCCCTCCTGTCATCTTGCTGTCTCCCTGCTGTCCCCCTACTGTCCCCTCTCATGTCCCCCCTCATGTCCCCTGCTGTCCCCCCTCCTGTCCCCTCTCATGGCCCCCCTCATGTCCCCCCTCATGGCCCCCCTCATGTCCCCTCTCATGTCCCCTCTCATGTCCCCTCTGCTGTCATTGTAACATAACAAATGTTTATTCTCACCTTCCAGCGCTCCCTCGGCGTCTCCAGCTGCAGCCGATCGGGTGTACAGGACCTGTGATGACGTCAAAAGCGTCGGCGGTTACCGCGGTAACCAGTCATGTGACCCGATCAGCTGATCGGGTTCTGACCTCATCACAGGTCCTGTTACCGAGCGGCTGCAGCTGGAGACGCCGAGGGAGCGCTGGCAGGTGAGAAGAAAGATTTTTTATTTTAAACACGTGATTTAACTTATATTTAACTTCTGCAATGTATGTATATACATTGCAGAAGTTAAATTAGGCGGCACACAATAGGTTTAGTGTACTGAGCATGTACTGAGCATGCTCAGTACACTAAAATCGGGTCCGAGGAAACATCAGATGTTTCCTCGGACCCTGCTCCATAGGGCCCCATGTTAAAGGGATCGGGTCGGATCGGATGTGCATTAAATGGCATCCGATTTGGTCCGATCCAATTTTGTCCGATTTTTGCACCGATAAAATCGGATCGGACCAAATCAGATGCTATTTAGTGCACATCCGATTCGGTCCGATCCCCATAGGGATGCATGGGATCCGAAAATCGGTCCGATGCTGTCCAATTTTTATCAGGCAGCATCGGAGAAGCAAAAATCGTAGTGTGAAAGCCTGCTCAGATTTTTGCACCGAAAATAAAATCTGACAGATTCGGATCGGACCAAATCGGATGGCATTTAGTGCACAATCCGATCTGACCCGATCTCTATAACATGGGGCCCTATGGAGAAGGGTCCGAGGAAACATCTGATGTCTCCTCGGACCCGATTTTACTGTACTGAGCATGCTCAGTACAGTAAAACTGCTCCTAACTGGGAGCACAAGAGTTAAAAAAGACAACAAAAAACTTATGCTCACTTCTCCCCGAGCCCCCGCCGTCTCCCGCCGTCTTCCTGAAGGTTCCCGGTGGCTCCCGCAGGCTGCAGAGGTCTTCTTCATGTCTACAGGACCTGCGGTGCTGTCACAGTCATGTGACCGCGGTTTACCATGGTGGAACCCGCGGTCACATGACTGTGGCATCACCGCAGGTCCTGAACACATGAGGAAGACCTCTGCAGGCTGCGGGAACCACCGGGAACCTTCAGGAAGACGGCGGGGGCTCGGGGAGAGGTGAGCATAAGGTTTTGTTTTTTTTTCTTTTTTTCAGCCCGGAGGCAACGATTTTATGCCGGAATCGGGTGCCTATTTGGCACCCGATTCCAGGCATCAGAAGGGAGCCGATGCTGTCCAATTTATATCGGACAGCATCGGCTCCCTGAAAATTGTAGTGTGAAAGCACCCTAAGCCATCCCAGGTTCTCTAGCTGTCATCTCCAGGTCTCGTGCTCCCAAGTACCGAGAGTCACAGTCTCCAAATCATGTATCTCCAGGAAGATGGCAGTTCCTGCTACTCCCAAACAAACAGACTTTGCTTGCATCAGAGACCATGTGAACAGGAAGGAATCACACTACAGGCCCCGTTACATGGCACAATGTCGCAACGATCTCGTGGGCGCGCAGTCGTTTCAGACATCGTTTTGACATCGTTGGTGAGATGTCACACGTCTAGATATCGTGGACAACTCCCCAATGATGTGAGCAGGTATCATTCGCACAACCCAGCGAGCGATCCCTGCTCATTGCTGTGAATTGGTGAAGTCGTAAACAATACCGTTATCGCGGTGTCAAACACAACGATATAGCAGGTTGGCTAATCATTGATCGTGTGGTTTGACGTGTTATCAAACCTGCGATCCAACGATTTATCATTACAACTTGGCAGAGTCACACGCAACGAGGTCGTAACAATGTCGCTGGAACGACTCCAAATACGTGACATATCAGTTATGTCGTTAACGATATCGTGCCATGTAACAGGCCCTTATATCAGATGTGACACACCTATGGAGAGGTATGTGGATGGTCAGTCCCGCCCATCCTTAAATCCAACCTTTTAAATTATAAAGGTTTGTTGAACAATAACTGCCAGCAAGCCATGCTGGATTTAGATGGCAGCAGACCTCACACCATATATTGTGTATCTCTTTTTTTAGTTATTTCCTGTTCAATATCTTTTTTTGAACCTGTTCTAATAAAGATTTAATATTGTTTATTTCTTTCATGAATCTCTTTTTCACTGGTGCGATCTCGTCACACTTCCACTGGTTTGGGTGCATTATTCATAAGTGTCATATAACTGTAAAATGTAGAAACTCTTCCTAGAAGAGCGCTGTGACGGTAACATCTGCGCCCGCTTTGGTTACAAACTTGGGTTTGAATACAAGGTAAAATTTCAAACAGTATAAAACGGTGTATGTACGGAACAAGGTGTTATTGCAGAATAATTTTAAGGTCATAATATTGTCATTTTTAGACGTAGGTTTGGTCGTTGGCTGCACTTCTGAGCCGGGCTACAAAAAAAAAAAATGAGCATTCCTGCCTCGTAAGGTGTGAATAGTTTCTGTACAAGGCTCCTGTGTCACGTCGGCCTCTGGAACCGATGCCCTATTTGAGGAATGAAGATTATTTAAAGTATGTGTAGACACCTGAAGCGGTCACCACAACCCGGGCTCAAAACTCGTTGATTTTCCCAAGTTAAAGCTGACTTTCCTGCCAGCACATTTATTAGCCGCTCCCAATAACTAAAGTCTACATTGAAGAGCTGCCTAAACCAACTCATCTCTACTGCTGCCCTCTGCCAAAAGAAATCTATATCTGCGCCCGCGGAGCACCGAATGTATTTATAGAGTCTGTTCAGACGCTTTCAATGACTGTATTTTTTCTTATTTTTCAGTACTTTGTATTTGGAGTTTTTTTTAATATTTTCATTGCTTTTACTTAATAAAAATGTTTATGACAGATGCTGAGTATATAGCGGGAGTATATTTCCGATCTGTTGGATACAGGTGGTTTTGGGTCCTCGTGAATAGGAATGATTGCAGTTTTTTATGCTAGACAAATAGGTATTACACCATAACTAATTCAATTAGAGCCTTGTACTATTACATTTATCCTGTAGGCGGCTTCACCGTCCCAGCAGACTCCATTCATAAGGAATAATTGAGCTGATAGCGATCATCACCGATAGCGCACCGTCAGAGAGGTCATGTCTAACACATGGAAGTGAGTACACTACAAATGTACAGGACTTTAACGGATCTACTGCTAATGTGTAATGCTAGGGTAGTGGTGAGATGACCAAAATGATGACCAGCAAATGCAGTGTCCCAGACGCACATTGCACTAACCGTCATGCTATTGTATACCCTTTAAAGGCTGAGGTACTTTTCACCTGCTCATTACCTGATGCTTAGCGGTTACCGTGGTACCTGAGCTGTGTCCTCGGGTGACCTCACTGACTCACCGCTCACAGAACCTCAGCTCTCCGTCCCGTCATTCTGTGCTCAGATGCTGCGGTGGAAGGATGCAGCAGAGCTGAGGTTGGGACCTCGTGGTGGATTATTGTCGAAGGGTATGTTGTTGGGACTTTTAATAAATGGGTAAAGTCATTGTGTTTTATTTGTAATAAAGGTTTTTTCTCTTTGTTTATTAACTCTTCACTTAATAGAATAGTAATGGGTGGGTATCAGAAGATGCCTGACATTACCAATCCAGGGCTTAATGACAAGGTGTCAATCATCAGCTGTCATTAACCCCTTTTATCACCACGATGCTACGCTCCATTGCATTGGGAAGACGTGGGCATAGCACCAGGAATTGGCACTTCTAATAAATGCGCCAATTTCCGGGGTGGCTGTGTGCTGCTCTTCTATAGTGTGGGGGAAGCCCAATAACTATGGGCCTCAACACGCTGGGAATACCAGTCCCAGCTGCCTAGTTTTAGCTTGCTGGCTATTATAAATAAAGTAAAGCCCACACAATTGTTTTTTTAATTTTTTTTAAATAATTTAAAATAAAAATGGGCTCTCCTGTATTTTTCATTGCCAGCCAAGGTAAAATTAGGTAGCTGAGGGTGGCAGCCTACAGCTATCCGCTTTACCTGTGCTGAGAATGAAAAATATAGTGAAGCTTATGCATTTTTTTCCACTATTTATTTTACACAGTATGACAACAGGTTGGTTGCCATGCACGGTGTATCAACCAAGCACATACACCATCCAGATTGTGGGGGAGCAGTGTGACTGCAACAGCCAATCAAAGATGCTCTCACAGTGAGTGAGCATTTGTGATAGGCCATTGCCGGTCAATGCAGGGAATATGCATGAAGCTCAATGAGTGACCCTGGAAGCAGCAGCATGAGACTGGTAAAATCTGTCTATCTTTCAATTCTAACTTTTTACAGCATGGTAAAGACCATGCTAAACATGCCCTTTGTGTGCTGTGCAATTTTTTTTTATCACACCCATTTATTTGCATTGAAGGAATCTTGACTAGAACTGCAGACATTCGCAGCATGCTGCAAATTTTTCCCAGCATGTTTCTCGCTGTGGAAAAACCTGCAGATGGGCATTGCACTATAGTTTAACCTTGTTGCAAATGCAACCCAATGTGTTATCAGATTGCACTCGCCGAGTTTAAACACAGATATAAGCTCACCCTAAGGGTAAGTTCACACTTACCGGCGTGTTTGTCGGCGGCAGCTGGCGGGTCCCGCCAGGAAGCTCCGGCGCCGTCCACCGGCTTCCTGGCGGGTATGTGCGGGCGGTATCCGGCGGCTGCCCAGCGGGTTCTCGGCGGCGATTCTGCAGCGGCTGGAAGCAGCACATGATTCTGCTTGCAGCCGCTGCAGAACCGCCGGTTTTTAGAACATGGTCATTCTTTGCTAACCCGCTGGGAAGCCTGCGGGTTAGCAACGGATGACGCTGGGTAACCGCCGCTGTGTGCACAGCCTTGGGCTGTTTACATTAGTTTTAATGTTAATCCAAACGCCGGTTTGGATTAACATAAATTAACATAAAACTAATGTAAACAAAACGGCGGTTTACACTGGTAAACCGCCGAAAACCCGCCCAGTGTGCACTTACCCTAAGTCTGGCATTGGCTATATAGGGAACTTTAGCTTTCCTTTACTATGCCATGGGGGGAGAGTTGTATGTGGGGGTAAAGTGTGAGTTCTTTGGGTAAGTGAGCAACACAGGAGAGGGAGGGGGGGGCACTGTCTCTGAGGCTGAGTGTCAACTTTCAAAGACAAAGAAAACCTTTCATATGTTCCTGACAAATAAAAAAATGTTTAGTATAGCCATAATCTTACTGACCTGGAGAATCGTGACCACAGGTGACTTTTACTGCGCAATGTACACTTCAAAAATTATATTTAAAAAATATAAAAATCTATATGTTCTCCCATTCAATGTCTATCGGGCTAATGGTAACAGTTTGCAATGAGGGGGGTATGGAGGGTTTAGTCCCCTGTTCTTAGGTATCAGTCAAGGTCTTGGCATTGGGAGCCCCCACCAAGTGGACATTTAACACCTATTTTTTGCTGGTGGCCTCAAATTCAGCGATCTATTCCCCTTATAGATAATTATGAGACTGTTGTAACCCCGTAGACTGTGAGCCCTCGCGGACAAATGCCCCTCCCCTCCCATACCTGTACAACTTGACTGTCCATTTGTATTGTACCTGTCCCTATCTACCCTCCCATATGTAAAGCGCCATGGAATCTAATGGCGCTATATAAATAAATAATAATAATAACCCAAAGAATGCTTGAGGTTTTAGCTTTTTTTTATTCATCACTTTATCCCAGCTAGTGCAGCAATATACTTAGTTTTTCCCTGATTACTTTCCCAGTGCAGGCACTGCAATAACCTGACTTCTCTTTCCAGTTGAGCATTAGTTGAAATTTAAGAGCAGAATTCTACTCTAGAAAATTACATCTACTTGATGAGCAATTTCATTGCTAAAAAAAATTGATTGAACAAAATTTTACTGTTACCAGGAAAAAAAAAAATGCTAGAAGTAGGTACGCCGCCTTCCATTGAGTTCATCGGGAGAAACCTGCTCGACTCTTGACATTCTTTGACCCCTTGATTCTCCATTCATTAATATTTAAAATTACGGTAGTTTTAATACAATTATGTTCTTGGCAAATAGAAATTATTTTCTTTCTAAATTTCAAATTTGAGATTCAAGACTTGCCTTTGCCCCAAAACACACGTAATAATGTAGGAGGTGGTTGATAAACCACGGAAGCGAACTGGTCATTGTCAATAAGGAAAAGCAGAACGTAAAGGACCAGAACTTTTTCGGACTCCTTGATGTTATTGAGAAGGGTCAAACCGATTCGGGTGCATGTCGCTAACATCTGGCCTTCCATCCTTACTGTTAGTACAAAAAACAGTAGAGGGAAAAGTATACCTAAAACAAATCTTGTAGATTCTTGTGTTGACCGTAGTGTGTTCACGGGAAAATCGGTATTCCTGCAGGGCATCAGCCCTCGTGAACATTTTGTCTTTTGACTCTGGAAAGGTGCAAGTACAGAACTGTGTTTGGTAAAGTAGGATGAAAGGGGTTCAATATATTGGTTGTCAGTGGACCTGGGCTAAGGAAGATAAACCAGATGAATGTTCCAAGTAGTAAGTCAACGCATTTCACAGTTTCATTAGGACAAGAAACTGCATAAGCTACTAAGTTTCTTCTCCTGAAGAAGGTATTTATCACTTCGAAACTTGTTAACTTAAACCAGATGAATGTTCCAAGTAGTTTAGGTTAAGTCAACAAGTTTCGAAATGATAAATACCTTTTCAAGACAAGAAACTACAAATAATTTTGCGGTTTCTTGTCCTAAAGAAACTGTGAAACATGTTGAATTACTACTTGGAACATTCATCTGGTTTAACACGTTTCAAAGTAATAAGTACCTTCTTAAGGACAAGTCACTACAGGTAGTTTTGTAGTATTTTTGTCCTGAATTTATCATTTTGAAACGCATTGACTTAATAAACTACTTAGAACATTCATCTGGTTTAAGTTAAAGGGAACCAACCACCTCAGATCACCCTAATACACAGTTAGTACATGTCCCTGCACCCTAAAGATACGTTTCCAGCACTGTTTTTGTGTAAAATCTTGCATTAGTATAACTGATATAAAGAGTTTATAAAGTTACTAGCCTGGTGACTTCTGGGCGTATCCCTCCTTCTGTTATACTTCAGGGCTGTGCATTCATTGCATGGCTGTGCTCCCCCTCCCTCCGTGCAGAGGAGATAACGATCACGCCCATCAGGGCAGGACAGCAGGCACGGAGGGAGGGGGAGCACAGACATGCAATGCACAGCCCTGAAGTATAACAAAGGGAGGGATACGCCCAGAAGTCTCCAGGCTAGTAAGTTTATAAACTCTTTATGTGAGTTATACTAATGCAAGATTTTACACAAAAACAGTGCTGGAAAGGTATCCTTAGGGTGCAGGGACATGTACTAACTGTGTATTAGGGTGATCTGAGGTGGTTGGTTCCCTTTAATGCGTTTCAAAGGGATTAATACCTTTTTTAGAACAAGGAACTATAAGTAATTTTTTTGCTTTCCTGTTCAGAAGAAGGTATTTGTCACTTTGAAATGCGCCGACTTAAACTATTTGGAACATTCATCTGGCTTAAGTCAACACATTTCAAAATGATAACTTCTTCAGGACAAGAAACTACAAAACTACTTGTTTTTTAGTCCTGAGAAGGTATTTATCACTTCAAAACACATTGACTTAATAAAGTATTTGGAAGATTGATCTGTTTTTTTCTTCCTTGGACCTGTTCCACAGCAGCGAGGACTTTTAAACCCTTTGATCCTGGTCTACCATCCTTCTCATTGTAGGGCTCTCAGCTGTACGTCAGTGCAATTCTTGGTTGTGGGCACAACCACCAGAAAGCATAATTTTACCAATTCCTGTCATACCAGATAAGATTTTATTGCACTTTTTTTTTCCAGTTGTGTGATTACCTATTGAGACTTTTAGATAAAAGAAATGTTGGCCACTAGTGTCTAGTGCTGAACCCAATTAGTGTTTTCCAGTGGTCACTGCAATCTACGCATTTTTGGGGCGCATCCACTTCTTCTTGTTATGAGAGAAACAACTTGTCTATGAGACGCATCCACTCTTCTAGTCTGTGAGCGGAATCCCATCTCATGATGTAGGCGGCATCCTCTCTTGTCTCTTGGCATGCATCCAATCTTTTTCTGTGAGGCGGCATCCCACTCTTCTTGTCTGTCTGTGGCAGGCATCCCACTCTTCTTGTCTGTGAGCGGCATCCCACTCTTCTTGTCTGCTGTGGCATGGCATCCCACTCTTCTTGTCTATGAGAAGACATCCCACACTTCTTATCTATGAAGAGGCATTCCTCTCTTCATCTTGTCTGCTGAGGTGGTATCCAACTTTTCTTGTCTACTGAGGCATGGCATCCAACTCTTCTTGTAGACAAGAACCAGGGCCGTATCAATGATGAGGCAATGTGAGTGGCCTGAGTCAGGCGGCGCCACCTGCTGGTGAAGGAGGGGGCGGCAATGGCATCTGCAAGGGGTGCTCATGTTCTCCTAAACCTGCACGGCTCGGGACGAAGTGAGAGCAAAGATAAGAGAGGAGCCTCCTGTGCTGGAAGATACCAAAGATAAGCAGCTCCGGGTCACAATGTGAGAGATCTGGTGCATGGCAGCGAGTGAGGGAGGGGGGTTGGGAGCCAGGGGCTGGGAGCATGTGAAGCTGCACATGTACAGCCAGCACAAAGGACTGTGAGTTATCTGTATAATCTATGAGTGAGCTGTGTTGTGTATGTGAGTTGTGTGTGAGAGATGCATGTCTGTGTGTGAGTTGTATGAGTTGCGTATCTGTATGAGTTATGTCTCTGTGTGTGTGGCAGCTGTGTATGTGAGTTGTGTCTGTGTGAGAGCTGTGTGTGAGTTGTGTCTATGTGTATGTCTGTTTGTGTGAGTTGCGTATTGCTGTGAGCTACGTGTCTGTGTGTGAGTTGTGGGGTGTGAGCTGTGTGTGAGTTGTAGTTGTAGTGCTGCGTGAGTTGTGTTTGTGTGTGGTAGTGCTGTGAGTTAGTGTCTGTGTGTGGAGTTGTGTTGATGTGAGCTGTGTGTGAGTGAGTTGTGACTGTGTTGTGTGAGCTGTTTCGTGAGTTGTGTCTGTGTGTGAGGCGTATCTGTGAGTCTACGTGTCTGTGTGTGAGTTGTGAGTTATGTGAGCTGTGTGTGAGTGTGGTTGAGTGTTGCGAGCTTGTGTTTGTGTGTGAGTTGGTACGTGAGTTGTGTCTGTGTGTGGAGTTGTGAGTGTGGAGTGTGTTGGAGTTGAGTGTGTGCAGCTGTTGTGTGTGAATGTGTGGTGAGCTTTGTGTGTGAGTTGCGTGTCGGTGTGTGAGTTGCGTGTCTGTCAGTTGCGTATCTGTTTTAGTTGTGTGTCTGTGTGAGTTACATGTCTGTGTGTGAGCTGTGTGTGAGTTGTGTGTGTGTGAACTGTGTGTTGTGTCTGTGAGTTGCGTGTCTGTGAGTTACGTGTCTGTGTGAGCTGTGTGTGAGTTGTGTGTGTGAGCTGTGTATGAGTTGTGTGTCTGTGTGAGCTGCATGTCTGTGTGTGATCTTTGTGTGTCTGTGTGTGTTACGTGTGTGTTCGTGTGTTGTACGTGTCTGTGTGTGTTACGTGTCTGTGTGAGTTGCGTGTCTGTGTGTGTACTGTCTGTGTATCTGTTGTGTGGACCTTTGTCGTTGTGTGTGTGTGTTTAGATATCTTTTGAGTATAGTGAAGTGTGTGTATATACACTTTTCCAGCATGCGTGTGCTGTGTACATGATGTGTACCTGCTGAGTATCTGTTATATAGCTAAGACATGTATAATGTGTGTGCCTGTGTGAGTGTATGATGTGTATGTACTGAGCATGTGTTCTCCAGTAAATGTGTGCTGTATACATGTATATATAGTGTAATTTAACCCCTTCACTACCTTTTGAAGTACATATATGTCAAAGCTTGTATTCCCGCATTTGACACTGGCTCACATGCTCAGCACGCATCAGGTTGAAGGACTGTATCTGCCTACAGGACCACGGCTCTGCCGCCATCACTGTGGGTCTGTATGGTTGAGCCAATCCTGCCATTGCCATTAATGACCCTTGTTCTGGATTCGTCTGTGTGGTTCTTGTATGTGTGTGATGGCGCTGACATACATGCGTTTGAACAACTTTTTTTTTTATTTCTCTAAATTAAAATATCCACTATTGTCCTCATTTCATTTTACAGGGTAGATACCGTGTTTCCCCGAAAGTAAAACCCTGTCTTACATTTTTTTGGGGGCCAAAAGTGGCCCCCGGTCTTACTTTCAGGGGGGGTCTTACATTGGGTGCCCCAGCAGTGTGGCCTACAGGCCCCCTCCTGCTGGGACACTGCAGGAGCAGGTCGCACGTCACGTGCGCCCGCTCATTACATATGCACTGCATCCCCCTGTCAATCAGCGACAGGGGGAGCAGTGCATTATACGGTATATATGGGCCCCCTCCTGCTGGCACACTACCCCCCTGTTCTGAGGCCCCCCCTGATGCTGCTGCAGACATCTTACCCTCCAGGGTCTTCTTGCAGCAGCCAGCGCGTCCGTCTTCTGTCCTCGGCTGTTTCCCGGATTATGTGACTGGCCGGTCGCAGTCGCGATGACGTCATGCGCTGCGACGGGTCACATGATCCGGGAGACAGCCGAGGACAGAGGACGGACGCGCTGGCTGCTGCAAGAAGACCCTGGAGGGTAAGATGTCCGCAGCAGAGCATCAGCGGGGGGCCTCAGAACAGGGGGGTAGTGTGCCAGCAGGAGGGGACCCATATATACAGTATAATGCACTGCTCCCCCTGTCGCTGATTGACGTGCGACCCGCTCCCGCTCCCCCCCCTCCGCTAGGGGCCTTACATTGGCCCCCCCGGTTGTAAGGCCTTATAATCGGGGGAGGCCTTACATTAGCAGGCCCCCCCTTTACCCCTAGGCGGCCTTACAATCGAGGGGGCCTTACTTTCGGGAAAACACGGTATAAGTGTGTGCAAACTAGATTTATTTCTACTGATTGAAAAAAAACTTACTGGGGGGGGGGGGGGGCGCCATTTTGCAGTTCGCCTCAGGCAGCACAATGGCTAGGTTCACCCCTGACAAGAACATATCCCACTGTTCTTCTGGTCTAAGAGGAGGCATCCCTCTCTTCTTGTCTGCTGAGGTGGCATCCCATTTTTCTTCTGGTCTATGAGCAGGCATCACACTCCTCTTCTTGTTTATGAGGAGGCTTCACACTCTTCTTGTCTGCTGAAGTATTGCATCCCACTCTTCTTAAAGGACAGCAGGTCAGCCCGAAGGTCAATTTAGGTTCTAGGGTACTTAGTTTTGAGTCTCTATATGGTGATTCAGCTGGTCTCATGGGTTTTCTATGGGATTCAGGTCTGGAGAAAGTGCAGGTCACTCCATTTGAGGTTCTCCAGTCTCCGGCAGCAATTCCCCCAATGATGCGACCTAATCAGCTGGAGCATTGACATCTAGGAAGATGATATTAGGCCTGTGTAGTTCATGTAGAGGCACAATGACTGGATTAATAATGTTATTCTAACAGTAGGGTTTGCCACTGTACCATTCACACAGTGTAGGGCAGTTCTGTGTTAACAATACACATCTGTCCACACTGTAACACCACCACCACCATAGGCTCGTCTGGTGACAACAGAGGTTGATGCATAGCGCTCTCCTTGACGGGTATCATTTCTGTTCAGCATGAATTGCATTAATCAATGAAAAGCACGGAGGCCCACCGGTGCTTCATCCAGCGTCAATGCTCCCTGTGCCTGGTGGTGGTCAGCTACACTTGCAGGTCATCTAGCACACAGACCACAATGATGGGGATGGTTTTGAATGGTCTGAGGTGACACTTGGGTGGCTCTCACCTTTCTTACATGTGGCTGGAGTTGTGTGGCATTCATCATTCAGTTGTGAAGGGCATTGTCCACAATGAAGTGGTCATCAATGTGGGATGTGGCAGAGGACGTCCACTTCTCTGCCTTTCAGTGACTCTTCCAGTCTATCTTTATGTCTGTGACTCTGTAAGCTTCGTAGCTACTTCTGTCTGAGAACCTCCTGCTTGAAGCCTCACAATGGCGCCGTACTGCTGACCAATTGTTGGGTGTAATCCTGGTCTCTTGAGATCGAAATGTGAACAGCATTATGAGGAGGACTGGTAAAATACCAATTATAATGAAATCATTAAATTTATTGGGTGATTCGTAGAACAAACAAATTAATTTTGCTATTAACCTCCTTGTTAGAGAACAGCAAATTGTGTAAAAGGTACGGTACAGTGTCCGGATTAGGATATTGTCATATATCAAAGTAAGGGCGGCTCCAGGTTTTTGTGGGCCCATTTAACACTCTGTCCCCGTCCCTCCCCGCTGCTGCATTTACGCACCTTAAGTCGCACCCCAGGTTTAGACAGCAGAAAATAAGAAAAAGATTCTACCTATCAATTAAGGTGTAAAATGAAGGGCTCATTAGTGCTAATTTTATTGTACTAGTGTAGAATACTGAGGCAATAAATCTATTGTTAGTGTCTTTCTGCAAATTATATATTAGACACACAAAGCTCTTCTATATGCCCATAGACATACATGGATCTGCTATATGCACACCACACACAAAGCTCTGCTACATGAACATATAGACACATACAGCTATTCTACTTGGCCACTACACACACAGCTCTGCTACATGCATATATAGCCTAAAAGCTCTTCTACATGCACACGGAATACACATATAGATACACAGCTCTGTTACATGTAAAATACATGCACATACAAACACATGTCTGTTACATGGACACTACAACACATAGCTCTGCTACATGTACAATATAGACACAGCTGTTCTACATGCACACGCAGATACACACAGCTCTGCTAAATGCACAATACATGCACATGCAAACACACACACAGCTCTTCTACATGCATAACACACACACACTATACTTTACCACGTCTTGCAGTTCTTCATCAGTGCAGAGCAGATAGAGGAGCCGCTGGGAGCTGCACAGAGGTTGGAGTAGTTGAGCAGCTGCAGGATCTTCCAGGACCTTCATTTCAGTCATGTGATCAGTCACATGACTGGAAGGTCCTTCAGCCTCCAGTCAGCTATCTCTTACTGTGTACCGATCACATAAATCAGTGTAGAGCAAGAGTGAGAGCAGCGGTCTGTGAGCAGGTTCCCCTCTTCCACTCACAGATGAGTGGGCCCCCCTCACCTGTCCAGGGCCCAGCACTTGCCCGGGTGGCTGACGCCGGCCTTGATCAGCAAGACTCTGTTTGATACCTGACTCTGATACCTAAACCAGAGTCAGGTATCAGAATCATGCATCAGTCAGGTATCAGAGTATTTTTGATGTTTGACTTTGATATATGACCATGTCCTGAAATGGACATTGAAATATTGAACAGGATATGTGCATCCAAAAGTGTAGAGAAGGTCACATTAAGTTCACCTGGAAAGGTTAGATGTCATATTAGATTCATCCTGAAATTTCACCCAAAAGCCAAATATTCCCAGCTTTTTGTGAGTAGTGTATGTTTATATGGATTAAGAGGCGAGAGCGAGAATCTTTACTTAGAAACTCATTGTAATGTGTGAATTTAATTTTTTTTCTTCAAAAACAGAAAAAGCACTGAAAAAGCAAATTTAACGATTCCTTCATTTGTAGAAATCATTCCGTCATTTCAGTAATGTGTTAACAGCTGAGTACCGTAATCTGTTCCTTCAATGTCTTCATGTCGTGCAATACAACAGTAGATATGTAATCATTTGTCAGGTACAAAAATAGCACAACCATGGTAAGAGCTTTTTGTGTAACGTTTTTTCTTTTTAATATATTTAGTTTTTTCTAAAAATATATTTCATTCTTGGTGGAAAAGTCTATGGAACAGTCATCATCTGCAGGTTTCATTTAATAGCTTTGATGAAATTGGATGACTTGTCTTAAGGTTTGTGCCTTTAATTGAAACTCTGACCATCAAAAGATGTTGTGCTGGTCACCGACTTGTAGGACACCAACGATGATCTGACATGAACACTAAAGACTGGAAATACATATACTGTAAGTACTACACTTGTGGGGTAATTAAATAACCTCTTATTTTTATTTTTAAGAATTTTGTCCAAAACGTAAAATTACCAAACTTTGCCAATCACCTTATCAAGGGATTTGTCTTTATCCCAGTTAAAAAGATTACAAGTAAGTGGCTTCTAAACCCAAGATTTTTCCCTATTTGCTGCCTTCAGTTGCATTGATATCAGCAGGTACTCATTTATTGGGAGTACAGATGATGCAGTAATGGCTTTATTGGAGTACAGATGATGGCAGTGATGGCTTTATTGGAGTACAGATGATGGTAGTGATCACTTATTGGGAGTACAGATGATGGCAGTGATGGCTTTATTGGACTACAGATAATGGCAGCAAAATCTTTATTGGATTACAAATATGGAATTGATGGCTCAATTGGGAGTACAGATGAGGACCGTGATGGCTTTATTGGGAGTACAGATGATAGCAGTAATGGCTTTATGGGAGTACAGATGATGGCAGTGATGGCTTTATTGGGACTACAGATAATGGCAGCAAAATCTTTATTGGGATTACAAATTATGGAATTGATGGCTCAATTGGGAGTACAGATGAGGACCGTGATGGCTTTATTGGGAGTACAGATGATAGCAGTAATGGCTTTATTGGGAGTACAGATGATGGCAGTGATGGCTTTATTGGGAGTACAGATAATGGCAGCAAAATCTTTATTGGGATTACAAATTATGGAATTGATGGCTCAATTGGGAGTACAGATGAGGACCGTGATGGCTTTATTGGGAGTACAGATGATAGCAGTAATGGCTTTATTGGGAGTACAGATGATGGCAGTGATGGCTTTATTGGGAGTACAGATGATGGCAGTAAAGGCTTTATTGAGAGTACATATGGCAAAGACTGATTTATTGAGAGTACAGATTATGGCATTGATGGCTTTATTGGTTGTGAGAAATTTAGTGGGTGTACAGATGATGGCAGTGATGGCTTTATTGGAAGTACAGATGATGGCAGTGATGGTTGCATTAGGAGTACAGATGATGGCAGTGATGGCTTTATTGGAAGTACAGATGATGGCAGTGATGGCTTTATTGGGAGTACAGATGATGGCAGTGATGGCTTTATTGGGAGTACAGATGATGGCAGTGATGGCTTTATTGGGAGTACAGATGATGGCAGTGATGGCTTTATTGGGAGTACAGATGATGGCAGTAAAGGCTTTATTGGGAGTACATATGGCAAAGACTGATTTATTGAGAGTACAGATTATGGCATTGATAGCTTTATTGGTTGTGAGAAATTTACTGGGAGTACAGATGATGGCAGTGATGGTTGCATTAGGAGTACAGATGATGGCAGTGATGGCTTTATTGGAAGTACAGATGATGGCAGTGATGGCTTTATTGGAAGTACAGATGATGGCAGTGAAAAGATGAGCAGTGTGCCTCTCTTCTCTTAAGGTAATTTGCTGGTTGCAGTGAAATCATGGACACATTGTTCTATTTTGTTGCTGTGTACAAATGGAACAATGTGTCCATGATTTCACTGCAACCATCAAATTGCCAGTGAAATTGCAAGCAAAATTGCCGCGTGTGACGGTACCTTTAGTGTTGTTCTGATCACAACTATCTCTTATGGCCACTTTACACGTCCCGATATCGGCGTCCAACTCCGATAAAAAGTCACGTGGTTCGTGCGTTGGCGCCGGTATCGTTCATGCGTTGTGTGGTGTAAATGTGCAATTCGATGCAAGAACGATGCCAAAACGATATTGGGGGAGAAATGAGCCTGCTCTCCAACGGCCCGATATTGGATGGACGATGTGGCAGGATCGTTCTGTGTGACAGCCCAACACCGACTTGGAGAACAACTTCCCCTATTCACTCCCATGTTAAATGGTCGTTCCTGGGTCGCCCGTACAAGGGGGCGTACACATCGCAGTGGCGTTGCCTGCCGATATCGCGCTGTGTAACATCTATGCAATCTTGGATTTCTGCCCAAAAAATGCGCGCTCCCGCGCCGTTGTATCCAACATCGAAGCGATGTTGGGACGTGTAAAGTGGCCATTACAGCATTTCATCCTCAGAGTTGGTGAGACTCAGGTGTGGAGCTGACCCCTCACTGCCATCATCTGTACTCCAGTGCTGATACCAATGCAGCTAAAGGCAGGCAAACTAGGAAAAACGACAGTTTGGAAGCTACTTATGTCTAAATTTATGCAATAAGACAAACTCCCTAATAGTTATTTGCACATTTTCATAACTTTCCATGCAGTCCAAATAATAAAAAAAAATATGTAAAAAAAAGGTTACTCCAAGTCACATGATGTTTTTTTTTTCCAGCCTTAATGTTCTATTCTGAGTTGAATTTCACATAATCTTTCCTGTAAAGTCATTGGCGTTCGGCTGATTCTTATAAACACTGTAGAATGGACATTTTTGCTTGTCCTCCTTCAGTTTCAATGGTAAATCTTTTCAAAATGTGTTTTTAAAATGTCAATATTATTAGCATTCTGCAATAGTTGACCGATCCTCCAGATCCATCGTTATCCCCAGTTCGGTTTCCCGGCTTGTTAATTCTCATGGGACAAATTCTCGGGATCCTTATATGAAGTAGACAGACATCACCTGCCCGCTGTATTTCAGATGGGCAAGTTTTGGGGTCCAATCTCCAATATCAAATGTCAGCGGCGTAACTTGAAGCTCAAGGGCCCCGATGCAAAAGCTGCAAAGGGGCCCCCAAGTATTGCAAATCTTTAATAGCAATATTCTTTTTCTATAGGCCAAAGGGACATTTGGGGCCCCCTAGGCTCCGGGTCCCGGGTGCGATTGCAACCCCTGCACCTGTTGTAGTTACGCCCCTGTCAAATGTGATTATGGATTTAGACTGTTTTTCTTCTACACCTGGTTGTTTGTGAGTCTTTGCTGGTTCTCAAATTCTTCTTCCAGGTCTGTACTGTATGCATCACCTGACAAGAGAACAAAATAAGTGAAGTTTATGTAGTGTCCCTTACAATCCTATGACGCTAGATAGGAAAAGATGACCGGTCACCACATCAAAAGTATTCAGTTTTGCTGCCCCCCTGAGTATTCCATTTTTTTTATTCCAGAGATATGCTCTTTAATAAAGGGGCGTGGCTTACAGGATCTTCAGGGGCGTGGCTTCCATGATCCTTGGGGGTGTGTCTTTAGGCTGCTCTGTAAAGGCCATAAAAAGTAGCACTCCATAAAACGGCTAATATCTCTAGAACCATATGATGGATTATAAAATAAACAGTAAAAAAAAAATCACAATACTCAGAGGAGCAGCGAGAATAAAGCAAGGGCAACAACTGGCCATTTCAGGTCCTTTTCAGGATTTCAAACTGCTTAAACCTGTCCTATATTCTAGAAGGAATGTTTTAGGCAAAGCCCACAGGGGCAAGACTCCTTGCATCATGGATACATGGTGTATGGAATAAGTTCCATTATTTTATCATTAAAAAAAATGTTATCAGTAAAATAAAGATTATATAAGATAAGTATTGTTCTGATAGGACACGAGAGGACATACTTATGATTTACGATAACCTTGACAGAAATGTGGACCCAATTTTACCAGACTTAAAAATGAGATGGGGGTAGCAGGAATTTGGTTGCAGGTGATCAGCAGTGTGTTGGTGTCAAGCAGCTGCTGAACGAGGCCTATCTATATCATTGCAGTTTTGCTCCCTGCCGTGTATATGTTAGAGTAAGGTCAACTCAGCATTTCAGTAGGATTGACCGACCACCTAATATGTCTAATAAAGTGTGTCATCGCATCGGGCGTCTTTATTTATTAGTAAAGTCTGGTGCAGAATGATGAGGGTGAATCCCTGGGTCATTTCCAAATGGACACCTAGCGGGCTATGTGTTAGTTGTTCAGATGACAATAGAAGAAAAAAGGATTGGGCATGATGAACTTCAATATGCCCAATCCTTCCTAAGATTATACACAAAGTAGATTGCCTAATATGCATCAGGTTTTTCAGATGACAATCTGTTAAAAAAAAGAATTGAGCATGTCAAAAATCAACATGTCCATTCCTTCAAACTAAATAAGCTCATCATACACAAAGTAGACCACATTTTTCAGGCAACATTCAAATCAAGGTAAAAAGGATTGAGTTTCAATATGCCCAATCCTTTAAAAAGGATAAGCCACCATCAGAGACACCTTAAATTGAATCTGTCACCAGGTTTTTGCTATGTAATCTCAGAGTACCATAATGTAAGGCCAGAGATCCTGATTCCAGTGATGTGTCACGTACTGGGCTGCTCAGTGTAGTTTTGTTAAAATCACAGTTTAATTAGCGGAAGATTATCATTAGAGGACTACTTGTCCTGCTGCCAGGTAGTCCAGCCTATTCATGAACTGCTAAATCTGCAGCAAAGAAAACAGTAATTTTATCAAAATGACAGCAGCCAGCTCAGTAAGTGACACATCGCTGGAATCAGGGTCTCTATTTCTACATTATATTGCTCTCAAATGGGATGGAAAAACCCAGGTGACAGATTCCCTTTAACCCTGCTGTTCTGTTCGGGTTTACTATACACTAATAATAATGTTCTGGTCATTTTTGACCGGACCTATTAAAGTCTTGATTGTTAGTTAATATAAGTGTTTTATGTCAATACCAGTTGCATTATTATGCTGTATGTGAACATGGATATTCATAAACAAATGAAAAATTAAAAACTTCAAATTTGGTCATTTTTGACCAAACAGAACAACAGGATTAAAGGGAACCGGTCATATCCCAAAACGCTATTAGCTTGTAAATATGGGGTTAATCTGTAGGTTACTAGCATTGGAAGCCTACGAGGAACCTGTGAATTGAACCCCATTGCCGGGCGCAAAAGAACTTTATTCCTCCTGCCAGTGTTCCAGTTTCAGTCATGGGGGCGGCGTCAAGGTGGGATCAGTCACTGCTCTGTGTATGGAGATCAGCAGCTGTAACCGCCCTCCGCACTGACTGACAGCTGGTTCCAATGCTGAGCGACTGTCAGTCAGTGCCGGGGGCGTTAAAGCTGCCGTTCCCCATACACTGAGCAGTGACTGATCTCATGCCGGTGGCGCCCCCATGACTGAAACCAGAACACTTCATGAGGATTAAAGTTCTTTTGCACCTGGCTATGGGGTTCAACGTGCATGTGCTTTGTAGGCTTCAAATGCTATTAACCTACAGATTAACCCCATAACTGAAGGGTAACAGCATTTTGGGATCTGACAGGTTCCTTTAAAGTTGTTATCAGTTATCTCTGCTGGTGGCTTATCCTTTTTGAAGGACTGAACATATTGAATCTCATCATGCCCAATCCATGCATAAACAAATGCATGTGTGCCTGCATGTGAACGGGGGATAGGGATACAACGAATGAAGGTGTAACCAAGTTCCTCCCACGCCCAATGGGAAAAATCCTCCTTACCTGTGTGACACCCATGCATAAAGATACGATGGCCGTCGTACTTGCACCGACATCTCATCACGTTGTTTCTGAAATCCGATTCTGCTACTTCAAATTTTGGATTCAACACGACCTATAAATAACGAGGAAGAAGCGTCCGCGGCTCGATAGTATTCATTTTACAACAGAAGAAATAAAATTCTGCAATCTAATAGACTCCATAGGAATCCATTCCGCCCATCCGCCAGATGCATGGAACAAGCTAATATGGCCGTAAACCTTAGACCCAAGGTCAGCACATCCAGTATTCTGTTAATGGGCCCGTTATATATCAAACAGCTGCACAATGAATTGTATCTGTACCCCGGTGACATTGTGGGTAATGACTATAGATTTATGAAGAGTAATGCGGTGCACAGACAGGGCCGGGGAGGGAAGGGTTCGCTCATATTTATATCATCTAACTTGCAAACTAAACATAAAAAATTCTCGTCTCTATAATAGAAAGTGATTTACTGGCACTCGGGGGCTCCAGAATGGATTTCTACAAAAACTCAAGACGCGTTTCAAGTTTTCTTCTCATTAGAAAACATCTTTTTACTTCTTTTTTTGTCACTTTTAGGTGGATTTCTTTGACCCCTATGTCATCAATATATCCCTTCATCTCAAATAAAGGTGAATAAGTGACAATATGACATCATCATATATTATTATTTAAAAAAAACTTTTTTAATACTACAGGAATCTACAAATACAATTTAATAAAATATAATCCAATAAATTCCTTCAGTGCAACATGAAGTTGCTGAGATACCTAGACGTGAACTGAGCAGTTTGTAGATGAATTATTATTGATTGTAAACCGTACACTCCACGGTAAAGTTACCATCCAAAACAGCCTTTGTTCCTATACATATCTGGTTAGATAATACTGCTAGGTATGACATACCTGTGTAATGAATGTGTGCCTGACACCGTTTCGACATCACTTCCTCATCGGTCTCATAAACCCATAGCACAGTACTAGTGATGAGTGAGTACTACAATGCTCGGGTGTTCGATACTCCTAATGAGCATTGCTTGGACGGGCTCGACTCGTTTATAGAGTATAAACAAAGTCAGTGGGGAACTTGAGCATATTTCCATATCTTCTGGTCCCCATTGCCTTCCATTATACTTGGTACATGAGTCGCGTCCATCACTATACAGTACCCATAATGTATCTCAAAGATATTTCCCGGATGTGTACATTCCTTTCACCAAGAAACTGCAAAAACACTCGTGAACGTCCCTAATCATTTCCCGCCTTGACTATTGCAACCTCCTGCTCTGTGGACACCCCTCTAGTACTTTTGCACCTGTTCAATCCATCCTAACGCTGCTGCCGACTAATCCACCTGTCTCTCCACTATTCCTATATCTCTCTTCTCTGCCAAGCCCTTCACTGGCTTCCTATTTCTCAGAAATCCTGTTCAAAACCCTAACCATGACATACAAAGCCATCCACAACCTGTCTCTTCTGTACATCTGTGACATGTCTCCCGACACTCACCTTCACGTACCCTCCAATCTTCTAAGATCCCCTTCTTACTCTCCCCTTATCTCTTCTTCCCACAATCACATACAAGATTTCTTCCATACATCCCCCATACTCTGGAACTCTCTACCCAACACATCAGACTCTCACCTACCATGGAAATCTTCAAAAGGAACCTAAGACCCCCCGACCATCCTACAACCTGCAGTGATCCTCAGTCTACTATATCACTGCACAACCTCCACCTACTGTATCCTCACCCATCCCTTGTACACTGTGAGCCCTCAGGCAGGGTCCTCTCTCCTTTCACTACTCTATCCTCACCCATCCCTTATAGACTATGAGCCCTCGTGGGCAGGGTCCTCTCTCCTCCCTACTGTATCCTCACCCATCCCTTTAGACTGTGAGCCTTCAGGGCAGGGTCCTCTCTCCTTCCTACTGTATCCTCACCCATCCCTTGTAACTGTGAGCCCTAGTGGGCAGGGTCTCTCTCCTCTCCTACTGTATCCTCACCCATCCCTTGATAGACTATGAGCCCTTGTGGACAGGGTCCCTCTCCTCACTACTTATCCTCACCCATCCCTTGTAGACTGTGAGCCTCGTGGGCAGGGTCCTCTCTCCTCACCTACTGTATCCTCACCCATCCCTTGTAGACTGTGAGCCTTCACGGGCAGGGTCCTCTCTCCTCTCCTACTGTATCCTCACCCATCCCTTGTAAACTGTGAGCCCTCGTGGGCAGGGTCCTCTCTCCTCACCTACTGTATCCTCACCCATCCCTTGTAGACTGTGAGTCCTCATGGGCAGGGTCCTCTCTCCTCACTTACTGTATCCTCACCCATCCCTTGTAGACTGAGCCTTCACAGGCAGGGTTATCTCTCCTCTTCTACTGTATCCTTACCCATCCCTTGTACACTGTGAGCTTTTGGGGCAGGGTCCTTTTTCCTCTGTGTCTTGTATTGTTGAAAATTATTATTCTTGTCTATGTATGCCCTTTTCACATGGAAAGCGCCATCGAATAAATGTGTTATAATAATCAATAATAATAATCCCTGTGTGCCAACGTAACCACCTCAACCGCGTTAATCCTCAACTATAATAGACATATAATTATATAAACTTTCTAAAGAGACGCAACAAAAAAAACCTAACATATCCTGGAGTATGTCATCCCAGGGGATAGGAGTATCAGGAAAGTCACATGATGTACAATCCTAATAATGTACATGAGGAATGGAAAAATGCAGAATACTATAAGTATCCAAGATTAACAGTATGGTAATGTATGCAGATGTGCGTCTGCAACTGTATCTGAGGATGTGGATAAAGTATGCATTCAGTGTGTATACAAAAATAGTAACACAAAATCGATAAAGCAGAAGTAGAGAAGAGAAAAGGAATGATGAAAATAAAATAATAGGAATAATGGGACTGAGACATTATATATAGGGTATATATCTGGACTCAGAAGCATACATACATGTCCAAACATGTTGGCACCTTTGAAATTGTTCCAGAAAATTACATTTTTCTCCCGGAAAACTATTGCAATTACACATGTTTTGTTATACACATTGTGAGGCACCGCCGGCATGATCCCCATGGCTGGGGCGCATCACATGCAGGATCAGGTATGATCCTGTTCACACTGGCCAGTTTGATAGTGGATGATGCTGTGTACCTATCCTGAACACAATGAGGTTTCATGTGACTAGTGAGTGGCTCATGAGATCGAGGAAGCCCTGAGGAAAGGAATGTAATGAGTGATTGCTGACAGCCCAGGTGGGTGTGTCAGGTGGGTGTGTCCAGAGGAATAGCAGCCCAGCTGGTTGAGTCAGTGTGGGAGTGGCAGGCACGATAAGAGCCTGCCAGCTGAGTGATTGAGAAATTCATTATCAGCCAGAGATCAGCCTGAGAGGATGGTGATCTATGAACAGCCAAGTGCAGAGCCGTCCAGTGCAGGGCTCTGTGTGTAATGGAATAATGGGAGCATGCTAGCTCCATGCCGGTGCCTAGGTCCGGGGTCGTGGCAGCACCTGGAAGGGGAAGCCATGGCTGAACCTGGTGGATACTGGTCCGGGCGTGGGGTGAAACACGCCGGGAAAGGAGCCCGTGGGGATGCCTGGTGGAACCTGTGACACAGGTAGCGAGACCCGGATCCGTGCCCAGTAAGAAAGCAGTTCTCAAATGCTTGTGTGAACTGTGCACCTGGTGTGTGAAATGTGCCAGGCGGGCATAGCCGCCCGAGGTCTGACTAGAAAGTCAGTGAGGGACCTGTGTTAACTATATGTGTATGAGGGCTTAGGTAATCGCCCTGAATGAGAGATGATGGCCTATATGTAAGAGCCATGTATAATGATGTGGAGAGAGAGTGACCCAGCAGTATGGATGATATTGGAGACGTTCCGTCCCTGGGGACGAGAGGGAGGCTTGCCCTGCTGCTTGCAGTGGGTACCTGTCCCTCAACCACGACCTCTAATGGTGTGGGTGTGCCTGTGGCCAGAGACAGGGGTCACGAAGGCTCCTAGAAGGGTAACCATGGCTGATCCGTTAGGGTGCTACTCAGACGCAGGGTACAGTCGTCGACCTGGAGACCTGCCATGAGATGGAGGTTTGGTGGCGACTGGTGGCCTGTACCGTGGTGAGTAGGCCATGGTGACGCATGGTTAGCCCAGATTCTACGTTGACCAGGTCCCTATTATGGTCATGGAGGAGCCACAGTCCATAGATGTATTATGATGGGCTGTGAGTGGGTGTAAGGATGCATGGGATCCATGGATATTGTATGATGGATCACATGTGGTATGTAAGGTCCCGGTCAGGCAGGAATCCTGACTACGGGATATATATATATAGAGTCATCAGACTGGGTGACTAAAGCCAGGCGGCAGGTACCGCCATTGGGACCCACAGGGCCTGTTGAAGGGGCTATAGCGAAGGTCAGAAGCAGGGGTTAGAAGGGCTCCTAGAATGGGGAAACTGTGGTTGAACTAGGTGGGCGCTAACCTGGATGTGGGGTGAAACACGTCCAGGAAGGAGCCCTTTGGCGAGGCATGGCGTACCCATGACTCAGGTTGCTCAATCCCTGTTCTGAACCCGGAGGTGTGATCATGGATAAATATACATATGGCGAACTGATAAATGTATGTGTAAAGTGTATATAGGCCGGAGGCCGTAGCCACCACGGGAGCTGTTAGTAGAGCTCCAATGGGGACAGAGAGATGGTTACAGGTCCCGGTTACTATAAGATGTTATGTGCAATAAGTGTTATGTAATGTTATATGTAAATGTATGGTGTATTTATGTAAAGTGTTTATAATCAATGTGATATGTGTCAAACATGCTACCTGGGTTGTGTTATTAATATGTGTAAATAAACAGGGTAGACATTGGTTAACTTATAAATATGTGTTATTGTCGTTATGCAAGTGGGTTCCCCGGGTGCTACCTCACAACATGTTTATTTTTATTGTGTATATTGAAACAACACAAAAAATGGAGGAAAAAAAAGGCAAATTGGACATAATTTCACACACAACCCCCAAAATGGGCCAAACATAATTGACACATTTCCAAATTTTGAGGATATAAAACTTTGTTTCCAGCATGTGATGCTCGTTCGCAATGACCTGGGCAAGTAAAAGGCATGGGCAATATGGAAATCACAGCTGAAACCAGATAAAAAGGGAGAAGTTGACTCAATCTTTGCATGGAAAACAAAAAGAGAAGAAGAGAAATGTCTGAAGGCTATAACCAAAATTGTGGAAAAATATCAACAATCTCCAGAGATTGTGATGTTCCTTTGTCCATGATGCGCAACCCATGGCACTTTAGCTAATCTCCCTGTATGGGATAGCAGAGAAAATTGATGAAAGGTTGTGGTGCAGAATAGTCCCGATGGTGAATAAGTTCCAATCAGGTTCCAAAGAAATTCAATCTGTCCTGCAGGCTCAGGGTGCAACAGTGTCAGTGCAAACTATCCGTCTACATTTAAATGATATTAAACGCTATGGAGGAGTCCCAGGAGGACCCCATTGCTGACACAGAGACAAAGAAAGCTTGACTGTAGTTTTCCACAATGTATGTGAGTAACCAAAATCCTTCTGAGAAAGCTTCTTGTGGACAGATGAGACAAGATAGAGCTTTTTGGTAAAGTGCATCATTCTACTGCATAGTGAAAATGGAATGAGGCCGACAAAAAAAGAGCACAGGACCTACAGTCACATATGGGGGAGGTCGGAGAAAAGAGCACAGGACCTACAGTCACATATGGGGGAGGTCATCGAAAAGAACACAGGACCTACAGTCACATATGGGGGAGGTCAGAGAAAAGATCACAGGACCTATAGTCACATATGGGGGAGGTCAGAGAAAATAACACAGGACCTACAGTCACATATGGGGGAGGTTAGAGAAAAGAGCACAGGACCTACAGTCACATATGGGGGAGGTTAGAGAAAAGAGCACACCACCTACAGTCACATATGGGGGAGGTCAGAGAAAAGATCACAGGACCTATAGTCACATAGGGGGGAGGTCAGAGAAAAGAGTACAGGACCTACAGTCACATATGTTGGAGGTCATAGAAAAGAGCACAGGACCTACAGTCACATAAGGGGGAGGTCAGAGAAAAGAGTACAGGACCTACAATCATATATGTTGGAGGTCATAGAAAAGAGCACAGGACCTACAGTCACATATGGTGGAGGGCAGAGAAAACACAGGACCTACAGTCACATATGGGGGAGGTCAGAGATGTTCTGGGTTTTTTGCTGCCTCTGGCACTGGGGGCCTTGACTGTGTACAAGACATCATGAAATATGAAGATACCAAAGGATTTCGGGTGACAATGTAGAGCCCGGTGTCAGAAAGCTGGGGGCATCCTAGGTCAGGGGTCTCCAGCAGGACAATGACCCCAAACATCAAGAAGCCTCAGAAATGGGGGAAACAAAGTGCCGGAGAGATCTGAAGGGGCAGCAATGAGTCCAGATCTAAATCTCATTGATCACCTGTGAAGAGATCTAAAAAATGGGAAAAAGACGCCTCAAATATGAGAGACCGGGAGCAGATTATAGAGAAGAGGAGGACTCCAGGTGAGAAGAAGCTTGTGGAGGTATATGAAGAGATTGGTTGTAGTTATTGATTCAGAGGGTACAACCAAATATTAAGTTGAAGGCGCCAAAATTTTGTCTGCCCATCTTTGGGGTTTTGTGTGAAATTACGTCGAATTTACCTTTTTCTCTCTGTGTTTTTTTGTGTTGTTCCAATAAACACAAAGGAAATAATCATGTATAACTAAACATGTGAAATTGTAATAATTATCCGGGAGAATCAATTTCAAGGGTGCCAACACTCAGCCATTGGTGTGTACACGATTACTGGATACATTACTGTAACCAAACTAGAGGAGCATCAGAAGGTATAAATCAGCGCTTAAGATACCGAGAGGAATAACCAAAGAGTTTGGTGATTAGGAAGCGTCCAGTGGTAAGTATCCATGAAGAGTAGCAAGAAGAACAATGGGGACGGGGTGGAGTATCAAGTAAGTTTATTACAAAGCCGGTGCCGGAGATCTGGGGACATGTCAGTAAGGAGGAAAGGTGCAGTATTACCCATTCATTGAATATCGGCCAACATCCTTACCCCCTTCTCCACGGATAGTTTACAGTCCGCGCCCTTCCACGAAGACAATCTACAGTCACAATATCTTGGCCGGGAGCCAGAATAATCGCGTGTCAGCAAACAAAGCGTGCTAAATTCTGCACGGGACCCGTCATGGTAATGACTGACACAAACAGGCGGCTGAACGCCCATTTCTGCATATTAAGTAATCCGCTGATATGTCAGTGGCATCGTCTCGCTCCAGGATTTTACAAACAGCCTGTAGCTTTAAATAGAATAGACGTGAACATGAAACAAAGTATCTGTCACATTCACAGTATCCGGATTTTCTGCATCGCTTCTCATCGCTAAGACGTCTGCATAATGAACCCCACAGATAGAAACAAAGTAGAGCAACCATTGCAACTCCAGATCGGACCTAGTCAGCAGTGCAAAGATTATACAGTGCTGTGCAAAAGTATTCAACCCCTTAAAATAGTCTAATAGTGCCTATTAGAAATTACACCAATACAGATTATCCCTGACAGCCTTTTAATGAAATTTACCTTGATCTTAAATTTCCACATAGCGCTCTTTCCTTATCGTCACAGCTTTCTTACAGCTTTACAGTTTGTCTTTAATAAAGGCAACCAACCAGCAGGTTTAGGGCTATAAAGTGAAGCCGGTGCCTTACAGGCTCTGGCATGCGGAATACAATCTACCTTTACTTCAATGATTCCATGTTTGATTGCAGTGAAAAGTGTTATAAAACTCCTGGAAAACAGGGCAACAGATGATTGATGTATCACTATTTGGGGTTGGTTTTTTTTATTACTCCCCTGATTTGTCTGTAAGTCCAAATCCTCCCCCCTCCATTCATCTCTACTTTCAGTACTTTCAGATGGCTTACAGACGAAAGGCATGCCCACGGGGAGTAATTAAAAAAAAACAACCCCAAATAGTGAAGCAGTTCTGCACACATCAATCATCTGCTGCCCTGTTTTCCAGGTGTTTTATAACACTTTTCTCTGCAACGAAAACTTGAAAATTGAAGTAAAGGTATGATTGCATTCAGCATCCCAGTGCCTGTAAGGTACCGGGTTCACTTTATAGCCCTAAATCCTGCTGCTTGGTTCCCACATTGGATCCCGATCCAGATCAGATACACGCCTGCTGGGGTAGGAAAAATCCCGATCAGAGCGTAGATATAATCCAAATTCAGTCTTGTTGAGCACATAACGTGTCCACTGCTGATGTTTTAAAGTCTGCTCAATAAAGGAATGATATTTGGATTACACACAGTGTGATTGGAATTTTTCCTACTTTGATGAAATAATATATTGATGACCTGTTCATAGAATAGGTAATCAATACGTATCAATAGGGGTCCAATACCTGGTTCCCCTACCGATTGGCTGTCACCAGGGGTGTAACTACAACAGGTGCAGGCGCTGCAATAACGCCCAGATGGGTCCTTTGGCTTATAGAAAAGACTAATACTATTAAAGATTTGCAATAATTGGGGGCCCCTTGGAACTTTCACATCGGGGCCATGAGCTTTAAGTTACGTCACTGGCTGTTACAATCTCAGGCCAAAGCTGTAGCGGTTTCTGCCACATTCTGCAGCTCAGCACATGTTTCAATAGAACAAAGGGCGGTGAACACTTATGCAAAAAATACATTATAAAATGTAGTTATAGTTCATAATATGCATTACAACACGAATTATATGTAATCCAAACACATTTTATTACTTTTAGGGGGTTGAAAAGTGTTGACACATCTATTTGTGACGGGTTTGATTATTATTACTATTATTTATTTATCTAGCACCATTAATTCCATGGTGCTGTACATGAGAAGGGGTTACATACAAAATTATAGATATAGTAATAATAATGATAATCTTTATATAGCTCCAACTATTCCGCAGCACTTCACAATTCAAAGTTCATGTTTAAACAATCATAAGAAACAGTTATCAGAAAATACAATACAATACAAAAAACAATGCAATATTAGAGCAAAATAATGACAGCCCTGCTCATAAGCGCTTACAATCTAACACTGAGGTGAAGGGTGACACACACAGGGGCTTATTTACTTGAGGAGATGAGGAACAGTTAGGAGCAGTATAAGTGGCCATCAACCATTATTTGTGGTCCATTGGGACTGGTGGAGCAGATAGGCTATGTCAGACGACTGACTAGGGATCAAGATAGGCCGCCCTAAAAAGATGTGTTTTTAGGGATCGCCTGAAACTATGTAAGTTGTGAATACTCCTAATTTCTTGGGGTAGAGCATTCCAGAGAATTGGTGCAGCTCGGGAGAGTCTTGGAGCCGGGAGCGGGAGGTTCGGATTAATGCAGAAATGAGTCTAAGGTCACTTCCAGAGCAAAGAGAACGGGTGGGGTGATAGACAGAGATGAGGGCAGAGATGTAGGGGGGTGCCGCACTGTGAAGAGCTTTGTGGGTGAGAACAAGCAGTTTGAATTGGATCCTATAACGTATAGGCAGCCAGTGCAATGACTGGCATAGAGCAGAAGCATCTGAGTATCGATTAGCTAGATAGGTGATCCTGACTGCTGCATTAAGGATGAACTGGAGAGTGGACAGTCTAGTGTGGGGGAGGCCAATTAAAAGAGAATTACAATAGTTAAGGCGGGAGTGGATCAGGGCCACAATGATGGTTTTTGTGGTTTTCAAGGTGAGAAAGGGGCGAATTCTGGAGATGTTCTTCAGGTGCAAGCGGCAAGAGCGGGCGAGAGATTGTATATGTGGATTGAAGGAAAGATCAGAGTCAAACATAACACCCAGACAGCGAGCCTGCTGACTAGGCGTAATCGTGGTGCCGCACACAGAGAGAGAGATGTCATATTTAGGGAGGTTAGTGGAGGGCGGGAGCAGAAGAAGTTCAGTTTTGGAAAGGTTCAGTGTCACATAGAGAGCGGACATGATATTGGAAACTGCAGCTAGACAGTAATTGGTGTTCTTTATCAGAGCGGGGGTAGTTGTGTGTCATCAGCATAGAGATGGTACTGGAAGCCAAATCTGCTGATGGTCTGTCTAATCGGGGCTGTGTAGAGAGAGAAGAGAAGAGGTCCAAGGACTGAACCCTGAGGGACCCCAATAGTGAGAGGAAGAGGGGAGGAAGTGGAGCCAGCGAATGATACACTGAAATAACAGTCAGAAAGAGAGGAAGAGAGCCAGGAGAGAGCCGTGTCCTTTATGCCGATGGAGTGCAGCATAGAGAGTAGGAGATGGTGGTCAACAGTGTCAAAGGCTGCAGAGAGGTCAAGAAGGATAAGCAGAGAGTGGTCACCATTATGTTTTGCTGACAGAAGGTCATTGGTCACTTTAGTGAGGGCAGTTTCTGTAGAATGTAGGGGCGGAAACCAGACTGTAATGGGTGTAGAAGAGAGTGAGCAGAGAGGTAACAAGTGAGGTGGGAGTAGACCAGGCGCTCCAGGAGTTTAGAGATGAAGGGGAGATTGGAGACTGGTCTGTAGTTGTTTGGGCAGGATGGGTCAAGAGACGTTTTCTTTAATGGAGTAATGATCGGGAGTTTGAAGGAGGAGGGGAACATGCCAAAAGAGAGGGAGAGATTGAAGATTTTGGTTAGGTGAGTGGTAAACACCGGAGAGAGAGACTGGAGTAGGTGTGAGGGAATGGGGTCAGCAGTGCATGTGGTGGGATGAGAGGAAGAGAGGAGCCTGGAGACTTCTTCTTCTGTGATTAGGTCAAATGTGGAGAGTGAACCGGAGGAAATGTGGGGAGAGGTAGGGGTAACAACAATTTGAGGTTGGGAGTTGATTTCCTGAAGGATGTTTTCTATTTTCTATGATGCAACGCCCTGGAATATGGTGGTCTGTTATTGTTCAGTACGTTATAGAGAGTATGGGAGCTCTATAAAGTAGAGGGAAGGAGAGAGGGGCTTATGTGGATGAGGGTGGATGGGGCGAGAAAGGTGAATAGCAAAAGCACATAGGAGGATAGACATTGAGGTAAAGGACATGGTGAAAGGAGACAGGAAAAAAAATGAAAGAGAGTGACTTACCTGACTCTTGCCCTGACTAACTGCCATGAAGTAACTGCAAGCCACTTAGCATTCAATGCCGCTTTGCATGTAATGCCACACGTGTCCGACCCCCCACAAGTGTACCCCTTAAGACTGCACTAAATTTATAGGACACACTACAGAATCAGGTGAGGAGGATTGTGGGAAGTCACATGGCTTCAGGTAATTAGCAGCTACACAATTAGTAGGGGAGACATAGATGATGAAGGGCTACAGATCAGACATTAGGCAAAGCTGCCTCCACACTATCACACCTCCAACAAGATAACATTTACAATGTGGCAAATAGTCATATACTGGTGAGTAAATAATATAATGCATGCAGATGGCATAGCACAGTTTACAATAAATGCAGAGCTGTAATATTACCATTAGCCTATGTGAGTCAGGCTGATATTGCAATGGAGTTCATTACAGCCAGCAGAGGTAGATAAAGTTTACAGTAAACAAATTAACATCGACAGACTAGTACAGGGGGGAGAGGACCCTGCCCTTGTGATTTTACATTCTACAGGATAATGGGGAGGAGACAGAAGGTTGGGGTGTGGCAGCTCTGGGGTTGGTGAGGCGGGGGCTCCGGTGGTGGTGAGGCGGAAGAATGGTCATTGCAGGCTGTAAGCTTTCCTGAAGAGATGGGTTTCCAGGTTCCGTCTGAAGGATCCTACTGTGGTGGATAATCAGACGTGTTGGGGCGCAGAGTTCCAGAGGATGGGGGATATTCGGGAGAAATCTTGGAGGTGGTTGTGTGAGGAACGGATAAGTGAAGAGAAGAGAATAAGATCTTGGGAGGATCGAAGATTACGTGAGGGAAGATAGTGGAAGATTAGTTCAGAGATATAGGGAGGGGAGAGGTGATAGATGGCTTTGTAGGTCAGTGTTAGTATTTTGAACTGGATTCGTTGGGGAATTGGGAGACAGCGAAGAGATTTGCAGAGGGGAGAAACAGAGGAGTAGCGAGGAGAGAGGTGGATTAGTCGGGCAGCAAAGTTGAGGACAAACTGGAGAGGTGCAAGAGTGTTAGCAGGGAGGCCACAGAGCAGAGGAGGAGGTTGCAGTAGTTGAGGCAGGAGATGATGAGGGCATGTACAAGAATTTTAGTAGATTGAGGACTGAGGAAAGGACGAATTCTGGAAATATTTTTGAGTTCGAGGCAACAGGAGGTGGCAAGAGCTTGAATGTGCAGTTTGAAGGACACGGCAGAGTCGAGAGTTACTCCGAGCCAGCGGATTTCAGGTGCGGAAGAGAGTGTTATGCCATTTACCTTAATAGATAGATCGGGTAGAGAAGATACATGAGATGGAGGAGCTGATGAGTTCGGTTTTGTCTACATTGAGTTTTAGGAAGCGAGAGGTGAAGATATGGCTGATAGACACTCTGGATTCTGGACAGCAGAGAGGTGTCATCTAGACCAGAGAGGTAGATCTGAGTGTCATCAGCGTACAGGTGATACTGGAAGCCATGGGACTTTATGAGTTGTCCTAGGTCAATGGGTAAAGATGGAGAAAAGTAAGGGCCCCAGGACAGAGCCTTGTGGGACTCCAACAGAGAGGGGCGGGATGAGGAGGTAGTGTGGGAGTGGGAAATGCTAAATGTGTGGTTGGAAAGGTATGAGGCGACCCAGGACAGGGCAAGGTCTTTGATGCCAAGAGATGAGAGGATCTGTAGTAGGAGAGAGTGGTGGACTGTGATAGAGGCAGAGGACAGGTCTAGAAGGAGGAGGATGGAGAACGTCTGTTAGCTTTGGCAGTGAGTAAGTTGTTAGTTTGATCTCTCACAATCTAATAGGGGTTGCATCAATTGGATGGCAGAGTTTATTCCTTCCAGACCCTATAATACAATGTTAGACAATGCATAAATACTTAAACCTGCAAGACCCTCTCACCTGGAATATATAGTCCCCAGGGCGGACATCTGTGATATCCACCCACTGGCAGTCAATGTCGTGCCGATAGGTGTCCCAACAACCCACGGTTATTCCTTGTTCACCGAAGTTGGCGCATTCATACCTCTTCTGTATTCCTGTACATTAAAGGCAGTGTTATGTTGGCACTATCTGAGACCTGCAGCTTAGCATTGTACTATTCCCGACCCAGACAAGGAGTATCAATTAGTAGAGGAGATGAAAGGGAGAAAAAAACATAATCCAGTTTATAGGCTGTTCTGCATAAAATCATCATCACAAAATAATAGGGTGAGTTAAAAGTAAACATACAAAGTACAAGTGAAAATGCTGAGAAAGCCATACTTATATAGAATCAAGTTTCTATACTTTATAACAATTATGAGAGCACAGGGGATAAAAGTAATAAAAATAATGCAAACAGAAAAATAGGCTTTTTACCTAACCCAAAAACATTGTTAGTGCCTAACTATTAGAACATCTTCTACTCTGGAGGACTCAACCATTTATTACAACTACATATATGCGAATTGGCCACTTGTAATACCGCATACATCCTGTAGTGGCCAGTGTAGGAGAAACATGTAGCTAGTAACCACAGCTCCTGGCGATCACAACTGATCAATGTGAATTTCTGCTGCCAGACCTATGATGATAAACTGATACCTTCACTTTATGCATAGGGAATGGTCCTGCTGAAGCATAAATAGGGTTACCTAGGGATTACGCATAATTATTTCAATTGTTAAAGGAGAGGAGCAATAGTGTAACTTGAAGCTCATGGGCCCCTATGCAAAATCTCCAACGGGGCCCCCAATTATTGGATATCTTTAAATGCATTAGGCTTTTTCTATAAGTCAAAGGGACTTTTAGGCCCCCTTGGCTTCAGGGCCTGAGTGTAACTGCGACCCCTGCACTTATTGTAGTTACACCCCTGGGGAGGAGATGAACTTGTCATTTCAGTTGAGAAGTTATATGGGGGAGAGCATGAATTCCTATCAAGCTTGTTCAATGATAAGGGCAAGTTAGTGTCAATACTGCACTGGCCCCATGATACTACAATTTCCCTTGGGATCAATAAAGTTTATTGCATTGCATTGTATTGTATTGTATTATCTTTGGTGGAAGGTTCTCTGTTATTGCAAACGGTCATCAAGCTTCATATTAGCTTTACCCTAAAGTCTCTCCTATAATGAAGTGGTAAACATAGCTTTTTTTTTCACATGAAACACAATGCTGATAGAGTTCAGCTCTGCAGCCTACAGTATTGTGATTTCAGCTCTTTACTATAACAAATGCTAAAATATTGGGTCAGTATAATATGGGTATTGAATTATAACAAAGCATGTGTATATATTAATTTCAAAGTCACTGAACTTTTTAGTTATTTGGAGTATTAACCATGGTTCATATATACTCTTTAAATAAATATGTATGTTTTAACTTGATCTCAATGGCGATGTTCTCCTGAATCCAGCGATGTTTTTATTTGGTTTCTGGGCCTTTCCGTTCCTGAGATATGGCTCTTTCTTCCCCGTACTTTAATGTAGTCCTATTGGCCAATGAGGCGTTGATCCTCAGCTCTTTGTGGGTGTGCCCTTGATGACCACGCCCACAAGGCTACATTTATATACAAAGGGCCATATCTCAGGAACGGAGAGGCGCAGGAACAAAAGAAAAACAGCGCCGGATTCAAGGAGAACAGCGGCCTTTCCACCAGGATAAAACAATATGTGACAAAAACAAAAGTGACCCATCCTACTTAAAGGAAAGACTACTGTAAATTGGTAGGAACTTCTGGATCATTGGTTTGAGTTTGGATCTGGTAGATTATATGAAGTTTACCTTTACAATTGATTATAGCGTATGTTTCAGCACATACCTTTTCCACAGTTGGTGTCTTCTAGGCAGAAACTAGCTTTATGTCCTTCAGCAACTTTGGATCCGTTCAATGTCAGGAGGTCGTAGTAGGTGAAAACTTCAATACTGTGATAGTGCCTACGGTAAAGGACGTGACAGTCATGTCTGGCGCTCAAGAACAGAAGCAGATATGGTGGCAGGAATAGCACATATACCGCCGAGCTTCGGTTACGCTAATTACCGGGTGTTGCAGATACTGTACTCGGTGTCTATGCACAGAGACGTTCAGGACCAGAGAGGGAATATAAAGAGAATCCACCCACCCTGAGCTCCGAAATATCTCCCAGCATGGGTGCATTGTACAGACGTGAGGGATGTGTAATCGTGCGTCTCCTGATTTATGAGGAATAAAAATAGCCAACAAGAGAGGAGGAAAATTCCACATTTTACAATATCTGGTGTGATGTGGAACGGGCAGAAGCAAAGTCATAAAGCATGAAGCAAAGTAAACACATTATAGGTTTCATCATTCAACCTACAACACTACATGGAAAAAGGGAATGAGAAATGTCCCTCACCTACAGGGATTGTTTATACGTCAGGAAGAGAATGAGACAGACTTTGTCACCAGCACCGGAGCGTTTAAGGCAAAGTGATTGCTATGGACCTGGTTCCCTCAGCAAATATGAGACAAACCAGAAGCTATGGACTCACTTTCAATAGAAACATATACTCCCTGACAGAAGTCATGTCACTTATCCATGTTATGTAAATAAAAGCTTATAACCTGATGTTAACTTCATCCATTGATTTTATAAATTACTCTTATGAAAGCTGAAACCCTCCGAAATGTGGTTTTAGGTTTAGAAAATAAATTGGCATCAATGCTGAAATATTGATCATTTAATGAACACAGAATGGTCAGATTTTGGCAAGACAAATGCAATGCATATCACCACCACCAGGTGGCCACATAGAGACATATACAACATAAATATCTCCCGACAGAGTATCACAATATAAAAAATTTTAAAAAAAAGCTGTTATTTTCGTGCCACATTTTTTTAGGATAACTTGAGCTCACAGCAAAGGTAAGGGCACTTTCTCATTGCATCCTCCTACACATTCAGTGATCCCATCGCAAATCCCTTGCAAAACGGGATTTGGATGTATGCACCGACAGGCTTTAATGGTGCAGACAGAGTCACAGTGTGCTTCATTGTGCAGCATTTTTCTACTGGAGGCGGTCACCCAGATGCAATCTACTAAGTCTGAGTGTCCGCCTGCAATTGACGTATACTCCCAAAAATGATGCACCAGGATCGTGCATGAGGGAAAGGAGATTTGTGACCAAATGATCCAATTGAATCAAAAGTTTTAGTATTCAAGCAGTGGTTTTATTTATACGCGTTTCGGGGCATAACCCCTTCTTCAGGAATACCACAACAAGAGGTACCTCTGAAATAAAACCACTGCTTGGATCATTTGGAGCGGGAGTGCGGTCACAAATCTCCTTTCCCTTATACATGGTCCTGGATGACAACACGTGGGAGGACTGCCGCAAACCGACGACAAAGCTTGACATCTTTAGCTGTCACAAGTGATTCAGGTGGTTTTGACACCTCACAACCCCAACAGGCGAGCTGATTCATTTTTTTGGACAGATAAACACCATCGTGCGCCCCTTTCTTTCCACTGCTGCATCCCCTACAATGGTGCACAACAGAGCACAAGGTGACTCCATCTGCAACCTTAAGGTACCTTTACACGCCAAAACTATTGCCGGCGATCGGAGGAAACCGAACGTGCACGTTTTTGACAGTTGCCACTGAACGCCGAAGCCGCATGTGCACGCCGCAATTGTGCCCTCAACCTAAGGTGATGTATCATCCCGGAAGTTCCCACACCAACATTGGGAAACATCCCGTTGACTCCTGACGCCGCTTCACACACCGCAATCCCCAAAGGAATGTAGGCGTACATGTTCAGCGCCGCAAAAACATAGGCGTGACAGACTTGTGTATTCCGCGCCAAAAACACGCTGATTAAACAACACAATAGCATCATGATTGACCAGCCTGTGCAGGAAGGCTGGCTGATACATGACGCCATTGCAATTGTGTAGTGTGAATGGACAGCTCTTCAAATATGGCGCCCAGTGAAGGGACAGCCAATGGAAACACAGTAGCCCCCACCAATCATCGCTGATGGGGCGCGGTATCCAGCACGCTGTGGCACGCCTCTGGGAAATCACTAGGCGATGCAGATTCCATCCCTATCGCCCTTTCACACGCCAAAATTAGGGAAATTCACCTTCAGGGTTGCCTCTGGTTTTTGAACAATGCTCTGAAACCGCAACCGGGAGCAACTTTAAAAATCACCATCGCGTTCCACAAATACACGCCGCAATTTTGTAGCAATTTCAGGGCAATGGTGACGGAACTCCGGATTGCCTCCCAGTTGCTACACCGTAGTTGCGGCGTGTAAAGGTACCCTTAAAGTTGATGGCTCTGTCGTCGCAAACGTCTAAAGCCCACTTTGCGGGGGGGCTCGGGGGCTGTGCTCCCCGACGGGACCACGGAACGTGAAGAACGCAATTTGGAATGCAACAGTCCGCATGCCCATACATCGGCACACGTATATATCTCCGACGGGAAGGCTCAAACTCTGTAATAAACATCCTCTATGGTTTTACCTATTGCTGCAGTGAAACGCGCAACGGGTTAAATGACAAATCCCGCTCCACTCTATTGTGAGTCACATAGTTTTGTTTCTTTCTTTTTGTTTTGTTATTTTGTTAAAGCCAAAAAAACAAGTAAAAGCAGGCGCCATTATTTCATCTGTCACCGTCTCGAATGTCTGTTTGTTGATTTTCAATGTGTCGAATTGAGAGCGGCAGAGAAGGTGCGCAACATAATATTTGTTCTTAGGAACGGCAGCCCACCATCTCGGGGTGTAATGTAGTGTTTTGTGCATTATGTCAGCTCCGGTTTTGGTGTTCCTCTGAAGCTAATTGCTGGAGCAGGCAGCCGTGGGCTCTTGGCTCTGATGGAACATGCTGGGGGGAGCTTATATTAGCGATGAGCGCTTTTTTTTTCTGCTTATAGAAATCACTTTTCCCGGCGCTCCGACGTTGCCCGCTGCTCTTGACAAGTTACTGCTGTGAGAAAAGCCTCGTTAGAAAGAAACTTATCTGACATTATCACAACTTCGTATTATCCTCTCCAGCGTGAGCTCCTTCTGAGGCTGAAAATCCAATATAATCAAAGGAAATATAATTGGACCTTTGTGCTAGTTTTGTAATTTTATCCCGGACATTAAGAGACGAACGGCGGGATGTAAGGGATCGAAGTAATGTTTATGGAGACAACTGACAGACACCCTGCGGTATATACGGTTTGTCACTCATTTACATATTACATTCTAATTTACAGATTTATAACCTAAAAACATTTGCCCTCGAATGTTAAAAAATGTAGTTTAGATTAAATTAGTCGTTCCTTACGGAGGCCTTCCATGCATTCAATTTGCCTAATTCTGATGGTTGCCGCTTTTGTCCAGCAGCGCCATCTTGTGACCATAACTTCTGATTGGCTGGAAGTCAGACGTTACATTACAAGGTATCAATACAAGTCTATGGGAATCACAACCAGGCCTCATAGATTTGTAACCTCCGGCGTGCTCTATGAAACACTGGAGCTGTTGGCACATTGTAAACAAATGAAGACGCCTGAAGGTGAGTACGAGACAGTGCACAGAGGGACTTAGATTTAAAGCAGCACCAAAGTGGTGAAATAAAAACTACACACCGGAGTGGGGCTTTATGTCACACTAGATGGGAGCCCGATTCTAAAGAATCGGGTAGTCTAGAATCCATATATAGTTTATTTACTAATAGTTACGGGAGTGCGGTGAAAAGAATTGTGTGTATACAGGCGGCTCTGTGGCTAGCACAGTATACAGCGGCTCTGTGGCTAACACAGTATACAGCGGCTCTGTGGCTAGCACAGTATACAGCGGCTCAGTGGTTAGCACTGCGCGATGGCTCGGTGGCCAGCACTGCGCGGTGGCTCGGTGGCCAGCACTGCGCGGTGGCGCGGTGGCCAGCACTGCGCGGTGGCTCGGTGGCCAGCACTGCGCGGTGGCTCGGTGGCCAGCACTGCGCGGTGGCGCGGTGGCTCAGTGGAGAGCGGAGGCTGGGGGGCAGGGGAGAGCGGAGGCTGGGGGGCAGGGGAGAGCGGAGGCTGGGGGGCAGGGAGAGCGGAGGCTGGGGGGCAGAGGAGATCGGAGGCTGGGGGGCAGGGGAGAGCGGAGGCTGGGGGGCAGGGGAGAGCAGAGGCTGGGGGGCAGGGGAGAGCGGAGGCTGGGGGGCAGGGGAGAGCGGAGGCTGGGGGGCAGGGGAGAGCAGAGGCTGTGGGGCAGGGAGAGCGGAGGCTGGGGGGGCAGAGGAGAGCGGAGGCTGGGGCTCAGTGGAGAACGGAGACTGGGGGGCAGGGGAGAGCGGAGGCTGGGGGGCAGAGCAGAGCGGAGGCTGGGGGGCAGAGGAGAGCGGAGGCTGGGGAGCAGAACACTCACTGGGCTGTCGGCGGTCAGCTGGGCTGTCGGCGGTCAGCGGCAGTGGTGGCGGCGGTTCCGGAGGGGCCAGCTCCCTGATGGAGGAGAGTGAGCGGGTGTGTGCGGTGAGCGGCAGGAGTGGGAGCGGTGCCGGCGGAGGCCGCACACCGGAGTGGAGTGTGGGCCGGGCCCACACCGGGCAGTGTGCGGGGCCGGTGGCGAGAGTGGGCGGTGAGCTGCAGGGCTGTGGGTGGTGCCGGGGGAGGGCGGACACCGGAGTGTGGGCCGGGCCGGAGCGGTTCCCGGATGTGGATGGGCGCAGACGGGACTCAGTGCGGGGCCGGTGGGGGGATAGCGGCGAGTGGTGGGGCTTTAGCGCCCACCGTGAGCTGCTGTGGCATATTGACAGCGGCTCACGGTGAGCGCTACGCGACAGAGCTACGCGCTCACCGCTCGTGGGTCTGCTACTTCCGGTTCCGGTGTTTTACACAGGGCACAGGCCATCACGGAAGTTGGCTGGATTGCCCGGAAGTGGCCTTCGGGTTTTATATATAAGATACCGGAATCGTAAAATACACATTTCAGGTCAACAGTACCATGCTGAAGGCTTAAACTGTCAATCATCAGCAGCACACCTCTTCTCAATGGAAACAGTAAACCGATAGGTAAGGGAACAGTGTGCTCCTGAAGACTGAATACTAGACACCTCTTTTAATAGAGAGTGCTTTCATTTCCAAGGTCCTAATGCATTTTCCAGAATAGAGAGTGCCCTCTGGAGGACTCAGAATATTCGTGTGTTACACAGATTGCCCGTTGATTTGTCAACTAATCAGGTAACCCTTCTCAATCTCTATGTTTCCCTAAAGTAAAATAATAACACTTATACTCACCTCCGGTGCCAGCACCATTTCAGTGGTGTTTGCACCGGGTCTCCCCAAGATTGCGTAACATAATTATGTCTCACAGTCCTTATGGCCCATTAATGCTGACTTGATATACATACAGTATATATAGAGAGTGTGAGAGCAGCTGCAGCTCTCACGTCCTGTGGATGTCTAATTTGTCCAAAGGATGGGACAGTGAATCCTGTGCTAATGGGCCTGATTGTTTTCTCATTGTAAAAATAACAACACCTATACTTGCCTCCGATGCCGGCACTGTTCCAGCAGGGTCAGCACTGCCTCTCATAGGGATTGCATGATGTTGTTATGTGGTGCCCAACGTTGGTCAGGCGTCACATCGGGGTAGTACACCCATAAAAGCGGTGTAATTATCCCAACTGTAAGTGGATGCAGGGTTGGTAGGAGGGACCCAATTCCAGCACACCCACACTCAAGCCGGGGTGGTACCCTAGGGGGAGGGTTAGGGGAGTCGGAAAGTCATAACAGGAGAGTTGCAGACTGGACCTGAGGGAAGATGAAAGGGGTCCTGAGGGACCTTGATAGAGGGTGCCTGATGCGTGAGTCTGGGCCCGAGAGAGAAAGGGGGAACCCAGCGCGGAGCAACTATACTCCGGGAGTTTCCCCAATCCACACGGAAAGCCGGATCCGAGGAAACGGCGGAGTCTACCTCCGTAGCCTTCAACTGGTTGCTCCAGCCTGTTTACCAGCCACAGCACCCTGCCACTCAAGGAGCAGTCCATACGGTTCTCCATAGAGGTCGGGGTCCAGGTAGCAGAGAGAGAGAAAGAGGAACTACATTACTGCCTCATGGGACTGGGAAAAACTTATCCGAGGCAGGGCTAACAGGTGACGGGTTCGTTAACTAACGCATACCGCGGTACCTCCAAACCACCTTGCATCCATTTACAGTCGCCCGGATGGTCACCTGTGTATTCTATCAGTGCTGAACTGTGATTTATGTAGTCGTGGGATGCTGTTTCCAGTAAAGTACCCGGAAAGAGTGAAACTGCCTTCGTGTCTCTGTACTGCCATCATTGAACTTCTATTTCAGCCAATGCTGCCCCGGAGGCCCAGCTTCACCTGTAGGAAGCTATACCACCCTTGCCGCAATTCCAACGCCCTCCGGAGGACTGTGGTGGTGCTGGTGATCCCTCACCAGATTCTACAGTTGGCGTCACGAACCATTCAAATAAAAACTGTATTTTAGAATTCACCGACCCCCAGAGCCACGGACTCGGGTGCAGCCACCCGTGATAACGTTCCCCTGACACCGTGCCCAAGCTCTGAGTACCCCGGCCTGGGCGGGTCAGTTATGTCACACAATCCCTGGGAGCGGAACTGCTTACAACTTTGAAACGGTGCGAAGTAAGTATAGTTGTTGTTGTTGTGTAAGGAGATGAAGGAGTGAAGTGACACACACGATAGTGCCTAAACTTAGTATCTGCAAATAAACATTGCTATCTGCTGGCCAAAGATATTAAGACTGGAGAAAGTGGAGTGAGTGACAATACTGTAAACCAAAGAGCAAAGTATCCTACCCCGGGGAGAAGACTGAAGGAGGCACCAGGTGACAGCTGCAGCACAGTTGATAATTATAAAAGCTCAGGAGAGCATAGAAGGGTGCCTGAACCCATAGCAGGACTGTCTTGTGAGCAGCAGAGTGACCTTACAGCTGAAGATATGTGACCAGTTCCAGATTAAGACCTATGACCAGTCCAAGGAGAAGAACCATGACCCAGTTATGGGAAACCCGGCGGTGGGAGAACACCCTTATTTGTGTGGACAGTTGCTTCCTGTGCAGACTAATGGTACTAAGTGGGGAATAGGGCCGTACTTCAGGGAGCGAAGGCGGTCAGTGTACTAGCCTGTGAAGTTACCTACCAACTTGGACTTGCAGCCTAGCGGGTAGTGTTGCCGACCCCATTAAGGATAGTGTTATTTAGATAGGTAACGACGGTGACAGGTAGAGAAGTGACATTGATGCTTCCCGGCTTTTGGAATTAGGAATAAGATATTGTTGATGATGAACATTATTTAACGATAGGAGTAGACTAACAGTGTGTACATTGCATATCTTTGTTGTTTGTTCTTTATTGTAATATAATCATTTTTTATTGCCAGCAACTGTGCTGTTCCCGGACCTCGAGCCAAAGGCACCTTTTCCTTATTGTGTAAAATAAATGAACCGTTTTTGGTCAGTTACCACTGTCTCCTGGTTGTCTGCGCCGTTGCATCCTTGCACCCGTTTACAATTTTACTATGTTAAACATAGAGATTAAGAAGAGTTGTATAAATTGTGGACAACTCTTTAATGGCACTTTACACAACTTATCTGTCCAATTCTGACCAACTTTCTGGTTGCAGTGAAATCATGGACACATTGTTACATTTGTACACAGCCACAAAATGGAGCAATGTCATGATTCACTGCAGCCAGTAGTTGGTCAGAAGTTGACAGATAGTTGTGTGTGTAAAGTGGCCTAAGACCATGTGTAATATTTCATCTCTCCTTGTGCGGTAGGGAGTTGAGCACTTATTACCAGATCACCCAACAAATTATTAACGGGAATCCCAGTATCATGCCTGACCATTGCATTGATGAGGGGATAACAGCTTGGTCAAGGGGAGGTTAATTACCTGAGTAGAGTTTAACCCTTTAAGCCATGCTTACCTGTGACACTCGTGCCACACCCATGTATGTCTTCCATTTCGAGGAGTGAAGTCCGCCCTTCCAATGTTGTGTATTTGTGAAGAGAAGCGTAAAAGTCTCCGATGTCCGTAGGGCCAGGCCATGTCGTCTGCAGACTTGGACAAGCACTCCTCCTCGTGAGCGCACTCCAGCATGCTCAGCGGTCGGTCTTCGAGGTAGGACGACTCCTGCACCAACTGTGCATTCAGGATGAGGTCAGGCGCATCTAACCGGAAATGGCAGACATTACTCAACATTCAATCAGAGAATGGCAAGTCTGCATTTTGATTATTTATTCTTTACAGAGTTTACTGCATTCATTCATTTTATATTTTTATAGATTTTTAGAGATTCAACTTTTCCAAACACAATGATTCCAAATTGTTTTTCTTTTTTGATTGGAAAAATAAAAGTTATTTCAAATTTCTATGTATTTTTAGTTTAAGTTATGTTTTATTTTTAGTCTTCCGAAAAGACTTGAAACTGCGATTGTTTAATCACATACTCTACACTGAAATACTTTGGTATTGTAGAAAAATTAATAATCTCTTAGGAAGCTTCATAGGAGCACAAAAATGGCAAAGAGACTCCCGCTTGCAATTTCATCCCAATTGTTCGTTACAAAGCGACATTTTAATGATTAAACAGAAACAATTGGTCCGTTCAAAGAAAGAATACTCAACAATTCTTTACAAAGTACTTTTATTTCTTTAAAACATGAAGGTGGATAGATGCAGGCAATGTCTGGACGACAGCTGTTTCGTGCATGAATTCGTTTGTACAGGTCCTGACTGTCATCGAGACACTGCCCGCATCCACCCGCCTGTATGTTTTAACGTTTTGAAGCAATAAAAGGACTTTTTAACAAATCGGTGAGTACCACCTTTTTTCATTCTTTCTTTGGACTGCTCTGATTGCTACACATGAGGTTGCGCGCCACCTACACCGATTACCTGAACATAAGACCTACCCCAAAAATAGGCCCTAGCTGGATTACTCTGGCATTTTGGCGTACGCCCTACTCCAAAAATAAGCCCTAGTTCCAGTTCAATAAGGATGTGTACAGGCAGCTAAAAAGAATTAAAGAATACAGCAGGACCCTTCATCAAAGAAAGCAGACTCCCCAAAAGATAGAAGATACACCCAAAAGAGAGAAAACACATCCAAAAGAAAGCAGACATTCCCAAAAGAGAGAAAACACACCCGAAAGAAAGCAGACACCACCAAAAGAGAGGATACTCACAAAAGAAAGCAGACACCCCAAAAGATGGAAGACACACCCAAATGAAAGTAGACAACCTCAAAAGAGAGAAGACACACCCTAGAGAAACCAGACACCCCCCCAAAAAGAATATACACCCAAAATAAGCAGACACCCACAAAAAGAGAGAAGACATACCTAAAAGAAACCAGGCACCCCCAAAAGAGAGAAGACACACCAAAGAGAAATCAGACACCCCCCAGAAAATACACACCCAAAAGAAAGCAGACATCCCCAAAAGAGAGAAAACACACCCGAAAGAAAGCAGACATCTCCAAAAGTGAGAAGGCACACCCAAAAGAAAGCAGACACCACCAAAAGAGAGGATACTCACAAAAGAAGGCAGACATCCCAAAAGATGGAAGACACAGCCAAATGAAAGCAGACAACCCCAAAAGAGAGAAGACACACCCTAGAGAAACCAGACACCCCCCAAAAAGAATATACACCAAAAAGAAAGCAGACATCCCCAAAAGAGAGAAGACATACCTAAAAGAAACCAGGCACCCCCAAAAGAGAGAAGACACACCTAAGAGAAACCAGACCCCCCCAAAAAAAAATACACACCCAAAGGAAAGCAGACATACCCATAATATAGAAGACATATCCAAAAGAAAGCAGACACCCGAAAAAGAGAGGACAGATCCAAATGAAAGCAGACACCCCCAAAAGTGAGAAGGACATTCACAAAAGAAGGCAGACACCCTCAAAAGATGGAAGACACACCCAAATGAAAGCAGACAACCCCAAAAAAGAGAAGACACACCCAAGAGAAACCAGACACCTCCCAAAAAGAATATACACCCAAAAGAATGAAGACACACCCAAAAGAAAGCAGACACCCCCAAAAGAGGGAAGACATACCTAAAAGAAACCAGACACCCCCCCAAAAAATATACACCCAAAGGAAAGCAGACATACCCATAATATACTTGACACATCCAAAAGAAAGCAGACAACTGAAAAAGAGAGGACACACCCAAAAGAAAGCAGACTCCCCCAAAAGAGAAGACACACCCAAAATAAATCGGGCACCCCAAAAGAATGCAGACACCCCAAAAGAGAGAAGACACCCACAAAAGAGGAACGATACCCCCCAAAAGAAAAAGCAAGAAGAAACGCACAAAAGAGAAAAGACACCCCCAAAAGAAAGAGGACAACTCTAAAAGGGAAATGACACACCAAAAAGAAAGAAGACACCCCCAAAAGAATGAATGTGGATTACTGTTCAAGGAAAAATATGAAATTCTCTAAAAATAAGCCCTAGCACATTTTTTGAAGCAATAAATAATATAAGATCCTGTCTTATTTTCGGGAAAACTTGGTAGTTGCGTTAATTTGGGCACCAAGTCTCCTATCCACCTTTAATAACAGGATATCCATATCAATGGTGCCAAACGTCTCTTGATTTTGTCAGTAACGAGAACGAGTGGTGCTATCTCTGGTCGCTGCTATCAGAGGGTGCTGGCTGTACAAAACAGCCGTTACCTGCCAGATATGGAGTGTGCTGAGCTCCTGAGCCTATTCAACGGACATGCACCTGCTATGTGACATATATGGTATGTATGTCACAGATTGTGAAGGGGTAATAGGGTGAAAGGTCAAAGAAGAATTGAGGGGATTGAAAGGGGGATTCCACACACCCCTTCTGCCATAAATGTCTGATAAATGTTGATCCCTCCTCAATTGTCCATTGCAATTTTCCGTAGAAGTGAATGGAGAGAGCAGCACCTGTGTGGCTACATCCACATGCCGGAGCCTTGCTCTCAATATCTGATGGACATGCCATAAAAGTCTAAAATCGGAACAGTCCTTTTTGTCTAGTATTGATGTCCCTCTTTATACAGTAATATGACCTGGCTGTGCATGGTGTCTTAATGAATGGACTATAGACACAAATGGACATTTTGAAGGCTGCAATTTTTGATACTATTCCAAAAATGTAAATTATATGAATATTGTGGCATATCTCCCTAATTTCCACTGGTAGAAGAAGGCAGCCAAAGGCACAGGTACTTCCATCACTATGGGGGAAATTCTGAAACCACCCAACCCAAAGTTTACTAAAATCACTGATTCAACTTACGTTCTGTGCAGGAAACTCCAGCGGATCGGCGTCCCCCTCCTCGTGGGCAGTGTACCACACCATGGTGGCGACAATGCTGTAGAAACAGCTCTGTGCCCGAGCAGCGCACACCACTCATCACAATGTCCTCGGCACCAGTTGTTCCTTGCCAGTACCAGGTCTCCTAGTGTGATCATAGGAAAGCACAATGTAGTAATCCATGATTCCAGGTTCTCCTTATGTCTAGTTTTGGGCTATAAGACCACAGGATGTACACTATATATATTTGTAGAATGGTGGTCTATTAGTTTAGCCTAGCGATCTCTCTCATGCTCCCTTTCTACCTTTTGAAAGTTTTTGGTGGCCTGAAGAAGAAGTGAAGCTCCATTTGAAACGTGTTGAATAAACCATATATATGCGATTTGTACTGGTTGTGTCACACAACTTGACTTGGTGAACAGTTTTGCCTCTCTTCCTTCTATCTGTTATTTTGGATAAGACCTTATTACGCTTTTTATCCACAGATTTTCTTTTTACCTTTTGAGGGCATGTCAACATTTCCATATTTTTTTTTTATTTTTAGGTAATTTCCCCTGTAACAAGGGCTGGTATATTAGTACAAGTTACAGATGAACTAGATGGACTTAAAGTCTTCCTTCAACTTAAAAACTATGTTACTATGTTACTATGTTACAGGGAAATCTCATCTTGCTGGCTGCTCCACAGAGCTGATCTGAGTCTGTGTCATCCGGCTGCTCCTACTCCATCCCAGCACACATGACCGGAGAAGGAAGCACCATTAGTGCTTCCTAATCTGTATCAACTGCACTGTGTATATAATGACCAGGAACGCAGAGATGGCAATAAACTGTCTCTGTCTTCTCTTTAGGGATTCCAACTGTCTCTAACGGACGGCTCCTGCTTCTGCAGCTGCTTGATTTCCATCTCTAATATCAGCTGTGTGGTGTTTATGGTATGTACACCCTTGCATCCATCTGATATAGATTATAGCTAAGAACTTTTCCATATCTTTAGTAAAATATCATGATGACGTTTTGTAAAATGCTGGCTTCTCTAAATATCCAAAGTCAAGGGGCAAGGATCCTTAAAGGGACCGATGCTGTATTATAGAGGGAATACCGGGAATATGGGGCGCTAGAGAGCCAGCTTTATTGCTCTTAGGCCTTGTGCACAGTTGAGAATTTGGTGAACTTTTTACCTCGTATCTGTAAGACAAAACCAGGAGTGGAACAATCAGAGGAAAAGGGATCATTGCCTAAACTACATTTCTCCCAACTTGATGGCCTCTACTAGGAGAAGTACCACCTAGACATGAAAGGTCTTTCCTCTAAACTACAAGTATCCTGATCTGCACTGATGAGTGGTAAATATCAAGAAACAGCAGTCTACACATGGAGGTGTTTAGGATTTTGGTTTAGCCACACAAGTATGTTCAAGGCTTGCTAACTTTCTTTACAAGAGAGCTCATTTGCATGGACTTTTGGAAAAGGATGACAATATTTCCAACTTTTCATGCATCATTATTATCAATCATACAATAGATTGGTTCCTTACTTGTATGGCATGATTAGCAAATCCCAGTCCAAGCTGGCGACACACGACCATGGCTTCATTAATGCCCCACAGTTCTCCGCATATGGCTCCCCATTTCTTTGCACCTCTAACAACCATCTGGACCTCCACTTTACCTTCCTCCATTGACCTTCCTCCTACCAGGCGAATCTGAAAGAGTAATATTAGGAACTTACTACATTACAATAGTGAATATTTCATACATAAAGGTATTCAGTCTGCAGGTAATGCACCATGACCAACACCTACCTGATCGCCATATCCCATCTGAGCAATATTACACCTCACAGCCGCATCTTCTTCATGTTGGCAGCCGGCTATACTCGCCTCCTTGAACTTGCATTCAGTAATGGACCTTTCCTGACCCGTGCAGAGTACCTCATTCATATGTATGGGACCTAATCCTGAATACACAGCAACAGACAAGAATATGGTAAAGCACAGGCTACAAACTCCCATCCTATTATAATATTGCATGTGATGTTACTGAAAAGATCTGCATCACATATTTCTACCAGTAGGTGGTGTATTGTTCATGTTTCTGCGGCACACCATGTGGTCAGAAATGGTATTACACAACTCAATACTACATTGTCCAGCACTACTCTTGGCCATGTTAGGTCTTCATGGAATTATTTTGGCCTGTTGCTATCTCTGCAGCCACACTATGATTGCTTTCCTGCTTTCTAGACCTTGATTGAACCCTAGCTGCTTCCAGGCTGCTTGTATAAGGGGATGAAGGAGTGAAGGGACACACAATAGTGCTTAGCGCCTGTAAGTAAGCATCGCCATCTACTGACCAAGGATGTTAAGAATGGAGAGAACGACAATAGTAGGAACCGAAGAGCAAAGTATCCGTCTTCTAAGGAAAAGATTGAAGAAGACATCAGGTCAAGTGACAGCAGTGGTGCAGTTAAGAATTATGAAACCCGGGAGAGCAGAGAAAGGGTGGAGTTGGAGCCTGGACCTGAAGATAAATGGTCATGGGGGCAACAGAGCGGCTTACAGCCATAGATCCCAGAGAAGAACCTTAACCAGCTCATAGAAAACACCCATGACCAAATCCCAGAGAAGACCCATGACCAAATCCCAGAGAAGACCCATGACCAAATCCCAGAGAAGACCCAACCAAATCCGAGAGAAGACCCATGACCAAATCTCAGAGAAACCCATTACTAAATCACAGAGAAGACCCATGGCCAAATCCAGAGAAGACCATGGACCAAATCTGAGGGGAGATTTGAGACAAAATCCTAGAGAAGACCCAAGAACAGATCCTAGACAAGATTTGTGAATGGATCCCAGAGAAACACCCATGACCAGATCCATGGGCCAGAGACCAGATCCTGGAGAAGACCCAAGAACAGATCCTAGAGAAGATCTGTGATCAGATCTCGGAGAAGACAAAAGAACAGATCCTAGAGAAGATCTGTGATCAGATCTCGGAGAAGACAAAAGAACAGATCCTAGAGAAGATCTGTGATCAGATCTCGGAGAAGACAAAAGAACAGATCCTAGGGAAGATATGTGTTCAGATCTTAGAGAAGACCAATGACCAGATCCTGGAGAAGACCCGAGAGCAGATCCTAGAGAGGAACTGACCTAATAGAGAAAGCTGAGAGGGCAGAGGGACGACAGCCATACCGGAGGATCGTCTTAGTGAGCCGTTTCTTCCTGTGCAGACATACGATACTAAGTAGAGACTGGAGTTGTGCTTCAGGGAGCAAAGACGGTCAGCATCGGAGTGAAAAGTTACCCACCAACTTGGACTCACAGCCTAGCAGACAATGTCATTACCCCCGCTGGGGCCTGTTTGCTGTTTCGTGTTGCTTAAAAAGTTTTCGACAGTGATGGGAAGAAGTGACACTGACGCTTCCCTGGTTGGGCAATTAGAAATGAGATATCATTGATGGTTCTTGTTACCATATAGTAGGAGGAGAATAATAACATTAAACAGTATTGTGTTTCCATCCTGTATGTCTGTACTACTATACTCTTTGTTATGACATAATCTGTTTTATTGCCATTCTCTGACCTTGTGTCATAGGCATCTTTCCTCCATTTGTGTAAATAACTCGTTGGTTCTATTACCATGGCCTCCTCATTGTCTGTACCGTTGTGCCTTCGTACCTGTTTACTCTTCTGAACGTTCCTACAATCCTAAAGCACATACAGAATGTAGAGGGCCCGCGTGCAAGAGCAGCAAATTGGCCCCAGCTATTGGCTTGGTTTAGAGCACCCTCTGCACTCATAGCTTTAACCCGTTAGTGACCGCGGTTAATAGAGCCGCAGCAAGGGAAACCCGAGATGGCGCAGCATATGCGCCCAAGGTCGGGAACGCACTTGTTTTCATGACGCATATGCTGCGTCACGGGTCGGGAAGGGGTTAAATAATGTGGACATTATACAAATTATATATGTAAAATACGCAATAAGTGCCAGTACCAGATTTATTGCTGGGTGCAATTTTACAGATCTTATTCACATGCTGGTGAAAGGTTAGCACAAATTTGACCTTTTTTAACGAAATTAGTAAAGAAATGTTGGGATTCTGCATGTAATAATGCACTTGCAGTTTTTTCAGGCTCTCCATAAAAGCTTATGAAGATAAACAGTTCAACAGTGACTTTAAATGCACCAGACGTTTTCAAGGAATCCACAAAAAAATGGAATGAGAAAAGCTCCAGCATTTACGCTATGTGGGAATGAGGGGTTAAAGTGGCAGTGGGGCCCATTATTTTTCTATTAGTAGAAATGTCTGAAGGGAGCAACCTGGAGATCTGATGGGAAAAGTCTGTACCTCCAGGACCGGTATAAGGGATAAAGGCATCACACACAAGGCAGAGATAGAAGCATGAGCTCCATTATTATTATTATTATTGTTATTTATTATTATTGCACCATTTATTCCATGGCGCATTATATGGAAAGGATATACATAGACAAGAACAATATTTAGGAACAATACACACACATACAGGTACAGGAGGGGAGAGGACCCTGCCCACGAGGGCTCACAGTCTACAAGGGATGGGTGAGGATACAGTAGGTGAGGGGAGAGGACCCTGCCCACGAGGGCTCACAGTCTACAAGGGATGGGTGACGAAACAGTAGGTGAGGAGAAAGGACCCTGTACACGAGGGCTCACAGTCTACAAGGGATGGGTGAGAATACAGTAGGTGAGGAGAGGGGACCCTGCCCATGAGGGCTCACAGTTTACAAGGGATGGGTGAGGATACAGTAGGTGAGGAGAGAGGACCCTGTCTACAAGGGCTCACAGTCTGCAAGGGATTGGTGAGGATACAGTAGGTGAGGAGAGAGGACCCTGTCTACAAGGGCTCACAGTCTGCAAGGGATGGGTAAGGAGAGAGGACCCTGCCCATGAGGGCTCACAGTCTACAAGGGATGGGTGACGATATAGTAGGTGAGTAGAGAGGACCCTGTCCATGAGTGCTTACAGTCTACAAGGGATGGGTAAGGAGAGAGGACCCTGCCCATGAGGGCTCACAGTCTACAAGGGATGGGTGAGGATACAGTAGGTGAGGAGAGAGAGGACCCTGCCCATGAAGGCTCACAGTCTACAAGGGATGGGAGAGAATACAGTAGGTGAGGAGACAGGACCCTGCCCACAAGGGTACACAGTCTGCAAGGGATAGGTGAGGAGAGAGGACCTGCCCGCAAGGGCTCACAGTCTACAAGGGATGGGTGACGATATAGTAGGTGAGTAGAGACGACCCTGCCCATGAGGGCTCACAGTCTACAAGGGATGAGTGATGATATAGTAGGTGAGGAGAGAGGACCCTGCCCACGAGGGCTCACAGTCTACAAGGGATAGGTGAGGATACAGTAGGAGGAGAGAGGACCTGCCTACAAGGGCTCAGAGTCTACAAGGGATGGGTGAGGATACAGTAGGTGAGGAGAGAGGACCCTGTCCATGAGGTCTCACAGTCTACAAGGGACGGGTGAGGACAGAGTAGGTGAGGGTAGAGCTGGTCATGCAGCAGTATAGTGGACTGAGGGTCACTGCAGCTTGTAGGCTTGATGAAAGAGGTGGGTCTTCAGGTTCCTTTTGAAGCTTTCCAAGGTAGGCAAGAGTCTGATGTGTTAGGGAACAGAGTTCCAGAGTACAGGGGAAGGTCAGGAGAAATGCGAGGACAGAAGGAGATCTCCTAGGATCGCAGGTTGCATGCAGGTAAGTACTGGGAGACCATGTCGCAAATGTATGGAGGAGACAGGTTGTGTAAAGGTACCGCCGCATGCGGCAATTTCAATGGCAATTTGCTGGTTGCAGTGAAACCATGGACACATTGTTCCATTTGTACACAGCAACAAAATAGAACAATGTCTCCATGATTTCACTGCAACCAGCAAATTGCCAGTGAAATTGCCTACCAATATTGCCGTGTATGACGGTACCTTTAGACTTTGTATATCATTGTTAGGGTTTTGACCCGGGGCCTCTGAAAAATGGGGAGCCAGTGAAGGTCTTGGCAGAGGAGAGGTCGGTGAATAGCAGGGAAACAGTTGGATAAGTTGGGCAGTAGAGTTTAGGATAGATTGGAGGGGTGTGAGAGTGCGAGGGGAGGTCAGAGAGCAGGAGGTTGCAGTAGTCCAGGTGGGAGATAATGAGGGCATGTATGAGTGTTTTTGCAGTTTCTAGGTAAGGCATTATTAGACTGCCCAGCAAAATGAGTTTTATTGCAGCCACGTCTATTACAAAAATAAAAACGCTACGTTCTATTGAATAATTTGCTTCTATTTCTAATTCACCCCCGGCACAAATAAATTGCAGGCCTTTCTTGTAACACAGGGATAACGAGGAAAAATGGCAGCTACAAAACAGATAATAAACACTCTGTGAAGATAAAAGCCGCGCGCACGGAAAACATTTCCAAGTAGAAAGAAGAATTAATGGTTGAAATGTGATTTGATTAAAAACCACTTTCTCCAGGAAACTGCGCTGAAGAAATAAGTCTTATTGTGGATAGTTTTTTTCATAAATATTTGCATAGAGCCATTTAGCAAACTCGGGTATTTTTATTTCTCACATCCGCTGCCAAGTCTAATAGTTTACCGCTCACTGTATAATTACTGGCCTGCTGCAACGCGCGCGATGTTAGTGTTGTAATTATATTATCGTAAAAGTTATACTACTCATTCATTACCGCGGAACAGGCCGGGTTAATAAAGTTTCACAGGGAGTGTGTTATTAAGAAATATTACAATCATTGGAATATTATATTCCTACCTTGTCCCAATTGGGCTCCTAAAACGGCCTCTTTAGCAGATCCATATCCGAGCTCCCGACACACGACGCTTGCCGACAGGAGATTCCATTTATCGTCACATACTGTTCCCCATTTTCCGTTTCTTAACACCTCTACTCTGCCCTCCCCGGCATGAGGCCCGGACCTCAGCCTGACAAGGGGCTCCTATAGACAAACAGATTAATATGTGTGAGGACATGTATATATTTAATGTACATCTGTAAGTCCTGCTTCCTCCACCCACTCATAGAGAAAGCCTGTGAGTCCTGCTTCCTCCACCCACTCATAGAGAAAGCCTGTGAGTCCTGCTTCCTCCACAAACTCATAGAGAAAGCCTGTGAGTCCTGCTTTCACCACCAACTCATAGAGAAAGCCTGTGAGTCCAGCTTCCTCCACCCACTCATAGAGAAAGCCTGTGAGTCCTGCTTCCTCCACCCATTCATAGAGAAAGCCTGTGAGTCCTGCTTCCTCCATCCACTCATAGAGAAAGCCTGTGAGTCCTGCTTCCTCCACCCATTCATAGAGAAAGCCTGTGAGTCCAGCTTCCTCCACCCACTCATAGAGAAAGCCTGTGAGTCCTGCTTCCTCCACCCACTCATAGAGAAAGCCTGTGAGTCCTTCCTCCACCCACTTATACAGAAAGACTGTGAGTCCTGCTTCTCCTATCCACTCATAGAGAAAGCCTGTGAGTCCTTCCTCCACCCACTTATACAGAAAGACTGTGAGTCCTGCTTCCTCCACCCACTCATAGAGAAAGCCTGAGAGTCCTGCTTCCTCCACCCACTCATAGGGAAAGCCTGTGAGTCCTGCTTCCTCCACCCACTCATAGAGAAAGCCTGTGAGTCCTGCTTCCTCCACCCACTCATAGAGAAAGTCTGTGAGTCCTGCTTCCTCCACCCACTCATAGAGAAAGCCTGTGAGTCCTGCTTCCCCCACCCACTCATAGAGAAAGTCTGTGAGTCCTGCTTCCTCCACCCACTCATAGAGAAAGCCTGTGAGTCCTTCCTCCATCCACTCATAGAGAAAGCCTGTGAGTCCTCCTTCCTCCACCCACTCACAAAGAAAGCCTGTGAGTCCTGCTTCCTCCACCCACTCATAGAGAAAGCCTGCGAGTCCTGCTTCCTCCAGCCACTCATAGAGAAAGCCTGCGAGTCCTGCTTCCTCCACCCACTCACAGAGAAAGAATGTGAGTCCTGCTTCCTCCACCCACTCATAGAGAAAGCCTGTGAGTCCTGCTTCCTCCACCCAATCATAGAGAAAGCCTGTGAGTCCTGCTTCCCCCACCCACTGATAGAAAAAGCCTGTGAGTCCTGCTTCCCCCACCCACTCATAGAGAACACCTGTGAGTCCTGCTTCCTCCACCTACTCACAGAGAAAGCCTGTGAGTCCTGCTTCCTCCACCCACTCATAGAGAAAGCCTGTGAGTCCTGCTTCCTCCACCCACTCATAGAGAAAGCCTGTGAGTCCTGCTTTCTCCACCCACTCATAGAGAAAGCCTGTGAGTCCTGCTTCCTCCACCCACTCATAGAGAAAGCCTGTGAGTCCTGCTTTCTCCACCCACTCATAGAGAAAGCCTGTGAGTCCTGCTTCCTCCACCCACACATAGAGAAAGCCTGTGAGTCCTGCTTTCTCCACCCACTCATAGAGAAAGCCTGTAAGTCCTGCTTCCTCCCACCACTCATAGAGAAAGCCTGTGAGTCCTGCTTCCTCCACCCACTCATAGAGAAAGCCTGTGAGTCCTGCTTTCTCCACCCACTCATAGAGAAAGCCTGTGAGTCCTGCTTCCTCCACCCACTCATAGAGAAAGCCTGTGAGTCCTGCTTTCTCCACCCACTCATAGAGAAAGCCTGTGAGTCCTGCTTCCTCCACCCACTCATAGAGAAAGCCTGTGAGTCCTGCTTCCTCCACCCACTCATAGAGAAAGCCTGTGAGTCCTGCTTCCCACACCCACTCATAAAGAAAGTCTGTGAGTCCTGCTTCCTCCACCCACTCATAGAGAAAGCCTGAGATTCCTGCTTCCTCCACCCACTCATAGAGAAAGCCTGTGAGTCCTGCTTCCTCCATCCACTCATAGAGAAAGCCTGTGAGTCCTACTTCCATCCACTCAGAGAAAGCCTGTGAGTCCTGCTTCCTCCACCCACTCATAGAGAAAGCCTGTGAGTCCTGCTTCCTCCACCCACTCATAGAGAAAGCCTGTGAGTCCTGCTTCCTCCACCCACTCATAGAGAAAGCCTGAGAGTCCTGCTTCCTCCACCCACTCATAGAGAAAGCCTGTGAGTCCTGCTTCCTCCACCCACTCATAGAGAAAGCCTGTGAGTCCTGCTTCCTCCATCCACTCATAGAGAAAGCCTGTGAGTCCTACTTCCATCCACTCAGAGAAAGCCTGTGAGTCCTGCTTCTTCCACCCACTCATAGAGAAAGCCTGTGAGTCCTGCTTCCTCCACCCACTCATAGAGAAAGCCTGTGAGTCCTGCTTCCTCCACCCACTCATAGAGAAAGCCTGTGAGTCCTGCTTCCTCCACCCACTCATAGAGAAAGCCTGTGAGTCCTGCTTCCTCCACCCACTCATAGAGAAAGCCTGTGAGTCCTGCTTCCTCCACCCACTCATAGAGAAAGCCTATGAGTCCTGCTTTCGTCAAGGCTCCTTCTAAGGCTCGGTACCAGTATATATATATTATTGGAAGGAGTAGACTTTGACATGATGATGATTGATACCAAATTGTTTTAGATAAGTCTCCTACCATCGTTCTAAACGCCTTCTTGAAGTTGTTTGTGCTTCCAATTCCAGAGTTGGGGGAAGCCACGCATTTGACGATAGCGTGCATCCCATTCCTACACGCAGACTTGAATGGCTTTGGAGAAACTTGGACTTTGCAGTTGGCCAGATGAGGTTCTGTTCCTGAGCAGCTCACTTTGTGGATCCAGAACATTTTCCTCTGACTTTGCATCTTCAACCTGAGAGGTAAGATTAGTAGGTGAGTAAAGTGGAAGACAATGTGTCCCTCCATATAAGTAATGAAAAAGAGAAATATAACACTTCGCATTTCAAGGTTTGTCCTTGCTGTCACTGAATGGAATCATTCCTTAGTTACAATGTATCTGTGCAGGTGAGAGCTTTCCATCTGCACTCCTTATGTTCATGTTTTGGAGATTTCCTGCACTGATACATTGTAAATATAAAGATAAAGAATATTTCCACTCAATGACAACAAAAAAGTTAATTCTGGTTATAATTGATTGGGAATTGATTTTTATGAGTATCCCACAATATCTAATTAAATAAAAGCTTTAAAACTTTTTACCTGGACTTTGGCGCTTTGATCTTCATATTCCAGAGTTTTCTGCAATAATAAATATAAAACTAATATTTATTCTTTTATATAGCGCTATTAATTCCATAGCACTTTACATACATTTGCAACACACTGTCCCCATTGGGGCTCACAATCTAAATAAAAATCAATCTAATCATGTCGAGATGAGTTTATGGTCACCAATTGAGCTCTGCATAGTCTGCAACCAATATAAAAAGACTCTTAATATGACAAAATGAGCTGGTGAGGCTATGACCAAGATTTGTGATTTATTGTCAATGCGTTTCGCAAAGGATCTCCTTCATCAGGAGTACGTGATTGTCCTGATAAAGGCGATTCACTGCGAAACGCGTTTACAATAAATCACACTGCAGGAGTCTTTCATCTCGCTCTTCATTGGCATCGACAGCATGGATTAACCCCTTCTTTCCACTCTCAGATGTCATTGTCAGCATGGGCTGCTGCAGTCGATTGATGCCTTTACAGTGTGACTTTTCTCATCCCAATCAGATGAGCTGGATCCCTTTACTCTCTCAAGTTAAGGACCTATTTTGCACTCTTTGTCTCCCCAGCTGGTTTACTTATGACCACTTATGGTCACAATACCAATACACTGTAGAGACAAAAAAAATCTCTAATAGCGATGGGTGAATATGTTATGCACTATTCATTACTCGCATGAATATTAAGGTATTGGATACTCATTACTCATTGAGTATTTTGGATCTCGCCTCGTGAGATTCCAGCCCCCGTCCCGCATGTTTCAGCCACTAAGCATCAGGGTATTTCCTGCCAATAACAGTAATGACATAACCATCTTTGCTACTTGCAATACTGTGATTGGCAGGAGTAGTGAAAAAAATAAAATGATCAAACCAGGTAAAAGAGACAGCTGCGGGCTGCAGCCTCCAGATTTGTGCTTTATTTTGGCTGGTCATCATAAATAGAGGCTCCCCCTATTTTTGATAATCAGAAGAGATAAAGCACAAACCTGAGTATCGATTCATTTTTTTTTACGCCTTCGTTGGCCCATTAATAAGGGATTGTCCAATAGTGGAAAACCCCTTCATGTAATCCCTCCCAAAAAAATAATCATGGCAAAAATTATTTGGAACACCCTGATTGCACTTTCATTCAGGGTCCTTGGTCATTATATTGGTATGTTATTCGTGCATTATTATTAATAATATTATTATTATTAATATTTTTTACTATTATAGCACCATTTATTTTATGGCACTTTATATGGGAAACAGGGTATACATAGACAAGACCAATAATGATGAACAATACAAGGCACTGACAGGTACAGGAGGAGAGAGGACCCTGCCCAGGAGGGCTCACAGTCTACAAGGGATGGGTGAGGATACAGAAGGGAGGAGAGAGGACCCTGCCCATGAGGGCTCACAGTCTACAAGGGATGGGTGAGGATACAGAAAGGGAGGAGAGAGGACCCTGCCCATGAGGGTTCACAGTCTACAAGGGATGGGTGAGGATACAGAAAGGCAGGAGAGAGGACCCTGCCCATGAGGGCTCACAGTCTACAAGGGATGGGTGAGAGGATACAGTGGGTGAGGAGAGAAGACCCTGCCCATGAGGGCTCACAGTCTACAAGGGATGGGTGAGGATACAGTAGGTGAGGAGAGAGGACCCTGCCCATGAGGGCTCACAGTCTACAAGGGATGGGTGAGGATACAGTAGGTGAGGAGAGAGGACCCTGCCCATGAGGGCTCACAGTCTACAAGGGATGGGTGAGGATACAGTAGGTGAGGAGAGAGGACCCTGCCCATGAGGGCTCACAGTCTACAAGGGATGGGTGAGGATACAGTAGGTGAGGAGAGAGGACCCTGCCCATGAGGGCTCACAGTCTACAATGGGATAGGTGAGGAAACAGTAGGTGAGGAGAGAAGACCCTGCCCACTAGGGCTCACAGTCTACAATGGAAGGATGAAGATACAGTAGGTGAGGAGAGAGGACCACAGCCTACAAGGGATGTGTGAGGATATGGTAATATTTTATCAGGGAATTTCAAGGACTTACGGATAGGTCATCAGTATCAGATAAGGATCTAACTCCCAGGATCCCCATGATCAAAGGATTGAAGGAACCCTGATGAAGAGGCACAGCGCTGCACTTTGTATAGTGGCGGTACATTGTGCTGTAGCTGTCACAATCATTTAAATCTGGTTGAACAGCGATATCAGTCTTTCATCACATGGAATTGTCTATGATCTGTACACAATATATGCTTACAATCCATATTACTTCCCTCAAAACCCTTCCAATCATACGACCGCCAGACATTACACAAGCGCTATACATCATTCATACGGTATAAACAGATTATTTACAGCTGCTGAACCTCCGCGCGGAGCGAGAAACTATCCCGTTAATTAAAGCATTCATAAACATTTTGCTTTCCCCAAACTTTTAATTAAATGCGTATTAATATTTAAGACTTGTGATATTTAATTTACTTTCAGTGATGAGAACGGTAAATGTTAATTGTTCCCGAAGAACAGACACTGAAACCACGAGATTAAAGTGATATCACTCCATAAATCCGCATGTAAGAGAAACATCTGTAGGAAAGTACGGTGTGATACACCAGTCACGCGGGCGGGCATCTATCAGGGGGGATTAAGGAAATATAAAGAAGGCAGAGATTCTGTAAATCATCATCATCACAGTATAGTCCGCAGGCCCGAAACTAAAATGGCTGATAACAGGGAACAATACATGATACAAAAAACTTTATGTTGCACCCCTCAGGGGATGGCCATGTCCATAGCACCAGGTCTATAGAGTTTACACTCTGCTAATGGTGCTCAGTCTCTCTCGATCCCTATTGGCCTGGTATGGAGCTGTGCTTTTTCTTCACTAAACCACTTTCACAGATCACAAATCAGTTACCCTCCGCGGCCAATTCTCTCAATTTTGCAATATGAATAGCATAGATTGACAACACTTGGGCAAATATTGCATTCTCTACCCATTAATAATGTCCCCTGAATACCTCCTTAAAAAAATAATGCCCCCTATCGAGAAATTAAAATCCATAAAACCATGTCTCTGATTTAAAGAGGGCATATCCACCTCCAAGATATGGTATTAACTGAATAAAAGACATAGAGGGATGGCACTTCCATCTTCATTGAAGAAAGGCCTCCTGGTGTGCACAGGTAATTAAAACTGGTATATCTGCTGGGATCTGTCACGGGGTGGTATAACGGATAGGGAATCAGGAGGCAAGATGGTAAAATGGGCATTCAAGGGTGTTAGTCTGGCCCTGGACTTGGGGTCCCTGACTAGCCCTGTTCCTAAAAGGTACCTCTGAAGGTGAGGAGGTTCAGGTCACCACCCTAGCCCTTCGCTCCTGCTCAGCCCTAGACTAAGAGCCCCTACCGCCACCCACGGGCCGGGAAACTCAGCAACTTTGATGGAAGTCAATGGCAGCAATAACAGCTCAGCACAGGACGACTTCACACCACGGAGTCCAGGTAGAATTGAGCTCTAACTGCGACACCTAGTGGAGGGAAGTGAAGCTATTTAAAGGCTGAGGGAGTGGAGAGCTGAACAGTAAGACACACCCCTCCACCTCCAACCAAATGCTATGACTCACTCCTCCAATTGCAGCTGCAGCACACTGCATAGACTACGGAAAAAAAACCAGTTTAAACACAGCAGCGCCACTAATGGATTGCAAGGTCATCAACAGTACCCAGAGACAAGGTCTGAGGTCTGTATTGAAGTGTCAAACATGGCACCTCACCCCCAGGACGCTGAGCTTCTAAGGATTAGCAAATGATCTATAACCAGGCAGAATATTTCTCAATTATAGGATAGAAAGGCATGGAGAAGCACAAAATAGCCAATATGTTTACCCAACCAGCCCATAGTACAATTACAACACAGCAATTACCGTATATCATAATCTAGGCCGTCCTGGAAACATGAGCCCAAGGTTAGGCTTAAAAAAAGCTAGATTGAACAAAATGAACTTGTTCTCATGTGCTGGTCAGTTTGAGCTGGACGTGATCCATAATTCATTTCTCCTTCCCTCAAGGAAACAGAAGATAACTTTAGACTGGAATGTTTAGGTATTTTTGTTATTTCTCCGCTTTTATTTTAGAACCGTTTTGCATATTTGTGTGTTTTTACCTTTATCTTTTATACCTTTAATGGTAAGCACTGTATTCTTTTTTTATTATTTTAAAGCTTAAAACTTTAATAAGTTGATACTTGTATGCTCTAAAGAATCCATAGCCTTACAGAGAGTGTGTGACCCTCTTGATTGTCAGAGAGTAGTATATTTCGGGGACTTATTATCCTGTGTGACTGATGAGTGGTGGCAGCGTGTTGTATAGCCTATAACAGAGGTTGAGTGAGAAGAAGTAAATTAACCCCTGCAAGTGCACTCCACATCACATACTGGGAAGTGTGTTCGTGACACCCCTTTAAAACAAATTATGCTCCCTGAGTTCCCTATCCCCAACCCAGTAATAATGCCCAACTGCCTCCCTAAAACAAATAACTCTCTGAGTTCCTCATTTAAACAAATAACACCTTTAACCCCCCTAAAACAAATAGTGCAAATAGTGCCCCCTTATGATGACAAATATCCCTAGTACTATCTTAAAAAATGAATGCCCAGGGAGCTAACAATGCCCCCCCCCCCCGAGTGACAACTAAGAAAGATAATGAACCCTTAATGCCTCTTTAACATGAATAAAAAGCCCCAAGTGAGTAAATAATTACCCCTGAGGGTCCTTTTAGAACAATGATATAATGCCCCCAACTGACCCCCCAGAGGGACATGACTGCATTCAGCTTTATTATTGATTTCAAAGAATGAACAACCTGTAACAAGTAATAATGCTCCCCAAGGGTCTCCTCCTAAATTAATAGTGCTGCCCCCTGCAAAAAAATAAAAGACATTCAGCTCCATCCATCCATTCAGAGACCCAAATCCTCTGCTGTGTCACCTAGCTAAATATTGAAATATGGACTACCAGCAGCCGCCACTAGGGGGAGCTTAGGCGCTTACTGCATACTATTAATACTTGCTCTAGTGGTGACTGTTGGTAGTGCATTTTTTTTTAAATCATTTAATTGCCAGACTATGCAGGAGGTTTGGAGTTTTGTATCAAAAATATGGAGCTTTCAAGGTTTTTAGGAAATTAATTAGCACAAAATGTGGCACCTAAATGTGACATAATGTTATCAGGTGGAGAGTCTCTCAAGTTCCCATTTCTTATGATAACAGGTGATAATTTGAGCATTTGCTGAATATTTTTACTGGAATATAAATTTGTGTTCCCACCTTTGTACATTAGTAAATCGCTCAACTAGATTAAAATACCTCTGAATATAAGCAAAGAAATTGTCAACCATGGCCCCTGCTGAGAAACCGCGAAAATTGCTTACTCCAGCTTTCCCGTATCGCAGCAGATGGTTCTCCCCTTCGTCTTCTCTCCTCCGGTTTGAAGTTTCTATAGCAACTTTTCCAGCAAAAAGCAAACGTCTAATGAAACCTAGAATAGGACTGTTCATCTGTGATGAGACGTTGTAAGAACTCATTTACTCCAAAGTTTAGAATTGTTATAAAAACCAATTAGTGTCAGTTACACGTCAGCAAAATAACACATCAATGGTGACATACAGGCATGGCCAAAAGTGTTGGCACCCTGGATATCGTTCCAGAAAATGATGTATTTCTTTCAGAAATTATTGCATTACACACGTTTTACCATAGACAGGTTTATTTCCTTTGTGTGTATTGGAACAACACAAAAAAGAGAGAAAAAAAAGCAAATTGGACATAATTTCACACAAAACCCGAAAATGGTCTGGACCCAATTGGCATCTTTCCAAAATTGTGGATTAATAACTTTGTTTCCAGCACATGACGCTCGTTCACACTCACCTGTGGTAAGTAACAGGTGTGGGCAATATAAAAATCACACCTGAAACTGGATAAAAAGGGAGAAGTTGACTCAATCTTTGCAGTGTGTCTGTGTGTGCCACACTAAGCATGGAGAGAAGAAAGAGGAGAAGAGAACGGTCTGAGGACGCGAGAACCGAAATTGTTGAAAAATATCTACAATCTCAAGGTACAAGTCCATATCCAGAGACTTTGATGTTCCTTTGTCGCAACACAATCAAGAAGTTTAGAACTCATGGCACTGAAGCTAATCTCCCTGGACGTAGAGGGCAGAGAAAAATTGAAGAAAGGTTACAAAGAAACTCAAGCTGTCCTGCAGGCTCAGGGGGCATCAGTGTCAGTGTAAACTATCAGTCCACACGTGAAAGAAATGAAATGTTATGGAGGAGATCCAAGGGGACTTCATGACACATATGGGGGAGGGCAGAGAAAAGAGCACAGGACCTACAGTCACATATGGGGGAGGTCAGAGAAAAGAGCACAGGACCTACAGTCACATATGGGGGAGGTCATAGAAAAGAGCACAGGACCTATAGTCACATATGGGGGCCAGGGCCGGCTCCAGGTTTCTGTGGGCCCCGGGCGAAAAGGTCTCAGTGGGCCCCCTTTAAGTACATATCGCGGACTATATATATATATATATATATATATATTGCCGCACACTTACCGCAAGCCCCATAGACAATGCATGGGGCTTGCCGCAAACGTGCAGCAAGTGCAGCCGCTAGACGGAAAATGCGGCAGATGCGGGGTTTTTTTTACCGCAACTGCCACATTTTTAAAAAAAACTCCTATGTGAAGGCAGCGTTACAGGAACAGTGACTGCCGAATCCAGCAAGAGCTGTTTCTGACAGTGAGTACCGTATATACTCGTGTATAAGCCGACCCGTGTATAAGCCGACCCCCCTACTTTTGCCCCAAAACCTGGGAAAATCTATTGACTCGTGTATAAGCCGAGGGTGGACCCTAGCACAAGTATACAGCCCGCAGCAGTGTGGTATACAGCAGTCCCAGAGGTAGATACAGCAGCCCCAGTGGTAGTATACACGCAGCCCCAGTAGTATATACAGCCCCAGTGGTATATACAGCCCCAGTGGTAGTATAGACGCAGCCCTAGTAGTATATACAGCCCCAGTGGTAGTATATACAGCCCCAGTGGTAGTATACAGGGCCCCAGCACTATATACAGCCCCAGCAGTATATACAGCCCCAGTGGTATATACAGCCCCAGTGGTAGTATATACAGCCCCAGTGGTAGTATATACAGCCCCAGTGGTAGTATACAGGGCCCCAGAGGTATATACAGCCCCAGTGGTAGTATACAGGGCCCCAGAGGTAGTATAGACGCAGCCCCAGTGGTAGTGTATACAGCCCCAGTAGTAGTATATTGCAGCCCCAGCGGTAGTATACAGCAGCCCCAGTAATGCAGGGCCCCCCCAGCCTCGCTCCGGTCACCTGTAAAGCAAACTATACTTATCAATGTCCCGCTGTCCGCGCCCGCTCGCCGCTGCCGTCCACGATCCTCCATCTTCATGCGTCTTCTTCCTGTTTCCTGTGCTCGTCGCAGGGAATTACGTCATTGCCTGCGACGAGCACAGAAACAGGAAGAAGACGCATGAAGATGGAGGATCGTGGACGGCAGCGGCGAGCGGGCGTGGACAGCGGGACATTGATAAGTATAGTTTGCTTTACAGGTGGCCGGAGTGAGGCTGGGGGGGCCCTGCATTACTGGGGATGCGGGGGCTGCTGTATACCGATGTATACATCGGTATACAGCACTGACTCGCGTATAAGCCGAGGGGGGTACTTTTCAGCCCAATGTTTGGGCTGAAAAACTCGGCTTATACGCGAGTATATACGGTATATTACACATTGTTAGGAGCGGGCTAAAATGCGATTGCATTCCCTTGCGCCTTTTAAAAATACCCTTCAAATGCAAAATGTTGCATTTTTGTGCGTCTGAGGATGTTTGGTATATACACGAGCATTCTCAAGCACACAAATAATGCAAGCAGCTCAATGGAGCCGCACTGCCATATGGTGGCACCGCAGCCAGGCGGAGTGTCTGGCCGTCTGGATCCCTCTTTCTCCTCACCTTTCTTCTAGCCGCTCCGGTCTCCTCCGGTCGCTCTGCACATATCAGCACAGTGATGACATCGTGCCCCTCCATGCTGAGCTGCAGAATGCAGACAGCGGCAGAAGAGACTATGGAGAAGAATGCTGCTGGCAAAGGTGGCTGAGACTATAGGAGCGGAATCCGCGGGGGGCTACCACTGGTACACACACTTAGTACACACGCGGCTCTGCTCCGTACACCTCGTACACACACGGCTCTGCTCCGTACACCTCGTACACACTCGGCTCCGCTCCGTACACCTCGTACACACGCGGCTCTGATTCGTACACCTCATACACACGCGGCTCTGCTCCATACACCTCGTACACACATGGCTCTGCTCCATACACCTCGTACACACGCGTCTCCGCTCCGTACACCTCGTACACACTCAGCTCTGCTCCATACACCTCGTACACACGCGTCTCCGCTCCGTACACCTCGTACACACTCGGCTCTGCTCCGTACACCTCGTACACACTCGGCTCTGCTCCGTACACCTCGTACACACGCGGCTCTGCTCCATACACCTCGTACACACATGGCTCTGCTCTGTACACCTCGTACACACTCGGCTCTGCTCCGTACACCTCATACACACACGGCTCTTCTCCGTACACCTCGTACACACTCGGCTCCGCTCCGTACACCTCATACACACACGGCTCTGCTCCGTACACCTCATACACACACGGCTCTGCTCCGTACACCTCATACACACACGGCTCTTCTCCGTACACATCATACACACACGGCTCCTCTCCGTACACCTCATACACACACGGCTTCTCTCCGTACACCTCGTACACACTCGGCTCTGCTCCGTACACCTCGTACACACACGGCTCTGCTCCGTACACCTCGTACGCACGCGGCTCTGCTCCGTACACCTCGTACACACGTGGCTCTGCTCCGTACACCTCGTACACACACGGCTCTGCTCTGTACACCTCGTACACACACGGCTCTGCTCCGTACACCTCGTACACACTCGGCTCTGCTACATTCACACTGTAAATCCCTCCTGACCCCACACATAACCTTCACCTAATTGCCATGCACCTAGTACACACTCACCTATGCTACATTCACACTGTAAATGCCTCCTGACCACACACAAACTTCACCTTATTTGAGCATCATTCATGGCCAGCAGAGTCCTGGATACACTGAGGAGCTGATCATGAGACCCCTGACTCCTCCCCTCCATGTGACATCATCACAGGTCCTGTAAGCACACTAGCACAGTGTGTGCACTGCAGCTCTGTCGGCTCCCGTGGAGGGGGGAGGAGGGAGACCTCCGGTGCTGGAGCCTGCAGGAGCCTGAAAATGACCCCCCAGCTGCCCCCTGGATATGGCTCTGGCTGTGGTGGCAGTGCTCAGGGGCCCCTGAGGCTAGGGTCACACTTGCATTGTGACCCTAGCCTTAAGCAAGTATTGTATGTTGCAACGCTGCTATGCGCTGGAGGCAGCCCATAGAAACCCGACGTTTACCGTGACAACCAAATGGTTGTCAATGTAAACTGCGGGTTTCTATGGGCTCAGTTGCTGGCAGCGCATAGCGTTAAACGCTCTGCGCTGCAGCAGACAATACTTGCGTCAGGCTAGGGTCACAACACAAGTGTGACCCTAGCCCTCAGGGGCCCGGTGGGCCCCCTCCAAGCCGTCGGCCCCGGCACTTGCCCGGGTACGCCGGTGCTGACGCCGGCCCTGATGGGGGCTGTCAGAGAAAAGAGCACAGAACCTACAGTCACATATGGGGGAGATCGTAGAAAAGAGCACAGGACCTACAGTCACATATGGGGGAGGTCAGAGAAAAGAGCACAGGACCTACAGTCACATATGGGGGAAGGCAGAGAAAAGAACACAGGACCTACAGTCACATATGGGGTAGGGCAGAGAAAAGACCACAAGACCTACAGTCACATAGGGGGAGGTCAGAGAAGAGAGCACAGGTCCTACAGTCACATATGGGGAGGTCAGAGAAAAGAGCACAGGACCTACAGTCACATATGGGGGAGGTCAGAGAAAAGAGCACAGGACCTACAGTCACATATGGGGAGGTCAGAGAAAAGAGCACAGGACCTACAGTCACATATGGGGGAAGGCAGAGAAAAGAACACAGGACCTACAGTCACATATGGGGTAGGGCAGAGAATAGACCACAAGACCTACAGTCACATATGGGGGAGGTCAGAGAAAAGAGCACAGAACCTACAGTCACATATGGGGGAGGTCATAGAAAAGAGCACAGGACCCACAGTCACATATGGGGGAGGTCATAGAAAAGAGCACAGGACCTACAGTCACATATGGGGGAAATCAGAGATGTTTTGGGTTTTTGTGTGAAATTATGACCAATTTACGGTACCTTTTTGGCTCAGTTTTTGGTGTTGTTCCAATAAGCACAAAGGAAATAATCATGTGTATAACAAAATGTATATTTGCAATAATTTTCTGGGAGAAATACTTCATTTTCTGGAGGAATTTCAAGGCTGCCTACAGGGCCGGCTTCAGGTTTTTGTGGGCACTGGGCGGAAGAGTGTCAGTGGGCCCATTTAACACATACTGACTGTATATATACTGTATAATATAGAGGCTGTGGGCTCTGTATCTAACATATAAAGCTGAGGGTATGATTGTGTGTGTATGTATATACATAAACACTGTATATATAAATATGTATAAATATAATATAATTTTGCGCGGCCACCACATTTGACCCAGGGAATGTCGTAGATTATATTTTGAGGGGAAATTTTAACCCTGCGCTTTACAGTCATTTGCCAAAAATGGCCACACAGCCCCCAGTATGAAAGCAGGACGCCACACAGCCCCCAGTATATGTCGCACCACCAGGGTACTCAGAGCCGGACTGTTCTGTCTCTCCGTGGTCCCAGGTGCGGCAATGCAAAAAAAAGGGGATAATCGTGATGGCACCCGTGGGTGGTGGCCAATATGGGCCACGGCTGCCGGTCAGACCTCTGGGGATGATAGAGGAGGTGCCAGCCGAGATGGTGAGCCCCCCACGGGTAGGGCTTGGTTCCCCAGGGCAGATGTAGGAGGGGTGGATTTAGTTGCAGTGTAGAAAACAAGAGTGCGGCTCCGCAGGCAAGCCGCTGCGGTCTCTGTACCAATAAGTCTCAGACACAGACCTTGACTTCACCGGGTACTTTACTTTACTTTCCTTGTTACTCAACGCACAGTTCACAGTGGTTCACAAGCACAGTTCCTTGTGCACAAGCTGTGGACCGGGTCCACGCAACAGTCACCTGTTGGGTCTCTTACTGCAGAGGGGATGGTTTCTCTGCGTCACTCCCTTCAATGTACCTCTCGGGCCCTTTTGTTCTCTCCGCCCTCATGCGTATGGGTTCGGTCCAGCCGTCACGGGCTGTACTGTGAGTCATCCCACACTCTGGGTCACAAGCCCTAGTCGGATGGCTTTGTCCTACTCCGTACTGGTTGTTAGGTCTCGGGGACTTGGAGTTCCCACACCCCGCCGGTTGTCACGTGGTTAGGGGCATAAAGCGTTCCTGGCCACATCTACTCTAGCTCAGCCACCAGTGACCCGGGTTAGTCGGGCTCACCTGGCTCCTTCTACCGTCCACGGTTTCTCAGCTCTTTGGGCTCCCGGCCGGCCATTAGGGGTGCAGGCCGCCGGACCCCATTGTCCTCAGTCTCTGTTTGTCAGTAATCAGCTGAAGGGTGTCTGCTTGGGGATGCGTTCCCTTCTCCTCCACCCTCCAGGAGATCTCTCCGTGTACTCCTTTCTTATGGGAAGGTATCGATTGTCTCACCCAACTTAGTGTTCTTAGGTCTGGATTCTAGTTCCTCCACCTCTTTGTCCGGGTTCTGTCTACTTCCCACCCACACGTAGCTATTCCCACCACCCCTTGCCTGGCATGAAGCGACTTGGGCTCAGGGTCAGAGTGTGTGTGTGTGGGTGTTGTTGTGAGCCGACCGTCTTAGGGTCCTTTCACATCAGCGTTTTTCGCTGATCATGGCAGTTGCGGTGAAAAAAACGCAACTGCCACGACTACCGCATAACGGCCGCGATCGCGGCACAGTTGCGGCAAGCCCCATGCAATGTCTATGGGGCTTGCGGTAAGTGTGCAGCAGGTGCGGCAAGTGCGGTTTCGGCACTTGCGGCAGGTGCGGCCGCGAAAAAACCGCGGCATGCAGCTTTTTTTTGCGGCCGCACTTGCCGCAAGTGCTGAAACCGTACTTGCTGCACCTGCTGCAAGCCCCATAGACATTGTATGGGGCTTGCAGCAAGTGAACCGCAAGTGCGGCCATTATGCGGTAATCGCGGCAGTTGCAGTTTTTTCACCGCAACTGCCGCGATCAGCGTAAAACGCTGATGTGAAAGGACCCTTACCTGTCCCCACTGCAGTTCACCCTGTGGCCTCCTGGTCGCAGGGGCACCACATATACAGCAGGATCCTGCACACAGCCCCAAGTATTCAGCAGAAGCCTGCACACAGCCCCAGTATACAGCAGGAGCCTACACACAGCCCCCAGTATACAGCAGGAGCCTGCTTACAGCCCCCAGTATACAACAGAAGCCTGCACACAGCCCACTGTATACAACAGAAGCCTGCACACAGCAAACAGTATACAGCATGAGCCACACACAACCCCCAGTATACAACAGAAGGCTGCACACAGCCTCCAGTATACAGCAGGAGCACACACACAGCTCCTATATACAGCAGGAAGCCACACATCCCCCAGTATACAGCAGGAGCACACACACAGCTCCTGATATACAGCAGGAGATCACACAGCCCCAGTATACAGCAGGAGATAACACAGTCCCAGAATACAGCAAGAGCCCACACATAGCCCCTTTATTACAACAGGTAGCCTCACATAGCTTTTGTATTACACCAGGAGCTCACACATAGCCCCCTGTATTACAGCTTGTGCAACCAAATGGCCCCTGTATTACAGCCTGTGCCCCACATAGCCCCTGTATTAAAGCCTGTGCCCCCACATAGCCCCTGTATTAAAGCCTGTGCCCCCACATAGCCCCTGTATTACAGCCTGTGCCCCCACATAGCCCCTGTATTACAGCCTGTGCCCCACAATAGCCCCTGTATTGCACAAGACCCCACTGTCTCCCCCCACAACAGAGAGGCCCTGTGTCATGTGACTGATGTATGGTATTTTTATTTGGATACAGTATAGATATTTTATTTAAGGATAACATCTGAAATGAGTTATTTGCATGATTTTCCTCCAGTTTTTCCGGTTTCCTCCCACACTCCAAAACATAGTGATAGGGAACGTAGATTGTGAGCCCAACGGTGACAGTGTTATTCATGTAAAGCGCTGAGGACTTATCGGCGCTATATAAATGAATTATTATTATTATTATTATTTATACACGACATGGTGTAGTATAATATGTTTTGTGTGGACAGTGTATACCAGTATTATTTGGTGTTTTGTCTCCATCATATCTCTCTGAATGGAGCTGCTTGTGATCCGCAGCTGCGGCTGCTGCCGGACTACAACCCCCATCATGCCCTAGAGTCATTATTAGCGGGAGCGCCCCAAGTTACAGACCATTAATTGCAAAGTCCTATACTTTATAATTAAATCAGATCCTACAATGGACTTAATGAGTCACAATTTTCTAGACGGTCATTTACCCTTTATAATAAAATCCCCCCCCCCCCTCGGCCTGCCCTCCTGAGCCGCTGAGGGGCATTGTCCTTTTGGCCATTTACAGCCCCTGCACATTGTGGTGGGGACGTACATACAATTACGGCTAACCATACTCTACACTTAGCATTTGCCAGAAGCTCTCTTCTAAATAACAGGCCGCCGGCTAATGACACCTTGCTGAATGTGGCCGAACCATTAACTCAGTCTGAAAGGTCACACAGTCTCCGCAGTCACACGATGCCATACAATGCTCTCTATTACCCTTTATATCATTATTATTATGCCTTCATATTTAGCTTCACTTTTATATGTGCTATTAGGCATTCTGCAATGGAACAAGTGCAGAACATGTTGTGGCCGGCAGTAAGTGGTGCTCTGTGGGGCCGTCCTGGGAGCAGACACCATAATAAGGTCACATTAATTCAGGAAAAATAGCATTACAGAACATTTCAGGGTAATACGATATAATCAGATGTCAAAGGTCTAAAATAATATCCAAAAATCCAAATGAACTAAATGCTTTGTGTAAAGTTCTGAAAACTTTTCCAACTTTTTCTAACTTTTTATTCCTTTACGGAAAGGTTTGGTGGCGACCAATGTGGCCCCTGTCACCACTCGTGTCCACTGTCTGGGGTATAAGAAGCAGACACAACTCTGTGACCACTCCGGAAAGAAGGGTAATGGACACCATGGCCCCAATTTAAAGTTTGTTGCATCACGGTTGAGACTTTTGGTATTTTCATGTTAGTATTTCCAGGTCCGAGATGGGGCAGGACAAGAGCATGACCTAACAGCTTGTGCTATTCCTTGCACCAAATGTCTTACTCCAGTCAGTGACAGGAGTAAGATTTCTGTTGTGACACACACAGAGGCGCACGTCACTCATCCAACACCCCAGCTTCACAAAGAGACACCTCCAAAGAAATCAGGATCCCCCTAATCAAGACTGGCAAGAAAATTGCCAGTCTTGAAGAATTGGGGTCCTTAAGGGGTTTTCCCGTGAACAAAGTTCATTTAATCAATAGATCTTGGAATACTAATACCGTAATTTCCACAATTGGATCTTTAATAAAATGTTACTGTGCTGAGATAATCTTATATACGTGTCCCTGCTTTGTACTGTGTAATGGATGTGTCTGACCATACAGGGACATGGTCTGATCATACCACATCTCCTGTGCTGAGATAATCTTATATATGTGTCCCTGCTATGTACTGTGTAATGGATGTGTCTGGTGGATCCTGTGTTATCAGTCACTGTACAGGAGAAGGAGGTGAGCTGTGACATCATCTATTGTGAATGGTGGATCCTGTATTATCTACTGTATATAGAGGTGTTATCAGTCATTGTACAGGTGGAGGAGGTGAGCTGTGATATCACCTATTGTGAATGGTGGATCCTGTGTTATCTACTGTATATAGAGGAGTTATCAGTCATTGTACAGGAGGAGGAGGTGAGCTGTGACATCACCTATTGTGAATGGTGGATCCTGTGTTATCTACTGTATATAGAGGTGTTATCAGTCATTGTACAGGAGGAGGTGAGCTGTGATATCACCTATTGTGAATGGTGGATCCTGTGTTATCTACTGTATATAGAGGTGTTATCAGTCATTGTACAGGAGGAGGTGAGCTGTGATATCACCTATTGTGAATGGTGGATCCTGTGTTATCTACTGTATATAGAGGTGTTATCAGTCATTGTACAGGAGAGGAGGTGAGCTGTGATATCACCTATTGTGAATGGTGGATCCTGTGTTATCTACTGTATATAGAGGTGTTAACAGTCATTGTACAGAAGGAGGTGAGCTGTGATATCACCTATTGTGAATGGTGGATCCTGTGTTATCTACTGTATATAGAGGTGTTATCAGTCATTGTACAGGAGGAGGAGGTGAGCTGTGATATCACCTATTGTGAATGGTGGATCCTGTGTTATCTACTGTATATAGAGGTGTTATCAGTCATTGTACAGGAGGAGGAGGTGAGCTGTGATATCACCTATTGTGAATGGTGGATCCTGTGTTATCTACTGTATATAGAGGTGTTATCAGTCATTGTACAGGAGGAGGTGAGCTGTGATATCACCTTTTGTGAATGGTGGATCCTGTGTTATCTACTGTATATAGAGGTGTTGTCAGTCATTGTACAGGAGGAGGAGGTGAGCTGTGATATCATCTATTGTGAATGTTGGATCCTGTGTTATCTACTGTATATAGAGGTGTTACCAGTCATTGTACAGGATGAGTTGAGCTGTGATATCACCTATTGTGAATGGTGGATCCTGTGTTATCTACTGTACATAGAGGTGTCATCAGTCATTGTACAGGAGGAGGTGAGCTGTGATATCACCTATTGTGAATGGTGGATCCTGTGTTATCTACTGTATATAGAGGTGTTATCAGTCATTGTACAGGAGGAGGTGAGCTGTGAAATCACCTATTGTGAATGGTGGATCCTGTGTTATCTACTGTATATAGAGGTGTTATCAGTCATTGTACAGGAGGAGGTGAGCTGTGATATCACCTATTGTGAATGGTGGATCCTGTGTTATCTACTGTATATAGAGGTGTTATCAGTCATTGTACAGGAGGAGGAGGTGAGCTGTGACATCACCTATTGTGAATGGTGGATCCTGTGTTATCTACTGTATATAGAGGTGTTATCAGTCATTGTACAGGAGGAGGTGAGCTGTGATATCACCTTTTGTGAATGGTGGATCCTGTGTTATCTACTGTATATAGAGGTGTTATCAGTCATTGTACAGGAGGAGGTGAGCTGTGATATCACCTTTTGTGAATGGTGGATCCTGTGTTATCTACTGTATATAGAGGTGTTTCAGTCATTGTACAGGAGGAGGAGGTGAGCTGTGATATCATCTATTGTGAATGTTGGATCCTGTGTTATCTACTGTATATAGAGGTGTTACCAGTCATTGTACAGGATGAGTTGAGCTGTGATATCACCTATTGTGAATGGTGGATCCTGTGTTATCTACTGTACATAGAGGTGTCATCAGTCATTGTACAGGAGGAGGTGAGCTGTGATATCACCTATTGTGAATGGTGGATCCTGTGTTATCTACTGTAATAGAGGTGTTATCAGTCATTGTACAGAGGAGGTGAGCTGTGAAATCACCTATTGTGAATGGTGGATCCTGTGTTATCTACTGTATATAGAGGTGTTATCAGTCATTGTACAGGAGGAGGTGAGCTGTGATATCACCTATTGTGAATGGTGGATCCTGTGTTATCTACTGTATATAGAGGTGTTATCAGTCATTGTACAGGAGGAGGAGGTGAGCTGTGACATCACCTATTGTGAATGGTGGATCCTGTGTTATCTACTGTATATAGAGGTGTTATCAGTCATTGTACAGGAGGAGGTGAGCTGTGATATCACCTTTTGTGAATGGTGGATCCTGTGTTATCTACTGTATATAGAGGTGTTGTCAGTCATTGTACAGGAGGAGGTGAGCTGTGAAATCACCTATTGTGAATGGTGGATCCTGTGTTATCTACTGTATATAAGGTGTTATCAGTCATTGTACAGGAGGAGGTGAGCTGTGATATCACCTATTGTGAATGGTGGATCCTGTGTTATCTACTGTATATAGAGGTGTTATCAGTCATTGTACAGGAGGAGGAGGTGAGCTGTTACATCACCTATTGTGAATGGTGGATCCTGTGTTATCTACTGTATATAGAGGTGTTATCAGTCATTGAACAGGAGGAGGAGGTGAGCTGTGATATCACCTATTGTGAATAGTGGATCCTGTGTTATCTACTGTATATAGAGGTGTTATCAGTCATTGAACAGGGAGGAGGTGAGCTGTGATATCACCTATTGTGAATGGTGGATCCTGTGTTATCTACTGTATATAGAGGTGTTATCAGTCATTGTATAGGAGGAGGTGAGCTGTGATATCACCTATTGTGAATGGTGGATCCTGTGTTATCTACTGTATATAGAGGTGTTATCAGTCATTGTACAGGAGGAGGAGGTGAGCTGTGACATCACCTATTATGAATGGTGGATCCTGTGTTATCTACTGTATACAGAGGTGTTATCAGTCATTGTACAGGAGGAGGAGGTGAGCTGTGATATCATCTATTGTGAATGGTGGATCCTGTGTTATCTACTGTATATAGAGGTGTTATCAGTCATTGTACAGGAGGAGGAGGTGAGCTGTGATATCACCTATTGTGAATGGTGGATCCTGTGTTATCTACTGTATATAGAGGTGTTATCAGTCATTGTACAGGAGGAGGAGGTGAGCTGTGACATCATCTATTGTGAATGGTGGATCCTGTGTTATCTACTGTATATAGAGGTGGTATCAGTCATTGTACAGGAGGTGGTGAGCTGTGATATCACCTTTTGTGAATGCTGGATCCTGTGTTATCTACTGTATATAGAGGTGTTATCAGTCATTGTACAGGAGGAGGAGGTGAGCTGTGACATCACCTATTGTGAATGGTGGATCCTGTGTTATCTACTGTATATAGAGGTGTTATCAGTCATTGTACAGGAGGAGGTGAGCTGTGATATCACCTATTGTGAATGGTGGATCCTGTGTTATCTACTGTATATAGAGGTGTTATCAGTCATTGTACAGGAGGAGGAGGTGAGCTGTGATATCACCTATTGTGAATGGTGGATCCTGTGTTATCTACTGTATATAGAGGTGTTATCAGTCATTGTACAGGAGGAGGTGAGCTGTGACATCACCTATTGTGAATGGTGGATCCTGTGTTATCTACTGTATATAGAGGTGTCATCAGTCATTGCAATCAAGTCTGTGAAATAATAATAATCCTGCTGAAAACTTCCTAAAAGGACAGAAAATGTGAATCTATAATAACTCCATAGTTCAGGGTAAAAATGAACTGAGTTCTAATTTTCTTTTTCTAATTACAGGTTATGATGTATAACATAATTGCCAAATTAAACAAAAAAGTAGAGAAATAAAATACAATAACCTAATGGAAACTCTTTGTGATGATGGGATTCTTTTAATCTTTAGGGATCAGTTGTATGGGACAATTTTTTCTTTATCAAACACATAAGAAAACTTCACTGTATCAATTTGGATTTCACGAGAAAAGAAATTGTGACTCAGAAGAGGAGACAGAGCGAGCGGCGGCCGGTGGACGAGATCACGGTTCAATTCTAACTTCAACTAAACACTTCAACTTCTCGGGATTCTCAGTTTTCAGCCGGAGCTTTATTATAAATTCTCACGCAGATAGCAATGAATCGAAGATGAGAGACCTATGATGAAGCCAAATCTATTTGTCGGGAGAACAATTCTGAGGTCTGCTCAGATAATTAATGTTCCAGTCTCGCTCAGAGTTATCTCCTGCAAGACAGAAATTGACCTGTCTCCTGCTACAGTATTGAAAATGTACATCCTCCTCATTCTGCTTACTCAGTCCTTGGCAGCCATTTCCACCCCGACTGCAGAAAAGTAACCTCCATCCCCCTCCCACGGTAATCACACAATGACTGCTCACTGCAACACGCTAACAACACGCTACCCGGTGTCAGGATGGAAACTAAGAGGATCCAGAAGGACGGGAAGATAGCAGCTGCAAGAAACAAAGGCTGCACCGGAACGGAACAGACCTACAGAGAATGGGCAACAGGAACAGTCAGGACATTTAAAGGGGCTTGTCCCACGAAACAAAGTTTATCTTAATCAATAGAACTCGGACTCCATTTTTTCCTATTTTGTATGGAGAGGAGATATTGGAGATGTAAAAATTGGGTTGGCATTGTATTGTTTGGTCCAATATTGCCTGTCTCTTTAAAGGGACACTGTCAGGTCATTTTTCAGTATGATACTAATATTACTCTTTAATAGTACCTTTTAAAAACATGTAATCATTATTTTCTACCCTTTGTTATGAGCATTTTCAGACCCTGCAGGGAGCTCCTGGATTATTCCTCTCCGTTATAGTCACAGATGATTAGTCCAGCTCTGTTAAACTGTTCATTTATTATGCACTCCCTCTCAGCAGCTCTCTCCACCCTCCTCCCTTGGCTCTGTATCAGGTTTCACTTTCAGGAGTTTCTGTTGAGCTATTGCAGGTCTTCCTTACCTGATCTAGATAAGGTATCTACTCCATTTGTTTCTCTAAGCAGGCATCCTGCTGTGCGGTGAGAGATTCTGTATTATATTTCACCTCTTGCTTGGCTGCAAACACAGAGAGCAGAGACGACGATACAGCCGCCCTCTACTGATGTCCTGTGCAGTGATGTGAATATGTGACATGAATATTCATCCTATGGGGAGTGGACAGCAGAGAACTAAGTGGATCATTCACTGTGAGTGACAGATGGAATTAATCTTGTTATCTGAAATTTACAGAGGATAGGCGGGAAATATAAATAAAAGAAATACATGAATAGAAAGAGCTTAGAGAAAGAAATTAGAAAATGATAACAGTTATATATGGATTTTTGACCTTACAGATTCTCTTTAAATATCCCTGTACCATGAGTAACCTTGTACATGGCAGCTCACTCCTTAGCTACCTCTCTACAGTCATTAGTGAGTTTTAGACATTTAAATTCATGCATTATTTTAGTTATTTTCTCATTTGTTGTGTTCCAGCACCATCTGCTGGTGGAATGTATGGTCTATATCCCTTTACAATGTGAATTCTGATATGTGAATTGAGCTTTCAATAGGAGAAGCTACTCCAGTCTCTTTTCTGTCTAGACAGAGCTGGAAAGTCTCCAGACTAGTAGAGGATGCCAGACAGAGGAGACCTCATGTGAGGGGTCTCCTCACCACTTCCAGGCTGTATGCCTGGAAGTTCATCCTTCACTTCATCTCATTCATATCACAATTTACAGCTAGGCCTAATGCCTTGGATCTTCCTCTGAATTCTACAGCCAAGATGGCTAAAGACTTTGAACCTTGGGTCCTCGCTGTCCAGATTAACCCATGCTTCTCGTATTAAAGGTACAGAAGAATCTACTGCCCCCGTGTTGAGGAATTTAAGAGCTCCCTGCCTCACCGTGATCATCCGTTATTTACTTTACATATATTTTTCACTGCATGTGCTGTGATCAGCTGTGAAAGTAATACAGGATTCCCAGGTCTGTAAAATACTCTTACTATATTTTACCTCTTCTGCTTTTAAGCCACCAAATGACTGAACTATTTTGTAACTACTTACAAATACTACTACTAAATAATACAGGTTCTTAAAGCCCCAGAAACTCAATTCCATGTCAGAATGTAACTCTGAACTGTACTTGCTGTGGGCTACCCACGTGAAACTATAAAGAAGGTGCTTCATGTTATATTTCCCCGTTCTGCTGAATTTAAGCAGCTATTATCCCCGAGACCTGTGTCTGTGGTCACTCGCCTGCAGACTCTGCGTGACGGTGGATAGCAGTAAACTGAAAGCCTCACTACCATGGCTTTACAGTATTACCATGCTTCCTATGTGAAGCTTACACCCCTTTTGCCTTTTGTGCCCTAACATTCCCCCAAATGTGTATCTGGAAGCTGATCTCCGTTTGATAGTGGATCCCGGTGTAACAGGCCAGATTACCCCCCCCCCCTCCCGCTCAGAATGTACTCAGGGTTAAAATGGCCTAGGCCAGATGATACTCTTCCGGGCCAGAATATACCCCTGCTCATGTAGATCAGATTTTTTATGTTTATGAGAACCATTGAGAGATAACTCAAGAATTACTTCATTTTTTAACATTTTATTGTAGTTCAGCTTTGTCTGGAAAGTGAGAAGACGAAGTGACAACTTTTATTACTTCAACCAGAAAAACTTGACTGTTCATCTATTTACATAATCATGAAGTGATGTCTATCATGCATTTCCTATGTCCAGATGTCCCCATATAGTGCATGGGGCCCCAGACAGCACACACAGGGGCAGAGATCACCTATGGGGCCCCAGACAGCGCACGGGCCCCAGATAGCACAAGGGGCCCCAGACAGTACAAAGGAGGACAGAGACAGTGCACGGAGCTCCAGACAGTACACATGGCCCAAACAATGCTCAGGGGGATAAAGATAGCACTGTCTCTGGCCCCGTACTTTGTCTGTGACCCTGTGCACTGTCTCTGCCCTCCTGTGCACTGTCTGGTACCACATTCACTGTCTCTGTTCCTCTGTGCACTGTCTGGAGCCCCCTGTGCATTGTCTGGGACCCTGTGTGCTGTTTGGGACCCGTGCACTGTATGGAGTCCTGGGTGCTGCCTTAGGCTCTGTGCACTTGTGCCCTGTCTCTGCCCCATGCACTGTCTGGGGACCCATGTATTGTCTCTGCTCTCTTGTGTTCTGTCTGCTGTCCCTGTGCGCTGTCTGGGACCCCGTGTGCTGCCTAGGACCCTGTGCACTGTTTGGGACCCCATGCACTGTCTCTGTCCTCCTGTGCGCTGTCTGGGGCCCAGTGCACTGCCCTGTGCGCTGTCTGGGGCTCCGTGCACTGTTTCTGCCCCAATGTGCTGCCTGGGGCCCGGTGTGCTTCCTGGGGCCCCGTGTGCTCTCTCTGCCCCAGTGCACTGTCTGGACCCCTGTGTGCTGCCTGGGGCCCCGTGCACTGTCTGCGGGTGGTGGGAGGCAGGCAGGGGTTGCAGGCAGCGTGTGTAGCATCGGCTTCGGTTGTAGGTACCGTCGCCAGCAGGCGCCTTATTTCAGCACCCATCACTTGGGTGTACAAATATGGCTACCGCTGGCCAGACAATAGGGGAACATCTGGACACAGGAAGCGCATGATGGACACCACTTCATGATTATGTAAATAGATGAACAGTCAAGTTTTTTCTGGTTAAAGTAATAAAAGTTGTCACTTCTCACTTTCCAGACAAAACTGAACCACAATTAAATTTTAAAAATGAAGAAATTCTTGAGTTATCACTCAATAGTTCTCATAAACGTGAAAAATCTGATCTACATCAGCAGGAGTATAATCTGGATTAGGCCACTTTACACCGGGTATATTCTGGGCGGGGGTTTAATCTGGCCTGTTACACCGGGTCAGAAGTAGAGCTTGTGTGGTGCCCCACTATGTAGGTGCCACAAAAGGGGTACTACACCCATAAAAGCGGTGTAGTCATCCCACTGCAAGTGGAACTATGGATGGTAGGTGGAACCCTGGAACCCACACCCCACACTAGTCAGTAGGTGGGAGGGACCCCAGGAGGGGCATATAGTAGCCCTTAGAGGGAGAAAGGAGGTCCTTGGGTGGAAAGGAAAGGAGAGATAGTCGGTGGGTCTGGGACTGGCTCACCGGCAAGGAGGAGGGTTACCTCGGCTGAGGAACCCAAGGAACAGACAAGGAACAGATCCCAGAGGAAAGAAAGGTTGGGGAGACAAGTAAACGGAGAGCTTGCCCCAGGAGAGAACCGGGTACCGGAGCCCGCACCTGTGATAACCTTCAAGGCTCACAGAAAATCCGTTGACCGGGGGTATCTTTAGATACGGCCCTGACTCCCAAAGAGCCCATTAGAGGGAAATCAGACCCACGGTAGTCGGCCGCGGTAGTCACCAGAAGATTCACCCGAGGGGATAAAGGGAAAGGGAGATTAAGAGGAACAGCAGGAGGTCAGATTAATCTACATGATATCAGACTTCACTGCCACTGGGAGACAAGGGAAAAGAAAGTATAAGAAAGGCACAGTGAGGGATCCATCTACCAACTGTACGATCTATTTGCAGCACCCATCGCCATTTGTCGCTGCAACAACTTACTGCACTGAATGACTGTAATGACAAAAGGTTTTTCAGTAAAGTACCCGGTGAAGTGACTTGATTGACTCTGCTGCATCTTTTCATTGCATGAACTGTTCCTCCCACAGAATCGCTGCCCCGGCGGTCCAGTCCTGCTTTCAGAGGACTATATCATCATTGCCGCAATACCATCAACCACTGGAGGGCTGTAGCGGCGCTAGTGAGCATCACCAGGTACTGCAGGTGGCGTCACGAAACAAAAACTTTATTTTTCTTTATTTAACCATTGACTACCAGGGCCACAGCCTCAGGCAGCCACCCGTGACTTCCCAGATTGAGCCTGAGAGCTGAGTACCCTGCCCTGGGTGAATCACTTGCTTTCCAGGCAGTGGCATAACTTGAAGCTCATGGGCCCTTATGCAAAAGCTGCACCAGGGTCCCCAATTATTGCAAATATCTAATAGCATAAGTCTTTTTCTATAGACCAAATGGACTCCAGGACTTAAGTGCGATTGCAACCCTGCACCTGTTGTAGCTACGCTCCTGTTTCCAAGAGGTTTTGGGGCTTCAGCAGTAACCAGAACTTTTGCCAAATCAGCTGGCACGTTTCCCATTTTTCTGACCACTTGGCATGTGCGTATTTTTAACTATCATGTCACATGGCATTCAAAGTCCATGGAAAGATGACAACCCCTCTAGGATTTATAGCTGCTGCCATGGATGTTGTCACCCACTACATTTATTTAGGTATCCACAATCCTGGGTGCACGATGCCGGGCGTGTTCAGTCTGGATGGAATGTGACAATAAGACACTTCCAGCCTCCAAGAAAGACTTAAAGGATAAAAAAAACAACCAGTACAAGAGTAAATTACACAGCACTGCCCATAAGAATAGCACATTCATCCGATGCAGGAATTAGACACCCGGCTCTTCCCGACCACAGGCTTTTCCTGTGAGATCACATGTATAATTACACTTTGCCACTGATGGAGGGTTTGCACAATTGCGGACAACAAACGTGGCGTCTGACACTGCTGGATAACATGAGGGTTGTAATAGAGCGTCCTCAAAAGACATCCGACCTGCAGGAACATGTGGAGCTTCATGTCCTCACTATGAGACTTCAGTGTTCTGCAAACAACTAAAACATTGCACACACTGGAGAATGACACAGCGCATGCGCAGAATGTATCCACAGCAGGGGCGACACAGACAGAGGAGGCTCCTGTACCGGGACAGTATATGGACCCTTTACAGCCTAATATCTCATCATAATTTACAATTTCACCTTGTCTACTTTGAACACATCAACATCATACGAAGAGAGCAATCACTGGAGATAGAAAGATCAAGGCAAAGAGGAAGACCATCAACCTGATGGCTTGATTCAATTAAGATAAGGAGAAGATCCTAGTGGACCTATCTAGGTTTACAGGAGACCCTGGTGGACCTATGTAGGCTTACAGAAAACCATGGTGAATCGATCTAGGCTTACAGAAGACACCAGTGGAACTAACTAGGTTGGAGAAGACCTTGGAGGACCTATCTAGGCTTGCAGAAGACCCTGGTGGACCTATCTAGGTCTACAGAAGGCCCTGGTGGACATATCTAGGCATACAAAAGACCCTGGTGGACCTATCCAGGCTTACAGAAGACTTTGGTAGACTTATCTAGGCTTGGAGAAAACCCTGGTGGACCTATCTAGGCTTGGAGAAGACCCTGATGGACCTATCTAGGCTTTGAGAAATCCCCGGTGGACATATATAGGCTTGAGGAAGACCCTGGTCGACCTATCTAGGCTTGGAGGGGATCCTGCTGGACCTATCTAGGCTTGGAGAAAACTGTGGTGGACCTATTTACATTTGGAGAAGACCCAGATAGACCTATCTAACCTTGGAGAAGACCCTGGTGGACCTATCTAGGCTGCACAAGATCGATCTTCCTACAGAGCGTTCATCCATTAAGTCACCATGGCTCGAGATCTGGCTGAAGGCCGTTAATAAAAAAAAATATGGCCTTCTTACCTCTTGGGCCTTCACGTTGCACCAAAGATTTTTTCACCCCTGATCCAGAAAGCCTCATTAACTTTTGTTGGAATTCTTTAGTGTCCCTTTTTTACTGTATGGAATAGTTTAGTAGATTATGTTGTTACCTTCACTGTCATACAGTAAAGCAAAGTGATACCAGACTGTATATATGTTAGAAGGCTCCATAGACCATAAGATGATCACAAAGTATCTTCCAGGTAGGATCTGCATAGATATTATGCGGTAATCCGAGGGGACACTTGACAGTAAGTTTTCACTTTATCTGCAGCGCCTCCACAGGAGAAATGAAGCATTGCACAGTGTTCATTCGTATCAATGGGTCTTCTGTGTAATGCAGGACAGGAGGGGACATCCAGAGAAAGAAAAGCTATGTAACTGCTCTGCACATTGGCCAGGAGATGAGGATCCACTAATAGGGTGAATGATCATTTCTATTTAGTCATTATTTTTTAGTTGTAACTGATAGTGATGAGTGAGCAGTGCCATACTCGGGTGCTCAGGTACTCCTAAAGATCAAATGGACACTCAGCTCGATTACTGAGTACAATGGAAGTCAATGTGGAACTCGAGAATTTCCCAGAAGATCTTTCGAAAAATGTTTGAGTTTCCCATTGACTTCCATCATATTTGGTACTCGAGTCAACCCCATCTGAGCATCCAGCTGCTCGTCTCGCATACCCAACACCCTAGCATTGACACTGCTCACTCATCACTACTGCTGAAAAAGTAGCTTTTTTATGATACTTCTGTATTCGTGTAAATATAAGTTATGAAAAACATTTATTCACTTTTTAAAATATTTTTGTAAGCCTTTTCCATCATTATTAATAATCACTAATCCAAAAGAATGGGCGATAACCCGCAGATTGGTTAGGTACGAGCAATAGGACTCACTACCAATCCGGATAACGGAACTATGAGATGGCCCGATGGAATGAAGCAGCCGCTGTGCATGCGCACCATTGCATCATTCATTGACTATGAGACTGACATAGATAGTTGAGTTTAGCACTCTTTCCAGCAGTCCCCGAAAGAGTAAAAAAGAGTGATGTCGCGCATGCACAGTCCCTGCTCCATTCTGAATGGACAATTCAGTACCGTGTTCACTGGGTCTTTTAGGGGTTCAGCAGTCTTTAGGGAGTGTAAAACTCTTTGAAGCTGGAGGAGTGATTGATTGCGACATCTAAGGGGTTGAACAGGATCGAAGCTATGCCATTGCAGTGGGATGTTGACCGGATATTGCAGCAGGATGCTGAGCGGATATTGCAGCGGGATGTCGACCAGATATTACAGCGGGATGTCGACTGGATATTGCAGCGGTATGTTGAACAGATATTGCAATGGGATGTCAACCAGATATTGCAATGGGATGTCGACTGGATATTGCAGAAGGATGTCAACCAGATATTGCAACGGGATGTCGACCAGATATTGCAATGGGATGTCAACCGGATATTGTAGCGGGATGTCAACCGGATATTACAGCGGGATGTCGACCGGATATTGCAGCGGGATGTCAACTGGGTATTACAGCGGGATATAGAGTGGATATTGTAGCGGGATGTCGACCAGATATTGCAGTGGGATGTTGACCAGATATTGCAGCGGGATATAGAGTGAATATTGCAGCGGGATGTCGACCAGATATTGCAGTGGGATGTCGACCAGATATTGCAGTGGGATGTCGACCAGATATTGCAGCGGGATGTTGACTAGATATTGCAGCATGATGTCAACCAGATATTGCAGTAGGATGTCGACTGGATATTGCAGCGGGATGTCGACTTGATATTGCAGCGGGATATAGAGTGGATATTGCAGCGGGATGTCGACTTGATATTGCAGCGGGATGTCGACTGGATATTGCAGCGGGATGTCGACCGAATATTGCAATGGGATGTCGACCGGATATTACAGCGGGATGTCGACTGGATATTACAGCAGGGTGTCTAGCGGATATTACAACGGGATGTCAACTAGATATTGCAGCATGATGTCATCCAGATATTGCAGTGGGACGTCGACCAGGTATTGCAGCGGGATGTTGATTAGATATTGCAGCATGATGTCAACTAGATATTGCAGTGGGACGTCGACCAGATATTGCAGTGGGACGCCAACCAGATATTGCAGTGGGACGTCAACCAGATATTGCAGTGGGATGTCAACCAGATATTGCAGTGGGACGTCAACCAGATATTGCAGTGGGACGTCGACCAGATATTGGAGCGGGATGTTGACCAGATATTGCAGCATGATGTCAACCAGATATTGCAGTGGGACGTCGACCAGATATTGCAGTGGGACGTCGACCAGATATTGCAGTGGGACATCGACCAGATATTGCAGCAGGATGTCGACCAGATATTGCAGTGGAATGTCGACCAGATATTGCAGTGGGACATCGACCAGATATTGCAGTGGGACGTCGACCAGATATTGCAGTGGGACGTCGACCAGATATTGCAGTGGGACGTCGACCAGATATTGCAGTGGGACATCGACCAGATATTGCAGCAGGATGTCGACCAGATATTGCAGTGGAATGTCGACCAGATATTGCAGCAGGATGTTAACCAGATATTGCAGCGGGATGTCGACTGGATATTTCAGCGGGATGTTGACTGGATATTGCAGCGGGATGTCGACTGGATATTTCAGCGGGATGTTGACTGGATATTGCAGCGGGATGTCGACTGGATATTTCAGCTGGATATCGACCAGCTATTGCAGCGGGATGTCGACCAGATATTGCAGCGGGATGTTGACTAGATATTGCAGCATGATGTCGACCAGATATTGCAGTGGGACGTCGACCAGATATTGCAGTGGGACGTCGACCAGATATTGCAGTGGGACGTCAACCAGATATTGCAGCAGGATGTTAACCAGATATTGCAGTGGGACGTCGACCAGATATTGCAGTGGGACGTCGACCAGATATTGCAGTGGGACGTCAACCAGATATTGCAGTGGGACGTCGACCAGATATTGCAGCAGGATGTTAACCAGATATTGCAGTGGGATGTCGACCGGATATTGCAGCGGGATGTCGACCGGATATTGCAGCGGGATGTCGACTGGATATTGCAGCGGGATGTCGACTGGATATTTCAGCGGGATGTCGACCGGATATTGCAGTGGGACGTCGACCAGATATTGCAGCATGATGTCAACCAGATATTGCAGCAGGATGTCGACCGGATATTGCAGCGGGATGTCGACCAGATATTACAGCGGGGTGTCTAGCGGATATTGCAGTGGGATGTCTAGCTGATATTACAGCGAGATGTCTAGCGGATATTACAGTGGGATATAGACTGGATATTACTGCGGGATGTTGAGCAGATATTACAGGAGATGTTGGCCGGATATTGCAGAAGGATCTTGGCTGGATATTACAGCGGGATATTGACTGGATATTACAGCGGGATGTTGAGCAGATATTACAGCGGGTACACGCTGGTGAGGCCGTGGGCACAGCTCCCGGTTTATAAAAATGAATAGGCATAAAACTGAAGAGTAATTCTTCATACAAGCAATAAGGGGCGGCTTTACCTGTAAAACTTGATGTTGGGTTGAACTTCTCCAGGGAACCCCATCATGCCGCACACCACCCGGCTGTTATCGAGGGTCCAGCCGTGGTCACACACCTGCCGCCACCTGCCGTGATGCTTCACCTCCACGATGCCCTCTGTGACGGGGAGGCTCGCCTTGGCGCGGGCAGAGATTGGCTTTATTCTTACTTCCTCAATTTTCTTTGTGTGCTGAAAGAGTTAAATGAATGAGCATAATGTAATCACTATACACTGATTGATTTAGCAATAGAATGCCACAATAATAGTGAAGACTGGTACTATGTAGGGTATGGGCATTATGTATATACTATCCAGCATAGACCATATACTGGCCCTATTGCATGGTAGTGTCCAAGTAATACCGCCATACAACATCCATATAACTAAATATAAATAAATACCATATAAAGCTGAAATAATGCTAAAATACTCTGCCCAATTCTTGTTACTTTTATTAAATTATAACACCGAGGTAATGCTACCATATAACACACATATAACAGTGTCATACAATGCAGAAATAATGCTCCTATGCACTGTGCAAAAAGTGGCATACGGTATTAAAATCGCATCCCCTGACGAGCTTAGCTCTGCTACATCAGTGCAAGATTTACAAAGGTATTAAGGTATTTAAAGGTCACGAATGCAACAGAACGGATCGTGGTTCAGCTTCATAATGTAATACCGGCCGCAAAAGAGACAGCAGTGTCAGTGTACGACCTCAATATAGCGCCCACGTATCAGATAGTGTTCATATACTATTACCATATGGTGCCCATACTACAGTGCCATATAGTCCCCACACAGCCAACTATATAGTGCCAAAACAGAGTACTGTGGTGTGTAGAATTAATACCGCCCTACAGTACTGGTGCCATATGGTCCCTATACTGCAATAGTATTTGTTGTCTACAAAATACCAACATCAGTACTGGAGCATTCACTCCATGTATCCTCCATCCAGGCAATATGTCACATGTAGAGCTCCATGGAATAAATGGCGCTATAATAATAAATACTATTTACATTTTTACTACCACGTGGTCCCTCAATGTTGTACTATACAATGGCTGAAAATACGCCATTATATAGTGTCCAAAAGCGGTATAATGCCGGGTGTAAATAATACCGTAAGACGCCTGTTCTTGGACAGTATTTATATTACTAATTTTAGTATATACACTTAGGGCCAGAAATATTTGGACAGTGACACAAGTTTTGTTATTTTAGCTGTTTACAAAAACATGTTCAGAAATACAATTATATATAAATATGGGCTGAAAGTGCACACTCCCAGCTGCAATATGAGAGTTTCCACATCCAAATCGGAGAAAGGGTTTAGGAATCATAGCTCTGTAATGCATAGCCTCCTCTTTTTCAAGGGACCAAAAGTAATTGGACATTGGACTCTAAGGGCTGCAATTAACTCTGAAGGCGTCTCCCTCGTTAACCTGTAATCAATGAAGTAGTTAAAAGGTCAGGGGTGGATTCCAGGTGTGTGGTTTTGCATTTGGAAGCTGTTGCTGTGACCAGACAACATGCGGTCAAAGGAACTCTCAATTGAGGTGAAGCAGAACATCCTGAGGCTGAAAAAAAAGAACAAATCCATCAGAGAGATAGCAGACATGCTTGGAGTAGCAAAATCAACAGTTGGGTACATTCTGAGAAAAAAGGAATTGACTGGTGAGCTTGGGAACTCTAAAAGGCCTGGGCGTCCACGGATGACAACAGTGGTGGATGATCGCCGCATACTTTATTTGGTGAAGAAGAACCCGTTCACAACATCAACTGAAGTCCAGAACACTCTCAGTGAAGTAGGTGTATCTGTCTCTAAGTCAACAGTAAAGAGAAGACTCCATGACAGTAAATACAAAGGGTTCACATCTAGATGCAAACCATTCATCAATTCCAAAAATAGACAGGCCAGAGTTAAATTTGCTGAAAAACACCTCAAGAAGCCAGCTCAGTTCTGGAAAAGTATTCTATGGACAGATGAGACAAAGATCAACCTGTACCAGAATGATGGGAAGAAAAAAGTTTGGAGAAGAAAGGGAATGGCACATGATCCAAGGCACACCACATCCTCTGTAAAACATGGTGGAGGCAACGTGATGGCATGGGCATGCATGGCTTTCAATGGCACTGGGTCACTTGTGTTTATTGATGACATAACAGCAGAAAAGAGTAGCCGGATGAATTCTGAAGTGTACCGGGATATACTTTCAGCCCAGATTCAGCCAAAAGCTGCCAAGTTGATTGGACGGCGCTTCATAGTACAGATGGACAATGACCCCAAGCATACAGCCAAAGCTACCCAGGAGTTCATGAGTGCAAAAAAGTGGAACATTCTGCAATGGCCAAGTCAATCACCAGATCTTAACCCAATTGAGCATGCATTTCACTTGCTCAAATCCAGACTTAAGACGGAAAGACCGACAAACAAGCAAGACCTGAAGGCTGCGGCTGTAAAGGCCTGGCAAAGCATTAAGAAGGAGGAAACCCAGCGTTTGGTGATGTCCATGGGTTCCAGACTTAAGACAGTGATTGCCTCCAAAGGATTCGCAACAAAATATTGAAAATAAAAATATTTTGTTTGGGTTATGTTTATTTGTCCAATTACTTTTGACCTCCTAAAATGTGGAGTGTTTGTAAAGAAATGTGTACAATTCCTACATTTTCTATCAGATATTTTTGTTCAACCCTTCAAATTAAACGTTACAATCTGCACTTGAATTCTGTTGTAGAGGTTTCATTTCAAATCCAATGTGGTGGCATGCAGAGCCCAACTCGCCAAAATTGTGTCACTGTCCAAATATTTCTGGCCCTAACTGTACGTGCTTTATTGGTATTTGGACACTCAGTAGTGGTATTATAGGAAAATGGGGCGGCACTGTTATTTGGGCAGTACAGTTACCAGAATGGGGGACATTAAAGTTATATTTATTCATTTATATAGCGCAATTAATTCCATAGCACTTTACATTCATTTGCAACATTATATATCTGAGCACATATATACCAGGATGGGGGACATATATACCAGGATGGGGGACATATATACCAAGATGCGGGATCATATATACCAGGATGGGGGACATATATACCATGATTGGGACATATATACCAGGATGGGGACAAAATATTCCAGGGTGGGAATTATATATATACCAGGATGGGAACCAAGTAGACCGGGGTGGGGATCATATTTACCAGCATGGGTAAGTTTTGGCAAACTCCAGCCTGGCTTTTTTATGTCTCGGGGTAAAAAGTGGGGTCTTCCTGGGTCTCCTACCATACAGTCCCTTTTCATTCAGACGCCGACGGATAGTACGGGTTGACACTGTTGTACCCTCGGACTGCAGGGCAGCTTGAACTTGTTTGGATGTTAGTCGAGGTTCTTTATCCACCATCTGCACAATCTTGCATTGAAATCTCTCGTAAATTTTTCTTTTCCGTCCACATCTAGGGAGGTTAGCCACAGTGTCATGGGCTTTAAACTTCTTGATGACACTGTGCACGGTAGACACAGGAACATTCAGGTCTTTGGAGATGGACTTGTAGCCTTGAGATTGCTCATGCTTCCTCACAATTTGGTTTCTCAGGTCCTCAGACAGTTCTTTGGTCTTCTTTCTTTTCTCCATGCTCAATGTGGTACACACAAGGACACAGGACAGAGGCTGAGTCAACTTTAATCCATGTCAACTGGCTGCAAGTGTGATTTAGTTATTGCCAACACCTGTTAGGTGCCACAGGTAAGTTACAGGTGCTGTTAATTACACAAATTAGAGAAGCATCACATGATTTTTCTAACAGTGCCAATACTTTCGTCCAGCCCCTTTTTTATGTTTGGTGTGGAATTAGATACAATTTGGCTTTAGGACAATTCTTTTTGTGTTTTTTTCATTGAAGACAAATTAAATGAAGATAATAATACCAAAGAATTTGTGATTGCAATCATTTTCAGGAAGAAACTGAGTATTATCTGACAGAATTACAGGGGTGTCAATACTTTTGGCCAACACTGTATATACCAGGAAGGGGGACATATATAAAAGGATGGGGATCATATATACCAGGATGGGGATCATATATACCAGTATGGGGATCATATATACCAGGACGGGAGACATATATACCAGGATGGGGGACATATATACAAGGATTGGGGACAAATATACAAGGATGGGGGACATATATACCTCAAAGGGGCTTAGGTTGGGGGACACATATACCAGGATAGGGATCATATATACCAGGAGGGGGTCCATATATACCAGGATGGGGATCATATATACCAGGATGGGGTACATATATACCAGGATAGGGATCATATATACCAGGATGGGGGACATATATATCAGGATGGGGGACACATATACCAGGATAGGGATCATATATACCAGGAGGGGGTCCATATATACCAGGATAGGGATCATATATACCAGTATGGGGTACATATATACCAGGATAGGGATCATATATACCAGAATGGGGATAATTTATACCAGGATAGGGATCATATATACCAGGATGGGGATCATATATACCTGAGGAGGGATCATATATATAAGGATAGGGATCATATATACAAGGATGGGGATCATATATACCAGGATAAGGATCATATATACCAGGACAGGGAACATATATACCAGGATATGGATCATATATACCAGGATGGGGATCACATATACAAGGATGGGGATCATATATACCAGTATAGGGATCATATATACCAGGATGGTGTACATATATACCATGACTGGGACATATATACCAGGATTAGCCCACAATGGGGGACATATATACCAGGATGGGCCCACAATGGTGGATATACATACCAGGATGGGGACAAAATATACCAGGGTGGGGATTATATATATACCAGGATGGGGACCAAGTATACCGGGGTGGGGATCATATTTACCAGCATGGGGGACATATATACCAGGATGGGAACATATATAAGAAGGATGTACACAGGATAGGGGACATTAGTACAGGATGGAGGGCATTACTACATAATGAAGGAGGGGGGACAATTTGTATGTCTTTGCAGTATTTAGAAAGCTACAAGGGCCCATATATCTGACCAATATACAAGGGGAGGGGGCAAACCTGTAGTTACCTTACTGTTGTGAGCCATATGATGCTATAGTAAAGGGAGCACTCTGTGGTTCTATTATTTAGACACTCTATACAGTTGATATGAGTACAATATAGCAGTATTGATATTGTATAAGGAAGGTAAGGCACTATAGTATGGAGGGATTATGATGGTATTACCTTGTGTTGATATTATTTGGGCCTTGAACAGTTTTATTATGTGAGCACTGTATAGGAAATATGACGGTATTATTGTTTAGTGGTCTTATTTGTATAATGGGAGATTTTGGGTCATTTTATGATTTGGTCGCTGCATGGTGCTGTAGTATGAGGACACAGTGATGTCACTGCATGGTACAGATGTTTATACATGATGTATGATGTGACGTTATGGGCACTGTATGGCGCTGTAGTATGGGAAATATTGGACGGTATTATTTGGACACTGCTTGGTTCTGTTATTTTAACACCATTTGGCGGTATTATTACCAGCTGCCCATTTTTGTTCCATCTGATTACTGTTTCTATACAGTATATTGGACCTACTATGTAGACTGTTCTTCCTTTACCTTCTTAAAGTAAAAATAAACCCAACCCGCCCCCCAATTCCCCCCATCTGATGTATTTGCACAGTTGCGTCCACTTGATCCATCCCCGGACAGATGTAGCAGAGCCGAATTTGTCTTTTTGGCACATGATGGTAACAGTTGATGGTGGATCTCGATGATGTGACATATTCAGCTCTGCTACATCATGATTTCCTCTATGTGTCATCACCACGCTCCGCCATATTTCCTGGTGAGTAAAATCTTCTGATTTGTCATGAAATGACGGATCTCATCCAGTCTTGGAATGTGAGAGGCGAGGAATCACCGGCGGTATGTCAGGCGGGTGGAGTGAGGTAATGGGAGCTGTATGACACTATTCATACAGTCACTGGGACTCTGTGCACGTTTGTTGCTGTTGGATCTCGGCCAAAGTGAACATTGCTATTTCCATGCAGGTGGAGCGGCGCTGCGTGCCAACACGCCATACTGCAGTGACAGCTCCGTGTGCCTCCTCACCCACACACAGGTAACCCCTTCATTCCACAGGTGGTCATACACTCCCCAGGATCAGCCATCAAAAGCCATCCGGAATTCTATGTATCCGGAGAATGAATTGCAGTATTGTCTGCAAAATTTATATAAAGCATTACTGGAATATTGCATGTTATTTTGGCACTATATGGCGGTATTATGTGAACTTGGTATGGCAGTGTTATCCTCTTACTATAGGGTGTTATTACACAGGTTGTATATAGCAGTTTAATCTTGCACTATATTGCGGTATTATGTGGTCTATACATGACACTTAACTTGGCACTATATGGAGGCATTACGTGAACTTGGTATACAGTTTTTATTTAGCAGTTTATTGCAGTATTATGCTGTCTGTATATGACATTGATATCTTGACCCCATATGAAGTTATTATGTGAACTTGGTATGACGGTGTTATCCTGTCACTATATTGCGGTATTATGCGGTCTGTATATGACATTTTTATCTTGACCCCATATGGAGGTCTTATCCTGTCACTATATGGTGGTATTGTACAGGATGTATATGGCAGTTCAATCTTGGAACTATATTGCAGTATTATGCAGCTTGTATATGACATTGTTATCTTGACACCATATGGAGGTATTATGTGAACTTTGTATGGCAATGTTATCCTGTCACTATATTGCGGTATTATGCTGTCTGTATATGACATTGTTATCTTGATACCAAGACTTACTATATGGTGTTATTATACAGGTTTTATATGAGAGTTTAATCTTGGCACCATATGGCGGTATTATGTGGTCTGTACATGACACTAATCTCGGCACTATATGGAGGCATTATGTGAACTTGGTATGGCAGTGTTATCCTACCACTATATGGTGGTATTATACAGGCTGTTATAGCAGGTTAATCTTGGCACTATATTGCAGTAATATGCCATCTGTACGTGACCCTGATATCTTGGCACTATATGCATGGGCGCAACTTGAAGATGATGGGCCCCGATGCAAAAGCTCCAACAGGGCCCCAAATTATTGCAAATCTTTAATAGCATTAATGGACATTTGGGGTCCCCTAGGCTCCAAGGCCCAAGTGCAATTGCAACTTCTGCACCTGTTGAAGTTATGCCCCTCACTATATTGCGGTATTATGCTGTCTGTATATGACATTGTTATCTTGACAATATATGAAGGTATTATGTGAACTTGGTATGGCAGTCTTATCCTCTCACTATATGGTGGTATTATAGAGGTTGTATATGGCAGTTTAATCTTGTCACTATATGGTGGTATTATGTGAACTCTGTAAGGCAGTGTTATACAGATTGTATATTGCTGTTTATTATTGTCACTATATGGTGGTATTATGCAGTCTGTACATGACACTTAGGCACTATATGGAAGAATTATGTTAACTCTGTATGGCAGTATTATCTTGTCACTATATGGTGGTATTGTGTGCTGTATATGTCAGTAATATGTAAGTTGTACTTGGCAGTATTATAAGGTAATATACATGTTGGCTGTACATAGCAGTATGATCTTGGTACAATACATTAAATGGAAGTATTATATTGGCTCTATATTTCATCATATATGTATCATTATATATTTAATCATATATATTTCATATATTTCATATATGTATCATTCGGTCCTCACATGACTCTTATCCTGGACTATATGATGGAATTATGTGAACACTATATGGCAGTATTATCCTGTCACTATATGTTGGTGTTATACAGGTTGCATATGGAACTATTATCTAGGCACTATATGGTGATATTACATGTGCTGTATATGGCAATTTTATTTTAGCACTATATGATGGTACTATAGAGGTTGTATATGACAGTATTATATGGTAATATTGTGGCGCCCCTATGGCAAGGTGCCACAGGGAGGTACTGCACCCCAAACAGCAGGTGTAGTGCCTCCGTAGCCGTGGATATGGAGGACCGCTACAGAGTCTGCACCCTGCATCAATACAGTAGGCCACCTTAGGACAGGGGACCGTATACTCAGAAGGTCCCAGGGGGTGGAGCCTAGAGAGCGGGAGACGGGGAGTGACATAGTGTCAGGCAGACGGTGTGAGACAGCGAGGAAGACAGACGCAGGGGAGCTGCGGCTGTAACAGGAGGGTACCTCTTAGGAGAGGGGTGACCCAGACTTGGAAGGGGGTTATTCCAGGAATGGTTGGAGCCGACTGAGGACCCAGGTCACCACCGTCATACCGGAGCTGAGGCAGCTAGTAAATGGTCCAATCTTAACTGCAATCCAGCAAGCTGAGGGCCCGACAGAGGGAGCCACAGCACCCCTAAAGAGGTCCAACATCGGTCCCGCAGCTGGGTCCACGACACCGACAAGTAAGAGACTTTAGGTAACAGACCCCGAGGATTAGAGACTTGGCTCAAGAGGGGAAAGTACAGAGACAGAGGGACAGGACCAGGAACGCCATATTAAAGGCACCACTGCCGGACTCTGGAAAGTCCTCCAAGATCTGCGGCTACCAACCCCGTTCAACCAGACTGTACGGTGTACCATTTCCACCTGGTGCAAGTAAAGAACTGTTTGATTTATCCACAAAAGAAAAGTTAAACAACAATGAAAGTGTTTTACAACAAGTTATGAGTAAGATGTTATGTTGATACCGCTCATTAAAGTAACTGTTGTTGGTGTCCTTTCTGTGTGGCAAGGGGAGGGAATTGATGGAGGGTCTGGCCAGTCTAATCTGCAGCTAGCCCAGTGATAATATGCAGCTAGCCCAGTCACAATCTGCCGCTAGCCCAGTGATAATATACAGCTAGCCCAGTGATAATATACAGCTAGCCCAGTGATAATATACAGCTAGCCCAGTCACAATCTGCCGCTAGCCCAGTGACAATCTGCCGCTAGCCCAGTGACAATCTGCGCTAGCCCAGTGATAATATGCAGCTAGCCCAGTGATAATATGCAGCTAGCCCAGTGATAATATGACGCTAGCCCAGCGATAATATGCCGCTAGCCCAGTGATAATATGCAGCTAGCCCAGTGTTAATCTGCGCTAGCCCAGTGATAATATGCAGCTAGCCCAGTGATAATATGCAGCTAGCCCAGGACAATCTGCGATAGCCAGTGATAATATGCAGCAAGCCACAGTGATAATCTGCAGCTAGCCCAGTGATAATCTGCAGCTAGCCCAGTGATAATATACAGCTAGCCCAGTGATTAATATGCAGCTAGCCCAGTGATAATATTGCAGCTAGCCCAGTGATAATCTGCAGCTAGCCCAGTGATAAATTGCAGCTAGCCCAGTGATAATATGCAGCTAGCCCAGTGATAATATAGCAGCTAGCCCAGTGATAATATCAGCTAGCCCAGTGATAATATGCAGCTAGCCATGATAATATGCAGCTAGCCCAATGATAATATGCCGCTAGCCCAGTGATAATATGCAGCTAGCCCAGGGACAATCTGACGCTAGCCCAGTGATAATATGCAGCTAGCCCAGTGATAATATGCCGCTAGCCCAGTGATAATATGCAGCTAGCCCAGTGATAATATGCAGCTAGCGACCCCTAGTGGATAATATGCAGCTAGCCCAGTTAATGCGTATCATATACTGCAGCTAGCCCAGTGATAATATGCAGCTAGCCCAGTGAATAATATCAGCTAGCCCAGTGATAATATACAGCTAGCCCAGTGATAATATGCAGCTAGCCCAGTGATAATCTGCAGCTAGCCCAGTGATAATATGCAGCTAGCCCAGTGATAATATCAGCTAGCCAGTGATAATTGCAGCTAGCCCAGTGATAATATGCAGCTAGCCCAGTGAAATCTGACGCTAGCCAGTGATAATATGCAGCTAGCCCAGTGATAATATGCAGCTAGCCCAGTGAAATCATGCAGCTAGCCCAGTGATAATATGCAGCTAGCCCAGTGATAATTCGCATGCTAGCACCAGTGACAATTGCAGCTAGCCCAGTGACAATCTGCCGCTAGCCCAGTGATATATGCAGCTAGCCCAGTGACATATAGTAGCAGTCATATAGCGCCCAGTGATAATATGCAGCTAGCCCAGTGATAATATACAGCTAGCCCAGTCATAATATGCAGCTAACCCAGTGATAATATACAGCTAGCCCAATGATAATATGCAGCTAGCCCAGTGAAATTGCGCTGCCCGTGAATATGCTAGCCCAGTGAAATCGCTAGCCCAGTATATCAGTGCCAGTTAATCGGCCATAGCGCCCAGTGATAATTCAGCACCAGATATATGCAGCACCGAATATACTAGCCATTAATATGCAGCTACCAGTATAATATCAGCCCATAATTGCAGCTAGCCATAAATTCAGCAGCAGTAAATCGTGCCAGTATATATCAGTAGCCAGTGATATATCAGCTAGCCAGTGAAATTGCGCTAGCCCAGGATAATATCGCTAGCCCGTGATAATAGCGCAGCCCGTGTGATAATACAGCTAGCCAGTGATAATTGCGCTAGCCATGATAATATGCAGCTAGCCCAGGACTACAATGCTAGTAAACTGCTATGCGCTCCATGAAATTGCGCAGCCCAGTATAATTGCAGCAGCCCAGTAAATCGCTAGCCCAGTGATAATATGCAGCTGCCCAGTGAAATCTCAGTACCAGTGATATATGCAGCCAGTTGCCAGCCTTAATTCAGCTAGCCCGTGATAAATCAGCTAGCCCAGTGATAATTGCGCTAGCCAGTATAATATCAGCTAGCCCTGAAATTGCGCTAGCCATAATGCAGCTACCTGAATCTGCGCTAGCCAGTGATAATATCAGCTAGCCAGTGATAATTACAGCTAGCCCAGTGAAATTGCGCTAGCCAGTGATATATCGCTAGCCAGTGATAATTGCGCTAGCCAGTGTAATATAGCTAGCCCAGTGAAATTCGCTAGCCCAGTGATAATTGCAGCTAGCCAGTATAATATGCAGCTAGCCAGTGATAATTGCGCTAGCCCATGATAATATCAGCTAGCCAGTAGAATAATATCAGCTAGCCCATATAATATGCAGCTAGCCCAGTTAATATGCAGCAGCCCAGTATATACAGCAGCCAGTATAATATGCAGCTAGCCAGTGATATCAGCTGCAGTAATTGCAGCTAGCCCAGTGATAATATGCAGCTAGCCCAGTTAATATGCGCTAGCCCAGTGATAATATGCAGCTAGCCAGTGATAATATGCAGCTAGCCAGTGATAATAGCAGCTACCCAGTGATAATTCAGCTAGCCCAGTGATATATCAGCTAGCGTGATATATCCAGCCAGTGATAATGAGCTAGCCATGATAATATGCAGCTAGCCCAGTGAAATATGCAGCTAGCCCATGATAATATGCCGCTAGCCCAGTGATATATGCAGCTAGCCAGGGAATTGCGCTAGCCAGATATAGCGCTAGCCAGTATGAGCTAGCCAGTGATAAATACACGTAATAGGTCATCGACCAGTGATAAATCAGCTACCCATAATTCAGCTAGCCAGAAATACAAGCCATGATAATATGCAGAGCCATGTAAATAGAGCCAGTAATACGCTACCAGTAATATGTAGCCAGAAATCCTACCAGTGATATTCACTAGCCAGGACATTGCCTACGTGTATAGCCTCCTGTTAATGCAGATATATCGCGCCCAGTATAGTAGCAGTGATCACCATTAGCGCCAGTGAAATATGCAGCTACGAACACGACAGATAATCGTCCGATAGCGTGCCAGTGTATTGCGTAGCTGTAATACAGCTAGCCTGTATGAGTACCAGCATTGCAGCCAGTGTATATGCAGCAGCAGTGAAATGAGCTAGCCAGTGATAATTGTAGCCAGTAATTCGCACCCAGTGATAATATGCAGCAGCAGTGATAGCAGCTAGCCAGTGATAATTGCACTAGCCCAGTGAATCAGCTAGCCCATGAATACAGTAGCCCAGTGATAAATCAGCTAGCCATGTAATTGCGCTAGCCAATGTAAACAGCAGCAGTGAAATTCGTAGCCCAGAAAATGCGCTAGCCAGTAATTGCGCTACCCGAAATTGCGCTAGCCCGTGATAATTCAGCAGCCAGATATTGCGCTACCAGATAATTGCAGCAGCCATGATAATAGCAGCTAGCCTATATACAGCAGCCATGAAATCAGCACCAGAATTCAGTGCCCAATATGAGAGCCGTGATAATCCACCAGTAATATGCAGCTACTGATATAGCTAGCCTATAATTGCTCCCATGATATGCAGAGCCAAAGACAGCGGATATTCACTGCCAGGAATTGAGTAGCGTAACTGCGCTACCAGTGTATGCCTACCGTGAATTGAGCGGGAGCCGTACCAAATATTCAGTAAAAAGCAGCTAGCCCAGTGATAATATGCAGCTAGCCCAGTAATATGCAGCTAGCCAGTCTATATAGCCCGTGATAATATGCAGCTAGCCAGTGATAATCAGCTAGCCCATGATAATCGCAGCTAGCCCAGTGATAATATGAGCTGCCCAGTGATAATATGCAGCTAGCCCAGTGAATATAGCTAGCCCAGGAAATATGAGCTAGCCCATGAAATTGAGCTAGCAGTAACAGGTATATATAACAGCCAGTGATAATATAGCTAGCCCAGTGATAATTATCAGTCAGCGAGTATACATCTGAGGCTACCCCGATAAATGAGCAGCTAGTGATATATGCAGCTAGCCCAGTATTAATTGCGCTAGCCCAGTGATATATGCAGCTAGCCCAGGGACAATCTGACACTAGCCCAGTGATAATCTGCAGCTAGCCCAGTGATAATCTGCAGCTAGCCAGTGAAAAATACAGCTAACCCAGTGATAATTGCAGCTAGCCCAGTGATAATTGCAGCTAGCCGGCATGAAATCTGCAGCTAGCCAGTATAATAGCAGCTAGCCCAGTGATAATATGCAGCTAGCCCAGTGATAATATCACATGCCCAGTATAATATGCAGCTCCCAATGATAATATGCAGCTAGCCCAAAATAAATGCCTAGCCCAGTGATAATTGCAGCTAGCCCAGGGACAAATCTGACGCTAGCCCAGTGATAATAGCAGCTAGCCCAGTGTTAATTGCTAGCCCAGTAAATCAGCTACAGTGATAATGCAGCTAGCCCAGGACAATTGACGCTACCAGTGATAATATGCAGCTACCAGGAAATCTGCAGCTAGCCCAGTGATAATACTGCCTAGCCCAGTGATAATATGCAGCTAGCCCAGTGATAATACAGCTGCCCAGTGATAATATACAGCCAGTATCACTACTAAGTGAGTACCAGTGAATTGCAGCTAGCCAGGATAATCTGCAGCTACCCAGTGATATATGCAGCTAGCCCAGTGATAATATGCAGCTACCCCGTATAATCTGCAGCTAGCCCAGTGTAATTGCAGTCTAGCCCAGGACAATCTGAAGGAAGCGAGTTCAGTTCTGTTCCTGTGAGGACTGTGAAGAGGACAGGTTCTGTACAAACTGAGGACCAGACCTGGGTGTAAACGAGCTGTGCCAGGCTCATCCCAAGGTCCACTACTGAACACCAGGTCTAAGGCTAGGGTCTGAGGAAAGGAGAGAGACGGAAACCTACCGGGAGGCTGCATCACCCGTGCTTCCCTTCCCTGAGAGGAACAACGCCAGAACGGTCACCGGAGTCCGAGACTGTGCAGGTTCAGACACACCGACAGTCAACACTGGAGAGTGGGGAACTCCAGATTCTCCAGCTACTTAGTGCCAGGGACACAGCAACATATAGAATCCAGAAACACTGACTTCCCGGAGTGGGGTAGAGAAGTGAAGGACTCGAGTTGCCTGTTATACTGGTTGACGCAGATAGAGACAGGGCCGGCAGCCTAGCTGAAGCAACTGCAGAGGCCACAAGCTCAGTGAGGAAGCCAATACAACCCGTCCGGGTGAGAAATACCCTGAACTGCTCTCCAGGCTCCAGGAACAGCTTGTAACATCTGCTTTAACTCCAGTAAACAGACTGAGAAATGGCTATCAGGAGTCTGTGTGTGTTAATTATATCTATTGCCCTGTGCTCTATAACTGAATCCCACCTGAGGAGCCACAGACTGTCGTCCCGGCACACTGGCTGGAGAAGCTGCAGCTTTGAAGTAAGTGATTTTGTGAACTGTAATCCCCTGCAAAGCCCCATCATAGATTATTACTCCTGCCCTGGGTACCTCCAGCCCTACCCGGAGAGGGCTTGCCATCTCAGCTGCCCCTAAGTCATCGTCCCCAGCAGGGACCAGGCAGCGGTGGCTCTATTAGCCACAACACTCCGGGTGGCGTCACGACAAATCCCCTGTAAATACCCCCTTTCTGGACTGATCCCAGGCCATGGGACTGGGTCATGACTACTGTGATACCCCAGAGAGACAGCATCGGCCAGGTTCCCGAATACCCCATAGCCTGGGGGCGCATCACTCACAAGGTAACAAAAATAAAGGGAACCACCGGCATCATGCATCGCTGATTAGGAGGACAATGAAACTGAATTATGGAAAACAACTGAATTATTAACGTAGAATGCAATGTACCATGAGTCTCATTTCCATATTAATTACCTGAAAGTAATTGTGGCTTTGACATTTAGCGCTCGTGATCTCATGATCTCCGGGGAGCTGCCACAGTCAGGAGGTCTGAACCTATTGTGATGACATAAAGCCGTCCTGGAGCTGGGGACATGGGCGGGTGGGCTTCTTTGTGTGATATTTACATCTGCGCCCACGTGAGCTTAAATTGCTCATTCCTGAAGGGTTTGGATAATTTAGGCAGAATTGTGACATTTGCTGAATCTTTTCTGAGTTGTGAGTCCCTTCCATGTTTCAGGAGAGTTGGCAAACATGACGATATGCCAACTGTAACACATTGAAGGCTGTTGGACGAACGTACCGCAGACAGCCATCTCGGCCGTCTCTGCCATAGACGGGAGCGATCACTCAGCTGAGCTCTCCTGTGATCGCTATGAGACTTCCACTGACATACAAGTGTGGCGCCCCTTTGGTCCAGTCGCTACAAGGGGTACTGCACCCACTGCACGGGTGACGTATCTCTGTTCTCATGGAAACGGGATGGTAAGTCTAAGATACCCATCAAGCACACAACACACCCGCGGATGGTGGATGGGCTCAATAGAGGGAGGGCGCAGTCATTGGACAGAGGGAAGAACAGTGTGGGGTGGGAAGTTAGTCGAGTAGAGACAGTGAGTTAGTAGTGAAAAGTGAGAGGAGTGCAGACCCGGAGGACTTGAGCGGTGAGGAGCTTGTATTGGGACGCATGAACAACAAACCACAAGTGAGGCAGAGGGAGCCCTAGAGGCATCGGCAGAGGCAGCGAGAACCACCCATGCGCCCGAATCCAAGTTTGACCGGAGTCAGACAGAAGGGCTGGTTGGGAACCAGGGACCGGTCCTGAGGTGGTGAGGAGACTCCACACTCCAACCACAGAACCGGGGGCCATGAGATCTAGAGGAGTTGTGGCTGACACCCGACACATCTGCCGAGAAAGTAGCCATACTAGGGTTAGGGTCTTCTCCAAGCCTAGATAGGTCCACTCGAGTCTTCTCCAAGCCTAGATAGGTCCAAGATGGTCTTCTCCAAGCACACATAGGTCCACCAGGGTCTTGTCCAAGCCTAGAAAGGTCCACAAGGGTCTTCTCCAAGCCTAGTAGGTCCAACAGGGTCTTCTCCAAGCCCAGATAGGCCCACCAGGGACTTCACAAACCTAGATAGTTCCACCTGAGTCTTCTCCAAGCCTAGATAGGTCCAACATGGTCTTCACCAAGCCCAGATAGGCCCAACAGTGTTTTCTTCAAGCCTAGATATGTCCACCAGCTTGTTCTCCGCCATTATCTTCACCAGTATCAACCCATCGGGTGGCTGGTCTTCCTCTTCCCCTTGTTCCTTCTATCCTTACTACCATGATGTCCTTCTCCAGTGATTGCAATCTAAGCAGTGACAAATTTTGATGGCTAAGGGTCAAGTCTCTACACCTTGTAAGGTGTTCCTGGTATGTAGTAGTTACAATCTACTATAAGTGGTCCAAGGAAGGACAATCAGTGACCATTCACAAGGTCATGGATGGTCAAGAGACTCATGAATACTCTGGGGAGTGAAGGCTAGCCTGTCTGGTATGATCGCACAGAAGAACATCTGCACTACAAGTTGACAAAAAAGTGGGCAAATGAGCATCAGAACTGGACCATGCAATAATGGAAGAAGGAGGATTTACTATGGTACAATAAAGTAGTGATCTCACACATTCTAAAGCCAAGTGTCCTCTATCCAATTTACATCCACATACCTGTGCGGGCAAAGAAAGAGGCATAACTGATACCCAAACTAATGTCTGTCACCTAGGCCAGAATATTTTATCACTAGTTGTGCAGTGCAGGGTCAGGCTGTGTGCACTCACCTGTGCAGCGATTGCTTGAGGCAGCTCCAATGGGCGCAGCCGAGTTGTTGAGCACAGGATGCCGACGTCCTCGGAGTGCTTGCAGTCAGTGACTCCCCAGCCGTTTGATTCACATTCTGCCAGAGAGCTCTCGGCACCGGAGCAGCGGACGTTATCCATCCAGATGGGACCTGTGCAAACACTAAATACTTTAGCACCAAGCCATTTGTTGTAGAACTTATATACTGTAATCCATGCATAATATTAACTTCAATACTATGTATAATACTATGGCTGTAGATATTTCACAAGTCTTTTTCTCCATTTCAATATGTTTCCATTCTGAACCATTAATTGTCACAATTAAGAAATGGTAAGCAACTATATGTATATATTATATTACTTTTCCTATATTATACTCCAGAGCTGCACTCACTATTCTGCTGGTGCAGTCACTGTGTACATACATTACATTACTGATCCTGAGTTACCTCCTGTATTATACTCCAGAGCTGCACTCACTATTCTGCTGGTGCAGTCACTGTGTACACACATTACATTACTGATCCTGAGTTACCTCCTGTATTATACTCCAGAGCTGCACTCACTATTCTGCTGGTGCAGTCACTGTGTACATACATTACATTACTGATCCTGAGTTACCTCCTGTATTATACTGCAGAGCTGCACTCACTATTCTGCTGGTGCAGTCACTGTGTACATACATTACATTACTGATCCTGAGTTACCTCCTGTATTATACTCCAGAGCTGCACTCACTATTCTGCTGGTGCAGTCAGTGTACACACATTACATTACTGATCCTGAGTTATCTCCTGTATTATACTCCAGATCTGCACTCTATTATTCTGCTGGTACAGTCACTGTGTACATACATTACATTACTGATCCTGAGTTACCCCCTGTATTATACTCCAGAGCTGCACTCACTATTCTGCTGGTGCAGTCACTGTGTACATACATTACTGATCCTGAGTTACCCCCTGTATTATACTCCAGAGCTGCACTCACTATTCTGCTGGTGCAGTCACTGTGTACATACATTACATTACTGATCCTGAGTTACCTCCTGTATTATCCTCCAGAGCTGCACTCTCTATTATGCTAGTGCAGTCACTGTGTACATACATTACATTACTGAACCTGAGTTACATCCTGTATTATATATACTCTAGAGCTGCACTCACTATTCTGCTGGTGCAGTCACTGTGTACATACATTACATTACTGAACCTGAGTTACATCCTGTATTATATATACTCTAGAGCTGCACTCACTATTCTGCTGGTGCAGTCACTGTGTACATACATTACATTACTGATCCTGTACTAACCCTGATTACTTCCTGTATTGCACTCCAGAGCTGCACTCACTATTCTGCTGGTGCAGTCACTGTGTACATACATTACATTACTGAACCTGAGTTATCTCCTGTATTATACTCCAGAGCAGCACTCACTATTCTGCTGGTGCAGTCACTGTGTACATACATTACATTACTGAACCTGAGTTACATCCTGTATTATATATACTCTAGAGCTGCACTCACTATTCTGCTGGTGGAGTCACTGTGTACATACATTACATTACTGATCCTGTACTGATCCTGAGTTACACCCTGTATTATACTCCAGAGCAGCACTCACTATTCTGCTGGTGCAGTCACTGTGTATATACATTACATTACTGAACCTGAGTTACATCCTGTATTATATATACTCTAGAGCTGCACTCACTATTCTGCTGGTGCAGTCACTGTGTACATACATTACATTACTGATCCTGTACTAACCCTGATTACTTCCTGTATTGCACTCCAGAGCTGCACTCACTATTCTGTTGGTGCAGTCACTGTGTACATACATTACATTACTGATCCTGAGTTCCCTCCTGTATTATACTCCAGAGCTGCACTCACTATTCTGCTGGTGCAGTCACTGTGTACATACATTACATTACTGATCCTGAGTTCCCTCCTGTATTATGCTCCAGAGCTGCACTCACTATTCTGCTGGTGCAGTCACTGTGTACATACATTACATTACTGATCCTGAGTTACCTCCTGTATTATACTCCAGAGCTGCACTCACTATTCTGCTGGTGCAGTCACTGTGTATATACATTACATTACTGATCCTGAGTTACCTCCTGTATTACACTCCAGAGCTGCTCTCACTATTCTGCTGGTGCAGTCACTGTGTACATACATTACATTACTGATCCTGAGTTACCTCCTGTATTATACTCCAGAGCTGCACTCACTATTCTGCTGGTGCAGTCACTGTGTACATACATTACATTACTGATCCTGAGTTACCTCCTGTATTATACTCCAGAGCTGCACTCACTATTCTGCTGGTGCAGTCACTGTGTACATACATTACATTACTGATCCTGTACTGATAAAGATCCTACTTTACATTGCCAACAAATATCAAAGATCGTTGACTTCACCATGACTTCAGTTCTGCGCAGTATAGATAAATCTTGGACCTTTTCAGGAGCTTCTTGACCCCAGCACATTTCTAACCTCTAGTGATGAGTGAGCTCTACCATGCTCAGGTGATCGGTACTCGAAACGAGCAGTCGGACACTCTGACGGGCACAACCAGAGCATAGAGTATAATGGAAGTCTACGGGAAACTGAAGCATTTTTCCAGAAGACTCAAGTATCCATTATACTCGGGACTTAAGTCATGCACATTAAAGCGTACGACCGGCTCGTTTCAAGTACTGAGCACCCGAGCATTGAAGTGCTCGCTCATCACTAGAGGTTACCTCTGTATAACCACTTAGTTGATGCAGTTTCTATTTACCGCAACATCCAAGTAGTTGAACTGTTGAATTCTCAGCAGTTATAGCAAGATGTCAGCTGGCAGCCCTTATAAAGAGGAGGACCAAAGCTAGCACCTGCTTTGCCTTTGTATTGGTTTGTTCTCCTTAGCTCAGGGATATTAAACTTTAGTCCTCAAGGGCCTTAAACAGGTCATGTTTTCAGGATTTCCTTAGCATTGCACAGGAGAATGACTCATCACCAGTGCAGGTGATTATATTATAACCTGTGCAATGCTAAGGAAATCCTGAAAACTTGCATTGTTTGCAGCTCTTGGGGACAGGAGTTTGAGATCCTTGCCCTAGCTCTTACCTCCCATAGGTAGTAACATATGTATTATAACATGATAGAAATAATGCATTTACCTTCTCCTTGTCCATATTTCGCACTATGTGCCCAATTTAAGGCCATATCGAAGCCCAGCTGCTTGCAGACCACATGGGCCACTTCTATGTTGAAGTCATCATCGCATACAGTGCCCCATTGACCATTATATAGAACCTCCAGGCGACCTTCATTAGGGACCCTCGATGTCCCCGCTAACCTCAGCTGGATCTGTGGTGCTCCTGCCTGGAGCTGAGGTCGGCATAAGTCTATCAGCGACGTAATAAATAATAATATGAGCTGCGACACTTTCATGACTCACAGGGAATAGTGGATGAAGGATTTCTGAATTTGCACCTACGGGTGAAAAATAGGAACATGATGGTTATTCACATTGACACATTTAAAGGGAATCTGTCAAGTCAAAAATCCATATGTAACTGACATAATTTCTAATTCCTCTGGTGAAGCTCTTTCTATTCATGTATTTCTTTTATTTATACTCCCCCCCTATCCTCTGTAAACTGAAAATAAAGAGATTCATTCCATCTGTCAATCACAGTGAGTGATCACTTACTTCTCTGCTGCCCCCTCCCCATAGGATGAATATTCATGTAGTGACAACACTGCACTGCACATACTTACATGGGAGTGGGGCGAATCCTCTTGTTTTCTCTCGTGTGCAGCAAAACAAATGTTCAAATAAACACATAGAATCTCTCACAGACAGCAAGCTGCTGCTCAGAGAAATAAATGGAGGAGATTGCCTTATCTGATATATGACAGCTCAAGTAGGTATATGCCTAAAGTCTGTCCTTCCTCCTTCTCAGAAGCACCTCAGGAAAATGAAAATTAAAGTGAGGCACAGAGCACAGGAGGGAGGGAGAAAATAATAAATGAACATTTGCACACCATGGACTATTCAGTAGTATAAGTAATGAGCCGGTCAAGTGAAACAGCTGCCTGCTGGGTGTGAAGATGCTTATAGCAAGAGAACTACAAGTGTACAGTAATGATTTTTACATATTCTGAAAGGTCTGCCCAGGCACCATTCCAGGGTACTATTATTATCATACTGAAAAATGACCTGACAGAGTCCCTTTAAGTAATACTAGGTCCTCAGTTTTTGATCCATCAATTTTAAACGAGTGCAGTGTACTACGTGGCCTCTATATATGTTTTACTTTCAAACCTTTGGATCCTGTGGTGCTGCGATTGCCAGATACTTGTTGCATGACCGTGCCCCTACATGCAGGCCGCACCCCCATTTCCCTGACCCCTAAATGATCGCCTGGGCACCGGGTACAGAAAACCTCCCAGACATGGCGGCGATCCTGCAAGTTTCAGAACATTTTGTGGCAGTTGGGAGATATTTCAACACCTCGACAGCTTTTTTGGGTGATTCTCCTGGATGTTCTAGAATTGGCAGAGATGACTTATTTCAATGAGCGCCGTGTAACGCTATATTTCCTCTGAAGTGACCGCTAACTACAGCTTCCCGCACTGAAAATAGTCAATAGCCAGGTATGTAGCAAGTATAATCTGAATTAAAGGGATGCCATCATTGGAAATAGACTTATTGTTAAAATCATTTGTGTGTGTGTGTGTGTGTGTGTGTGTTTTAAATGTATCTTATTGAATGTCAATAATCTTTATTTTACTTTTACATATCACAATTTGTATTAAAAATAAATAATATAAAATCTTGCATTTTTCCCACTGGCTACTGGGGCTATTTTAGACTTCAACTTACTTTTATTCAGAAAATAACACAGGTACATTAGCCACAATGGTCAGACCTTGACATACCTTTTGTGTTGAAGCATCAAATGAGCGTGTGCAAGTGTCACTGTGGTGGGAGGGGAGGAGGTGAGCTGTGATATCACCTATTGTGAATGGTGGATCCTGTGTTATCTACTGTATATAGAGGTGTTATCAGTCATTGTACAGGAGGAGGTGAGCTGTGATATCACCTATTGTGAATGGTGGATCCTGTGTTATCTACTGTATATAGAGGTGTTATCAGTCATTGTACAGAAGGAGGAGGTGAGCTGTGATATCACCTACTGTGAATGGTGGATCCTGTGTTATCTACTGTATATAGAGGTGTTATCAGTCATTGTACAGGAGGAGGAGGTGAGCTGTGATATCACCTATTGTGAATGGTGGATCCTGTGTTATCTACAGTATATAGAGGTGTTATCAGTCATTGTACAGGAGGAGGTGAGACGTGATATCACCTATTGTGAATGGTGGATCCTGTGTTATCTACTGTATATAGAGGTGCTATCAGTCATTGTACAGGAGGAGGAGGTGAGCTGTGATATCACCTATTGTGAATGGTGGATCCTGTGTTATCTACTGTATATAGAGGTGTTATCAGTCATTGTACAGGAGGAGGAGGTGAGCTGTGATATCACCTATAGTGAATGGTGGATCCTGTGTTATCTACTGTATATAGAGGTGTTATCAATCATTGTACAGGAGGAGGTGAGCTGTGACATCACCTATAGTGAATGGTGGATCCTGTGTTATCTACTGTATATAGAGGTGTTATCAGTCATTGTACAGGAGGAGGAGGTGAGCTGTGACATCACCTATTATGAATGGTGGATCCTGTGTTATCTGCTGTATATAGAGGTGTTATCAGTCATTGTACAGGAGGAGGGGGTGAGCTGTGATATCACCTATTGTGAATGGTGGATCCTGTGTTATCTACTGTATATAGAGGTGTTATCAGTCATTGTACAGGAGGAGGTGAGCTGTGACATCACCTATAGTGAATGGTGGATCCTGTGTTATCTACTGTTTATAGAGGCGTTATCAATCATTGTACAGGAGGAGGTGAGCTGTGACATCACCTATTGTGAATGGTGGATCCTGTGTTATCTACTGTATATAGAGGTGTTATATGTCATTGTACAGTAGGAAGTGAGCTGTGATATCACCTATTGTGAATGGTGGATCCTGTGTTATCTACTGTATAAAGAGGTGTTATCAGTCATTGTACAGGAGGAGGAGGTAAGCTGTGATATCACCTATTGTGAATGGTGGATCCTGTGTTATCTACTGTGTATAGAGGTGCTATCAGTCATTGTACAGGAGGAGGAGTTGAGCTGTGACATCACCTATTGTGAATGGTGGATCCTGTGTTATCTACTGTATATAAGGTGTTATCAGTCATTGTACCGGAGGAGGAGGTGAGCTGTGACATCATCTATTGTGAATGGTGGATCCTATGTTATCTACTGTATCTAGAGGTGTTATCAGTCATTGTACAGGAGGAGGTGAGCTGTGATATCACCTATTGTGAATGGTGGATCCTGTGTTATCTACTGTATATAGAGGTGTTATCAGTCATTGTACAGGAGGAGGAGGTGAGCTGTGATATCACCTATTGTGAATGGTGGATCCTGTGTTATCTACAGTATATAGAGGTGCTATCAGTCATTGTACAGGAGGAGGAGGTGAGCTGTGATATCATCTATTGTGAATGGTGGATCCTGTGTTATCTACTGTATATAGGGGTGTTATCAGTCATTGTACAAGAGGAGGAGGTGAGCTGTGACAAGTCATAATTTCAAAATATTGTATTTAAATTAATTCTGTAACATATATTTCTGTTATAGAAACGCTATGGAGGCATCTGGAGGTCTCAGCCCCAGTAGACCCATATTGGTCCTTGCTTCGTTTTCCCAGGAATTGATAGTACTAAGTAGAATTTTAACACCAGGACATGGCAAATAAATTGTTACTCACCGAGGACTTTTTGTTTTGCAGGTGAAACTGCTCTTTAATTTAATCCTCTTTTTAGTATTAGTCCATTAAAGGGGTTGTCCGGGCTTATTTTTTATTTCATATTTATATCTAGGCTGCAAAATGTTGACAATCTGCAATATACATGTTGTCAACATTTTGCAGGGTTTCCTAGATATAAACACATTTACTGATGGCAGAGAGTGTCCAGGGGGTGTGATTGTGCATACTGGTCGTTTACACCTACTGTAGCACAATACACCCCCTCCCCTATACCTAGTATGGCCAGCCACCCCCAGGCCATACATGCCCGCCCCCTGCCCACTAAACACTATGTAATGAAACCACCCCCAGGGCTCCTACAGGCCGCCCCAGCCCCTAAATCACCACCCACCCTCTGCAAAACAGCGGTCCCCAGTGCACTGATACAAGGTGCCGAAACCGCTGCTGTGAAAGCGATTCCGGCACACTGTCAGTGCAGCAGGGGACCCGCTGCATATCTGTGCTGCTCACCCTCCTCTTGTGCAGCCGGTCACGGTCCGCCCTGGTCCCGGTCATCTGCAGCCGAGCTCCACACTGCAGCCGGGCTCTCCACACTGCAGCCGTATCTGTAATGTGTGCGGAGCGGTGCCCGTCGCCCGATCTCCCCAGACCTCCAGTACCATAGAGCAGAGGCTGTGGAGCGGTCCTCTCTAAACCGCTCCACCAGCTCTATGGTACTGGAGGTCTGAAGAGATCGGGCGACGGGCACCGCTCCGCACACATTACAGATACGGCTGCAGTGTGGAGAGCCCGGCTGCAGTGTGGAGCCCGGCTGCAGATGACCGGGACCAGGGCGGACCGTGACCGGCTGCACAAGAGGAGGGTGAGCAGCACAGATATGCAGCGGGTCCCCTGCTGCACTGACAGTGTGCCGGAATCGCTTTCACAGCAGCGGTTTCGGCACCTTGTATCAGTGCACTGGGGACCGCTGTTTTGCAGAGGGTGGGTGGTGATTTAGGGGCTGGGGCGGCCAGTAGGAGCCCTGGGGGTGGTTTCATTACATAGTGTTTAGTGGGCAGGGGGCGGGCATGTATGGCCTGGGGGTGGCTGGCCATACTAGGTATAGGGGAGGGGGTGTGATTGTGCTACAGTAGGTGTAAACGACCAGTATGCACAATCACACCCCCTGGACACTCTCTGCCATCAGTAAATGTGTTTATATCTAGGAAACCCTGCAAAATGTTGACAACATGTATATTGCAGATTGTCAACATTTTGCAGCCTAGATATAAATATGAAATAAAAAATAAGCCCGGACAACCCCTTTAACTACTGGACCTCAGTCAATAACAGGACAAGAAAGTCGGCTCCAGCTGATGGGCAATGATCGTTCTGGTCACATTTATTACTTTGCTTAACAAACCAATTCCCCCATGTTTTTTTAGAGGGGAGACGTTATGATGGAGCGGCAATAAGTCAGCATCATTAGGGACTGAATAACCCGTCCAGGCGCTCGTACAGAGCTGACCCTGCGCCTGCCAGGCTTCATCAAGTCACAGAAAAATATGCTCCAAAAATCACAGCAGAGAGCGGCTCCAACAGTCAGGACACAGCGAGGTGGAAAGGTCGAATATACTACGAGATACAAGTTATACATAGTCCTTCTTTGTAATGTATTCCATACAATTGGTAACAGGCGAAAACCCCTTAAGGAAGTTTTCCTCTTTTTTGGAGAAGTTTTTCTTTTCCTGAAGAATTGTTGAAAAGCTTTGGAGGTTTTTTTTATCCTACAATCTTTTAGACAGCATTTTGATTAAACATGGTCCAGTTTGGAGAGAAGTCCATCAGGTTAATTTCATGAGTGTGTGGCACCCCTGCGGGGGATTGCCACAGGACTCACCGGTGCAGGGAGGGTTGTACACCTTGGCACACAAAGCACCCAACACCTTCGACCCCAGACCTGGAGGGGGAGCACCACTGGCTGTCCTTAAGCCAGATCACCCATAAAGATCCAGGCCTGAGGGGAGGAGTCAGTCAGTCAGTGAGTAATGAGTGGAAGGACTCGAAGGAGCTGGTTGCTGGGACCAAGCCAGGCCCAGAACCAGGAACCAGACCCAGCTGTGCAATGCCCTAGAGAGAGGGACGGACGCCAGTGGGAGAGGTACTATAGGGGGTGATACAATGTGCAAATAGGGTCTTATCTCCTTACATATATCAGCAAGAACCTTATTGAAAGCTGCTCACCTGGAAAAGTTGTGTTACACACCACAAGTATGCGCGCCTGGATACAGCTGCTGCAGGACCCACACATCCACGATCGACGTGGCGAACAATAGTTGTATTGGGACAAAGTGTCTCAGGATCCACACTGCCGAATGAATGAAACCAGAAACTGGAACACTGGTTTTAACGGGTGTTCTTTATTCCTACGCGTTTGGGAGCGTTACCATGCTCCTTCATCAGGGACAAACAGGGAATCCCTGTTTGATTCCCTGTTTGTCCCTGAGGAAGGAGCATGGGAAGTTCAGGCTGTGTTGGATGTGGCGTTCCACCGGTCAGACCGCCACCAGGAGTACTGCGCTCCTCCCTTAGTGGGAGTGTAGTGCTCATGTTCTCTAGAAACCAGAATGGTGAAGTTGAGACCAGCACCACACACACACACACTTAGGACCCTGAGATGGGATGGTGGGTGGACCCCGGCGGGAGGACCTGGTCTCAAGTAGGGGGAACAAAGAAGTGTAGAGCTAGTTAGTTGGGAGGAAAACAGCAAAGTAGTAGGAGGTGTTAGCTCCCGCGGGCTGGAGCATGGGCACGCTCGCCCTGGGAGGAAACGACCAACAGGTGTGGAGGTAGAACAGAGCCCTCGGGGTACAGAACAAGACATAGATCCCGTTACGCCCATATCTGGTGAGAGACATATAGCCGCACACCACAGGTGGCGTCATGAATACCCCTTTTTCCTTTATTCCCCCTTGTCATCTGAACTTTTAATTGACACCGCCAGGGTCATGGAGTCAGGTGGCCACCTTGACATGCCCCAAAAAGATTCGTAAGAAATGGCCCGGTAAAGAGTACCCCTGGCCCTGGAGTGGGTGTGTTATTGGATGCTACAAAGGGAGATCCAATTCTTCACTGACATGGCATTACCAACGAATGTGAATAAATACCATTTGTGGCAGACAGATCGCAGGTGCGCCACATAATCACCAGTAAAATATTAGGATTATCACAGCTGTTAAAGGAGTTCTCCAATTAAAGAACATTATCACTAGTAATGAGGGAGCGTTACCATTCTTGGGCACTCGGTACTCGAAAAGAGCAGGTCGGACACTTGGACGGGCATGACTCACGTACAGAGTATAATGAAAGTCAATGGGAAACTCAAGAATTTTTTCATATTTCCCAGAAAAATGCTCATTGACATTCATTATGCCTGGGTACTCGAATCACGCCTTTCCGAGCGTCCAACTGCTCATTAAAAAAAAATCATCTCTGCGTGCAAATAAGTAATATAGATAGATCTTACGCACAAATGTCTTGGCGCTCACAGAAGTGTATTTTACATCTTGTGCCCAATGGTCCATTTAGACAACAAATCCAGGCTGTTAAAAGACCAACAATTGACTGTATGCAATACGACTGGCCTGATCAGACCGACCGATGAACGTTCTACTAAAGAGCGATGGTTAATTCCATCCTTCTATGTCCACAGAACGTCCTGTTATCAGCAGCACATGTCCTGTTTACACCGAGCAATTGCAAAGTGTTATGATCATTCTTCAGATTAGGTGAGCCAATGGTGGGAATGAGCCATCCTACGAACGCTCCTCTAAGAGGGCCAAGGGTGAACGTGTAAGCTTCTCTATACGTTATAGATGGTTTCTACCAAGTTGTTTTCTTCCTTTGAAATAAATAGAAACCATAAAGGTTTGGCAGCCGTAGGGGTTTGTGCTACCACAAGTCAGAATAGAAGGGAACAAACAAGAATGACCTCCATAGAAAGAAGGGAGGGAAGGAAAAAGCAAGGGAGGGTGTTTATATCTATGTCTCAAGGGTCGATCAGATGTCTCAGTCCCATAACTGCAAATTATCTGTGGACCCAGTGGTCAATTTTGGATCTTTCCCAGTCCTAAGTGTTATGAGTGTCAATCACTGCCTCCCACCAGTGGGTACAGCTGCTGCACCTATGGGAGTATTCGTACATACCAGTATATCCAAAGGCATTTATCCCTTTTGGATGTAAACTCACAGGTTTTCCTGAACACTGTTGGACTTATTTTATGTATTTTGGACCGCTCACTAGTAGGATATATGCTAGGGTGGATCTAGGTATTTATTCTTTTTTATTCAGCATTTATTATGTCTCATATGCTTTTTTAATTCATTATTTTCAATACAGATTTATTGATTTTACCTGTCCATTTGCTTAGTCCCAGGGGCTCTTCTTATTCCAGAGCAGTTGTGCAACCATATAACTCAACTGTCGGAAGTGACTTCAATGGATGGAGTCGTTTCCGCTCGTGTGCATCTAGGCACCGCCATCATCCAAGAGACCTGGGGCAAAACTACAATAGCTACAAAGATTGTGATCGTACCTGGGCCCTGGAGCTTAGGGGACCCCAAAAAGTCTCTTTTGCTATATATAAGAAGACCAGTGGTATTAAAGCAGTAGCATAGCTGGCGGGGGGGCAGGGGGAGCGAGCGGCCCGGGCCCCCCGGCATGAGGGGCCCATTGGGGCTGAGAGGTCACCTGGGCCGCTGAGCGGCCGCAACGCCCTGGACCCCACAAGTCGCACTCTTTTCACAATACAGCCGTGACCCGTCCGATGCTCCGAGCAGACCGCAGCTACTCAAGCCTGCTGTGCTCATTGGAGCAGCGGTACGGCTGCTCCGATTGGTCCCGTGGCTGTGCACTGCCGATTGTAGCAGCGGCAGCAGCAGTACAGCACACAGATACAAGCCTGAGTGAAAGAATACGTGGGACGGTGGGAAGAAGACCGAGGAGCAGGCATCGTCTGAGGAAAAGTACACAATCATTTGTCTGCATATTCATTTTATTCTTAATTTGTAACGTTAGAATGATAAATACATGTCTTTAATAGAGCGCACACACGTGGCGGATCTGCACGTGGATGCCCATCCCGGACCACCTGCTATGACGGGCTGAACTTTGGAGCTCACCTGAGCTCCGGAGCGCATCGATTCCGGCATGGGATGCACTCAGGGGACGTGTGCACAGAACCCAAGGTGGTGTTAGAAGAGTTTCTAACTTTCTGTACTATATACAAGGAACTGTCAATTGAAAAAGAGCTAGTCACCACCGACAAAATATTGCCATTTCTTATTGCCAACGACATGCATCGAGCATTTCCAAATTTAACTACACTTTTACCTGACTATTCCTGTTAGTAGTGCAACAGCAGAGAGAAGTTTTAGTCGTCTGAAACTCATTAAAACACACCTACGAGCATGCATGCATTAGGCCAGACTGTCTAATTTAACCTTACTCAGTATTGAGAGAGACATTGAAATTGACAAAGACAAGGTGGTCAACAGATTTGCCAAAGTTAAGGAGAGGAAAATGGCGCTGTAAGAAGTGGTTTTCACTGGAATATAGTTCACCACATTTTTGAATTAGTTGCTTATTCATTCTTTAAAAATATGATATGGGCCCCTTTCACATCAGCGTTTTTTTCAAATCGCGGCAGATGCGGTGAAAAAAACGCATCTGCCACGATTAACGCATAACCGCTGCACTTGCGGCACAGTTGCGGCAAGCCCCATACAATGTCTATGGGGCTTGCGGTAAGGGTGCGGCAGGTGCGGTATCGGCACTTGCCGCAGGGGCGGCCGCAAAAAAAAACGCAGTCAGCAGCGTTTATTTTCGCGGCCGCACCTGCCGCAAGTGCTGAAACCGCACTTGCCGCACCTGCTGCACCCTTACCGCAAGCCCCATAGACATTGCATGGGGCTTGCCGCAACTGTGCCGCAAGTGTCGCGGTTATGCGTTAATCGTGGCAGATGCGTTTTTTTCACCGCATCTGCCGCGATTTGAAAAAAACGCTGATGTGAAAGGGCCCTAACATTATTATTTTTGAATTTAAACAAACTTGAGTGTTAATGTTATTTAGTTTTCTATTTGACTAAAAGAAATGTTCATGCTTTAGGTTGTACGTGTGATTATTGCTGGGGGCCCACTCATGATGTTTCGCCCCCCTTGTGTTGAACCCCTAGCTACGCCTCTGTATTAAAAGACTTACAATAACTGGAGGACCCCTTGGAGCTTTAGCAATGGGGCCCGTGAACTTCAAGTTACATCACTGCAAGAGGGCATCACACTGAATGCATACCACGTGAACTAGGATAAGCGAACTATATAATCTCCAAACTCCAAAACTATCATATACCTACTGAAGAAGCAACGCGTAACATCGAAACGTGCGTCAAAGTTCCAAGGATGAAGCTGGCATTTATGATAAAATGATGATGACAGGTGCTATACTCTGAATAACATTTATTTGTGTTGCATATCCACTTTAGTTGTGCTGATATATTTTTGATGTCATAAATATTACCTATAACTATTATGCTCTATGATTTGACTTGCTGGGTATAATTACACTATATAGGCACCATCACTTTCCATATGCCATTTTCTATGACTATATCTATTAATTTGATACATCCCCTCCCGTGTGTCTCTTTTGTTTAAACTTCATTGTCAATACTGTAAACTCCATAGTTACATAGGTTGAAAAAAGACCTCGGTCCATCAAGGTCAACTTTTCTCCACCAATTATCAATTTTTGGCACTAAATCACCTATAACCGTCAACGCTATATATAGAGAAAATCATCCAGTCCTTTATTTAAAGCTGTTATAGTGTTGGCCATCACCACATCTTGTGGTCGGCATTCCACCGTCTGACCGCTCTAACTGTAAAGAACCCTTTTCTATGTAGATGCCTGACTCTCCTTTCCTCCACCCGCAGTGATTGCCCCCTGGTCCTTAGTATGGTCTTTGGAAGTGTCAGGGAAACTATCTGACATAATAGAATATTGTTTGAATGTGCTCAAGACTCCACCTTGTCTTGAACTATGAGATGGCGTCTGAGCATATTCACTTTATGTCCCTTCGTGGCCCCATTTGGTCAAGATAAGATAAGGGTGTGGGGCTATACTCCCTGCCTGGAGTTTTTGGGGACTGGTTCTGTACTTTGGTCAACTTTTGGGATCAACAAGTTAGTATGTTAGGAGAACCTCTGACACCAGATTAGAAAATCCCATATGGAACATATAGTGAACACATGCGGACACTTGGAGACTCACCTGCTCAGACCTTCTCAAAGCACCTAGAGGTCTCTTCAGTGTAAGACAATGTGTTGCTACTCCTTTACTTTACATGGAGGGTTTCCAGGTTCCTCTAGTAGCAATGTAGACTTTCCACAAGTTGAGTTACATCCATGAGTTGTGCTTATAGAGGATCAGACAGAAGGAAACGTCTTGCACACATTTGCAAGATTCTGTAATAAAGAACAAGAGACTTAGATCAAATAAGCAGAAGACCAGTGATCCTCCCATAATCTTCTTCACCCTGCTGCATATAGGATCTTTCAATAGGAAGAGAGAAGTCAAGGCAACAAGATGGAATAATTTTCAACCTGGCTCTTATTGTTTGTGGCCAAACCGGACAAGATGGTGCATGAGATCACAATCATACATACTTCAGTCAACGGGTGATTGTCTCCTGACTAAACCTGCAACTATCATCACTATTTTATCTTTAGGGTCATGGAGGATGGACAGCATCTTATACAACACAGCCCCCATAAGCTGCCATAAGGCATTATCATTGAGTTTACCTTGATCCCCAACCTCTGGCTTACCAACAGCTGCAAAACCTGACGTTTCATGACAGCTAGAGATTAACGGGTTAAGGACCACCATTAATGAGTTCTGTTACATCAAGACATTTCTTGTTTAACCAAAGGTCACACTGGGATAAAAGACTCCCAGCACGTGGTGCAACACAAAAGGTAACAACGGGGATGGTAAGGGGAGGAAAGGCATAGCCGTAGAGAGAGGGGACACGGGTCACCTTCTGACAGTAACTTGTCTCTGCACCCTTAGTTCCATAACATCCCTATGCTAACGTCCCTATTAGAAAACATGCATCAGGGAATCAGCTATCGGCCTCCAAGAATTGCTACTCACATTTCCTCCTTCCCCCACATCTCCTCCAGCTCACTCTCCACATTTGATCCAGTTACAGAAGAAGTCTCCAGGCTCCTCTCCTCCTCTCTTCCCACTGCTTGCACCACTGACCCCATTCCCTCCTGTCTCTCTCTTTGGTGGTCACCACTCTCCTAAACAAAATCTTCAATCTTTCTCTTCTGGCATCTTCCCCTCCTCCTTCAAACACTCTATCATTACTCCATTATTGAAGAAAACGTCTCTTGACCCATCCTACACAAATAAATACAGACCAGTCTCCAATCTCCCCTTCACCTCCAAACTCTTGGAGCGCCTGTTCTAGTCCCGCCTCACCCGCTACCTCTCCACTCACTCTCTTCTAGATCCATTACAGTCTGGTTTCTGCCCCCTTCATTTTATAGAAAACTGCCCTCATCAAAGTGACCAATGACCTTCTGACGGCAAAACGTAACGATGACCACTTGACAAAAGAGGGAGACGGCACTCACCGGAACAATCCTGTGCTTTTATTCATAGAACGCAATTCACAAGGTGCAGGGAGGGAGGTGAGGCAAGGATGACGACGGCACCGTTTCGCACTGTGTGCTGTGTGATGACCCGTTGAAGCGCACACAGCGCGAAACGGTGCCGTCGTCATTCTTGCCTCACCTCCCTCCCTGCACCTTGTGAATTGCGTTCTATGAATAAAAGCACAGGATTGTTCCGGTGAGTGCCGTCTCCCTCTTTTGTCAAGATTTAACCATATGTGATTGCTGTGACTGGCACCCCTCATTTCCACACCGTATGCTCCGTGGTGGTTCTACCGTGCAGCCAGCAGCTCTGGTGCCCCGCTCCCTTCTGTTTAATTATTTGAGTAACGATGAGCACTCTCTGCAGCTTGTGACACTGTTGACCACCATCTCCTACTCTCTATGCTGCACTCCATCGGCATAAAGGACACGGTTCTCTCCTGGTTCTCTACCTGTCTTTCTGATCGCTCTTTCAGTGTATCATTCTCTGGCTCCCCTTCCTCCCCTCTTCATCTCACTATTGGGGTCCCTCAGGGTTCGGTTCTTGGCCCTCTAATCTTATCTCTCTACACAGCCCTGATTGGACAGACCATCAGCAGATTTGGCTTTCAGTACCATCTTTATGCTGATGACACAAAACTATACACTTTATCCCCCGACCTTAACCCCACTGTATTATAGAACGCCAATGAGTGTTTAACCGCAGTCTCTTAATATCATGTCCACTTTCTACCTAAAACGTAACCTTTCCAAAGCTGAACTTCTTCTGCTCCCGCCCTCCACTAACCTCTCTAAATATGACATCTCTCTCTCAGTGTGCGGCACCACAATAAAGCCTAGTCAGCAGGCTCGCTGTCTGGGTGTTATGTTTGACATTGATCTTTTCTTCACCTCCTATATACAATCTCTTGCCCGCTCTTGCCGCTTGCACCTCAAGAACATCTCTAGAATCTTCCCCTTTCTCACCTTGGAAACAAGTAAAACCCTCACTGTGGCCCTGATCCACTCCCGCTTTGATTATTGTAATTCTCTATTAATTGGCCTCCCCCACACTAGGCTTTCCTCTCTCCAGTCCATCCTTAATGCAGCAGTCAGGGTCACCTATCTAGCTAACTGTTACTCAGATGCTTCTACTCTGTGCCAGTCATTGCACTGGCTGCCCATACACTATAGGATCCAATTCAAATTGATTGTTCTCACCCACAAAGCTCTTCACTGTGCGGCACCTCCCTACATCTCCACCCTCATCCCTGTCTACCAACCCTCCCGTTCTCAACGCCTTAGAGGCAACCTAGACTCACTTTTGCACTAATTCGAACCTCCCACTCCCAACCCAAGACTTCTCCCGATTTGCACCAATTTTCTGGAATGCTCTACCACAAGAAATTAGGTCTACCCACAACTTACATAATGTCAGGCGATCCCTAAAACACATCTTTTTAGAGCAACCTACCATTCTCCCTAGCGAAAGTCATTTAGACATAGGGTACTCACTCCATCAGACTCAAAAGCATTATAAAGAATGTCTGGTGGCCACTTATGCTGCTCCTATCTATTCCACATTTCCTCAAGTTGACTATACCATCATTGTAAATAAGCCCCTGTACTTTGTGTCACCCCCCACCTCAATGTTAGATTGTAAGCTCTTATGAGCAGGGCTGTCACTATTTTGCTTTAATTATTGTATTCTCTGATAAATGTTATCTATGACTGTTTGTATATGAACCTCTGAATTGTAAAGCGCTCCGGAATATGTTGGCGCTATATAAATAAAGATTATTATTATTATTATAAGGGTCCTTCCCCTCAGTTGCTGTCCCTGGCTGTCCCTCTAGTCACCCTGAGTAGTGCAAAGGTCGGTGAGTGCACTAGACTTCACCACAGGGGAAGGAAGACAAAGAGGGGGACAGTCAAAAAAGATATACACATAGAATTGCAGCCCCACACCAGGCTGGCAAGATACTCAAAATCACCAACTTCAAGAGACTTCCTCCCTCCACTGTGGTCAGTTTGGAATGAAGATATTTTATAATTGTCATCAGGTGATGGGACATGTGACTATTTAAAGGGAAGGGGAGTGGTCACAAACTGCTACACCTGAGATAGAGCTAACTAGAGATTACTAGCAAGGAAATAGTCCTTAATCCTTGCTACACCAAAACGTAAATAATACATTTAAAACATAGAGTCTCACATGATAATGTGAGATTTAGATTCCAAACATGTCAAACGTCTCCCAAGGATTGGATACCTTATGACATCCCTACCCATGACCACTTCTATGACCTAGATGTTGGTGGACCTATCTAGTTTCCGCCTATAGCTCCATACTATTCTATAACAGTGATTCGCTACAAAAAGTGACTCCCCATTCCAAATCCCCAGACAGAAGAATCTGTCACTCTGGAGGACCCAGCACTTATGTTCATTATTAAAGCACATGGATTTTTAAAAGGCGATTTGTAAAAAAGCAATAAAATTGCTGAATGCTGGGGTCTGACTGCGAGGCCCCCTGCCAATCTTGAGAATGGGGTTCTTAAAGGGGATCTGTCAGTAGGTTTTTGCCATGTAAGATGAGGACAGCATGCTGTAGAGGTTAAGAAACAAATGTCAATTGTGTCTCTCTTATCGGGCTGTGTACTGTTGTTTCTGTATATTAAAATCTTTATTGCCCCATGATTATAATTACTGAACTACATTGTCACACACATGGCAGTCCGGCACGCCCCCTGCTGTGACTGGTGAACCTATATAGTCTTTAAGAAGACCCTAGTGGACCTATCTACACTTGGAGAAGACCATGGTGAACCTGTTTAGGCTTAGAGAATTCCCTGGTGGACCAATCTAGGCTTGGAGAAGACCATGGTGGACCTATCTATCCTTGGAGAAGGCCTTTGTAGACTTATCCAGGCTTGAAGAGGACCTTGTTGGACCTATCTAGGCTTGGAGAAGACCATGGTGCATCTACCTAGGCTTGGAGAAGATCCTGGTAGATCTATCTAGGGTTGGAGAAGTTCTTAGTGGACCTATCCAGGCTTGAAAAAGACTCTAGTAGACCTATGTACACTTGGAGAAGACCATGGTGGACCAATCTGTGTTTAGAGAACACCCTGGATGACCAATCTGTGCTTAGAGATGTCCCTGGTGTACCTATGTAGGCTTAGAGATTTCTGTTGTGTACCTATCTAGGCTTAGAGAATTCCCTGGTTAACCAATCTAGGTTTGGAGAAGACCCTAGTTGACCTATCTAGGCTTGAAGAAAACCCTAGTGAACCTATTTACACTTGGAGAAGACCTTGGTGGACCTATCTTGGCTTGGAGAAGACCCTGGTAGACCTATCCAGGCTTGGAGAAGACCTTGGTGGACCTATTTAGGCTTGGAGAAGACCCTGGTAGACCTATCCAGGCTTGGAGAAGACCTTGGTGGACCTACATAGGCTTAGAGAATTTCCTGGTGGACCAAACTAGGCTTGGAGAAGGCCTTGGTGGATCTATCTAGGCTTGGAGAAGACCCTGGTGGACCTATCTAGGCTTGGAGAAGACCCTGGTGAACCTATCTAGGCTTGGAGAAGACCCTGGTGGACCTATCTAGGGTTGGAGAAGACACTGGTGGACCAATCTAGGCTTGGAGAAGGCCCTGGTGGATCTATCTAGGGTTGGAGAAGACCCTGGTGGACCTATCTAGGGTTGGAGAAGACCCTGGTGGCGCTATCCAGGCTGCACAAGATCAATCCTCCTACAGAGCGTTCATGCATCAAGTCGCCATGGCTTGAAATCGAGCTGATGGCTGAGTAATAATAATAACGTAGGACAATAAAGCAGTTGAGGACAAGTCCTTAGTGACTAACCCCTTTAATTCTGATCATTGAGGTTCCCATTAGCAGGAAACCCTATGATCGACTTATTGGGGTATCAAAAAACGATTGTTCAAAGTGTAGAACCTTTACAGAAATTAAACTATTTGTATAAAACTATATTCATTTCTGGAATTCTGAGTATTTATCTATGAATCCCCCTTGGGACCTGATTCTAGGAATAGGACGGAAACCCGAACTGCCGACCACAAACCTCCCCGCTCCATTAATTAATGATAATAATGATTCCTCTTATTACGCAGGTTTTCATACCATTTTGCTTCCTCTCTCATCTCTTTTTATCTTGTTACCTCGAATGTGAATGGAATAGAAAATCGACTGGGAGTTATTATTAACTTTCTTTTTTTTCCGCCTCGTTCAGACATAACTCATAAGGGTCAATTTATATCAGTTTTGGAAGTCTCTCGACGCCGTATTTCATAAAGTCTTTCTACCCAATACACAAATGCAGAAAGCTTTGAACGTCGTTCTATTTCCCGGGGATCACGTCTGGAATATTAAGACAATGGCACAAAACTCATAGACAAGAAGAAGGAGAAGAGGTAAAGCAGCATAAAGAATAGAATGCAAAAAAACACAAAAAATATGCAAAAATTAAATATAATAAATATAAAAGTGTAAACTCACGCTGGAGTGGTTAGGAGCCGGCGGGAAGCTCGGAGAGATCCTTTCTGGATGCCAAAATTCCAGCTCCGTTCCCTCTTCCTCAAATATACAGGATGACTGGCCGGCTTTCACAGGGATGTTTGTTCCTACAGTCTCTCAGAGGCTTTCGGTGCCCTCCCACTTAATTCAAGGTAACCGTCAGAACTTCCACGGAAAGGTATTCTGCAGCCTCTTATTGCCCCCTCAAGGCCCAACACCCTGTGACAAATATATTCCAGCAAATGGCAAACTGCAGTCCCTTTATATACTTGTACCTTCCTTGTAAATTCACTGTGCAGAATGAAATAGCTGAAGATGTAGCAGAGCTGAGATTGTCAGGTGCAGCCGAGTTATTTTTATATCAGTCTGAGGATGGCTTTACACGTACAAAAGGGAATCTGTCAGCAGGTTTTTGCTGTGTAAACTGAGGAAAGAATGCTGTAAGGGTTAAAAAACAAAAGGCAACTGTGTCTCTCTTATCTGTGTGAGCTATTGGTAATGTAAACTAAAGGTTTTATCATCTGGTCATTAGCATTACAGGACTACTTTGGTGATTGGCACCTCATTGTCAATGCTTAATCTCTATAGAGAGCCTGGTGTGGGTGGAGGCAGCTCTCCCAGTTTACCTATATGGCTAAAACTATGCTTCTCTTATCAGTGTGTGTACTTAAACTAAAGGCTTTATTACCTGGTGATTACCATTACAGGATTATGTCATGCACACAGCAGTCCAACACGCCCCCTGCTGTGATTGACACCTCAGTGTCAATGCTTAATCTCTATAGAGAGCCTGATGTGTGCTATTGTTTACTTAAACTAAAGGCTTTATTACCTGGTGATTACCATTACAAGATTATGTCAAGCACACAGCAGTCCGACACGCCCCCTGCTGTGATTGACACCTCATTGTCAATGCACAATCTCTATAGAGAGCCTGGTGTGGGAGGCGGCAGCTCTCTCATCTTACCTATAAGGCTAAAACTGTGCTTCTCTTATCTGTGTGTGTGCTATTGTTTACTTAAACTAATGGCTTTATTACCCTGTGATTACCATTACAGGACTACTTTGTCACACACATGGCAGTCCGACACACCCACTGCTGAGATTGACATCTCAGTCAATGCACAATCTGTATACAGGACTACTTTGCATGGCTGTGATTGACACCTTACAGTCAATGTACGATCTCTATAGAGAGCCTGGTGTGGGCATGGTCAGCTCTCCCAGCTCTGTCGTGTCCCAAATACTAAATTCTTTGATTGGGTGAAACAGCTGCAGCCAGTAATCTATGTGATACATCATTGGATTCAGGGTATCTTTTCCTACATTAGGTTGCTGTCAGGAGATCTAGTGACAGATCCCCTTTAAAAGAGCAATTCAGCTCTGCAACATCTTGCCGTTACAGTTCATGTCACTGAAGAGGTTGTCAGGTTAAAACAAGTTATTAACTATCCACTATATAGGATATTATACTTATTGATCTGCGGGGTCTGATCACTAGGGAGAGCGTCAGAATAAACAGGTAGAACCCATTATCGACCACTGCTCCATTCAGTCCCTATAGTGCTGCTGTGCATGAAAATATGCTTTTTCCGGCAGCCCCAGAGAGAGTGAGTGGAGCAGCCAGAAACTGTGTTAATTGCTATGGGATTTACAGAGCACTTCCAGAGCCTCTGCTTCCTGAGGTTGTTGCCCCGCTCAGCACCAGCCTCTTTAGCTTTAATGATGGCTCACCACCTGTGTGATGTCAGGAATCAGACAGTGATCTATTGGGGATGGTGTTGGGTGGGGAAACAACCTCGTGAAGTGCTCTCTCATACCCAGAGCACTAAATGCCCCATTTGCATATATATGAAAATGCTGATTTCTGGAGATGCAGCAACAGATAGAAGATATCAAGGTGTCAATGGATTTAAATTTCAAAGGCTTGCATGATGATATTTGGGGGGTTGATATCCCTGACAGATTGCTTTTAAGGTTGGGTTCACACTCTGCGTATTTGGTGCAGATTTTACATGCAGGTTTAGAGCATGTAAAATCTACAGCATTCTACATTGCCAGCAAAGTGGGTGAGTTTTAAATTGATCATATGCATGTGTTGAGAGCCTGAGACTTCATGGCTTTGGTTGTCAAGGATGAGGCAGGGCCCCAGCTGCAGAGCACCCCATCTTCAATGAGCTTGAAAGGTCCAACCGAATTGAGATGGGGATAGTGTTTCCTGTTCTCCTTTCCTAGCTCTTCTTTTTTGGGGCTCACTTCTTGTGGGTACACCTGAGGCCCTTTATGTTGACTGGGTCCCACCTCTAAGTATTATCACTAATTACTCTTAATATCTTCCATAATCTAAGGGGACCTGGGAGCAGTCTTTACTTTGTTCACCAAAGGGCCACACACACACATAGAATTATACACCTAAAAACATAATACACATACACCGCATTCTCCAAATGGGAAGGAAATTAACTCTAGACACTGTACACACAAGCTGCATTTTTCTTTTCTTTTGCTGAATCTGTCATGAATATTGCAGTCATGCTGGTCGGTGTAGACCCACTGCACCATGGGTCTTGGCTCTCCCTGGAGGGGAGTAGCTAGGCGACTTTGAAGGTGAGAATAGACTGGTAGGTAGACGCCAGGCACCACTCCAGGGGAACTGTTGTCACTGAATCAGTTGACCAAAGGGGTCAGGAGAGCAGGCAAGGTCTCAGATGTAGACAGGGTGGCTGGAACAGGCAGGCTAAGAGGTGCTTGCAGACAGAAAGATACTGGCTGGCACTTATGGGTACCGCAGGTATGGCAGGTCCAAGTAGGAGAAACAGTTAGTGGTTGTGACTCACCGTGGCCGGGACTCCGGTTTAGACAGGCGTTCGCCTCTTCCTCCTTGTCACGGATGGACCGCGCCTGCCGGCATTGGGTGCCAGTGGTACAGATCAAAAATGATGAGACGTCTTGTGGGAACAGATTTAGGGGTTAAATTGTTTCGTGATGCCACCTATGAGAGTTTCGGTAACTGTACCGACGCTGCGGGGCCTCCGGGGGATGGAATGCAGCAAGATGGAACGCTCCCCACAGGCTGAGCGGTGATCCCCGGAAGCTGGAGCTGCATAAGATGTTCTGAGGCAGCTGCGGTTACCTTAATGCACGGATAAACAGTTCATAAGAAGTCACGGACACTGTAAGTCTCTGTAACGGGTTCTTTACTGTAACCAGCAGGCAATATATGGTATACAGTTTGTAGGTAGTGGACCGGGTGGACTCAGCAATGACCAGTGTTTCTCAGAGATCCGCAGTGTTCCTCCATTCTAACTAAGTATGATGCCGTTGTCGCCCAGGAATACTAGATCGGGTACAGGGAGGCTGCTTGAGTGCCCTATCCGGGGTATACGTTCCGGATGCTTTGGGGAGCCTTGTGTCCCTTGGTGGGTACACCGCTGGTTAGACGACTGGATTTGGCAATGGTGGGGTGCTCCTGTAAAGCGATCCCTCCACTCCTCTGGTTCGCATAGCAGAGCTGAACTGCTGCTAGCTTCGGTACCAGCAAACCGGCTGTAGATGGGCACGGGATGATTTTGGACCCGCATGTTGATGCCCGTAGTTCAGTTGGTAATGCACCGGGAGTAATGGTGCTCAACCGTGGTGACGGCAGGGAGATGGCCGGTAGAAGGTGGCCAGGGGGCCGCACGAAACTGTGCAACCCCCTCTCCTAGGTTGCAGAGCTGGGAATCTGCAGAGGTCTACTAGGTTGCTGTTACACTCCCCGACTTCTCTCGACTCTCTACTCAACTTAAACTTAAACTTCCACTACACACTACCCTTGCACTCCGCCCACCAGGACCAGATTGGCCCTCTATGCTAGGTGATGCATGCAGGGTATGGATCTCTGAGTTAACTGTGTGATTGCTGGGTCAGAGAATATTGCTGCTGCATTTATGGCTGCAATACCCTCCTGTGACGCACTCGGTGCGGGGCGCCACAGTTGGTGCGGCAGGTATGAGTAAAAATGGCAGATCCAGGTGTGGCACCCTTGCGGGTGTCACAGAACCACCTGGTGCACAGAGGGATTTCCACATCAGGTAATCCTACACATGCAACACCTTCTGTGGCGCCCCACCATGTAGGTGCCACAAAAGGGGTACTGCACCCAGAAAAGTGGTGTAGTCACCCCACTGCAATTGGAACTATGGTCACCAGATGGAACCCTAGAGCTAACACCCACACACTAGAATAGTAGGTGGGAGGGACCCTGGGAGGGTATATAGTGGCCTCTAGGGGGAAATAGAGAGTTAGCTAGTTAGTTAATTAGTTAGTTAGTCGGTTGGAGGAGTAGTGAGTGAGAAGAGTTGGAAGCAGGCAGTCGGAGGGGCCACAGCACCTGCCGCTGTGGCACCGATCATGCCGACCTCTCTACCGTATGTCCCGGGAGCAAAATGGTTACCGCAGTATGATGGCAAACCAGATACCTTGGCTGGGTTCAAGAGAAAGATATGTAGTGTACTTGATATGTATGCAATGACTGGCAAGCAGCGGGCGTTTGTTGTGAAGGGTCAATGGACAGGTGCAGCAGAGCTTGAAATTGAAACCTGGTCAGAAGCAGATCAGGAATCAGTAACCACTATCTTTGATAAACTGAAAGCTGCTTTTGAAAATCGCACCAAGTCTGAGCTAAGAATGAGGTTTTACCACTGTAAACGGAGGCCGCAGGACAGTATCAGACAGTATCAGAAACTACGCCTTATGCCTCCAGGAGGTACTGAGGACCCTAAAACAGGTAAACCCAGCCAGTGTGCGGGATAAAAATAAAATGATGATCAAACAATTTATTCAGGGGTTACAGTCATTTCATGATATCAGACAAGTGCGTTGGTGGGCCCTAGAACACCCTGATGCAGGCGTTGCCGTCCTGAAGGACCGGGCCATCAAAGCACTGCAACCCTTGGCCACTTCAGATTCTGCACCTCGTCTGTGGCAAACCTCCTTTGTCACCACCCGCTGAGATCAATATGCAGGCTGTGACCCCTGGTGACCCTGATAGCCTGCGTGCCAAGGTGTGCCAGCTAAGTAAAGACATGGCCATGCCATCAGAGAAGATCCAGCTCGCCGATAGACCAAAGGATATTCCGTGGATGAGAGGGAAGAAGACCATGTCGCTCCGTGGCAGGACCAATGATCGTTACAGCTCTACAGGAGAACCCATCTGTCGCTGTTGCCATAAAAAGGCCAATTAGCCATGCAGTTCACTTTAAACCAGCAGTCTCTGGGGCCAAGGGCCAACCCCCAGGAATAGACTGACCAGGCCCTCCAGACTGGTGTGATAGATATGTGGGAGGACGGCCATGTCTGTCCATCACACTAGAAGGCATACCCACTCCTGCACTGCTGGACACTGGCTACAATACCACATATCCTTTACAAAAGGTTCTGGTCCGATGATAAACTTACTCCTCCAGATCCTAACCTCACTATTTATGCTTCAAATTAGTTACCAATTGACCTAGTAGGGGTTAGAGAGGTAACAATAAAAGTGGGGCGGGTGAAGTTAAAGGGCCAAGGACTTATTGTGGTTAAAACTAACCCTAATGATAGGGACTCGCATATCATACTAGGTACGAATGTGATTGGAAATTGTCTGGATGAAGTGTTGTTTTTACTCCGACAGACTGCAGACCCTGCCAATGCCGGGCAGCGGAGAGTTCTACAGTAGGAGATCAGAGCCCTCCTGCGCAAACAACAGGTAAATCTGTCTGGTGGTGAAATTGGTAGTGTACAGGTAACAGGCCCAATTCCCATTGTGATACCCCCCAAAGACTGAAATGATGATCTGGTGTCAGGCAGCAATAGGCCTCAGAGGGCATCACTACCAGGTAGTAGTAGAGCCCATGTGTTCAGAAAGTAAGCCTACAATACTGACATCCAGGGGGTGGTTGATGTACACAATGGAAGGGTACCGGTCCGCATATTAAACTGTAGGGAAGAAGAGGTCAAACTGCCCAGATATTCCACTGTTGCCATGTTTTTCACTGTAGAAAACAACTCAATACATATAGTGGAATCCTTGACCCCGCCAGACTCAGTGGAGGACAACAATTCCAAGGGACAGCTGGAGGACTGGTGTCACGAGCTCCATGTTGGAACCGACTCCACTCCTTCCCACCAGAAGCATGGTGTCTATCGGGTAGTCCAAGAATACGAATGGGTATTTAGTAAACATCAACTTGATTTTGGGAGGATCAAAGGGATACACCACCATATACCCACAGGTGACCATCCACCCATTAAAGAGCGATATAGGCCTGTACCACCAGATCATTATCAACGTGCCAAAGAGATGTTGCAGGACATGAAAGACGCAGGGGTCATAAGAGATAGTTGCAGTCCCTGGGCAGCACCACTAGTCCTAGTTAAAAAGAAAGACGGCAGTATGAGAATGTGTGTAGATTACAGACAAATAAATTGCATTACACATAAAGATGCTTACCCGTTACCCCATATAGAAGAGTGACTTGCTGTATTAAAGTCTGCTAATTACTTTTCAACCCTAGATCTTACTAGTGGGTATTGGCAGGTCTCTGTTGCAGAAGAAGACCGGGAGAAGACCGCGTTCACAACACATTAAAGATTCTACTGAGTTGGCATGAAAGGCACCATAGAGAGATGGTGTAGACACTGTGGACCATGCAACTTAAGAAGAAAAGACTGTGACACCCAAAGAGCACCACTACAGCCAATCATAACCAATCAACCACTCGAGATAGTAGCCCTGGATCATGTGAAGCTAACACGAAGCAGATCAGGCTACACCTATGCTTTAACAATGGTGAACCACTATTCAAGATTCCTAGAGGTAGCTCCAGTAAAAGACTTAACAGCAGAAACTGCAGCAAAAACCTTTCAAGCCTACTTCTGTAGTCCACACAGGTATCCGGAGCAGGTATTGACTAATCAAGGTTCTGCATTTGAAGCTGAGATCTTCCAAGAGTTTTGCCATTTATATGGGTGCAAGAAGATCTGAACCACACCTTACCATCCCCAAAACCAACGGCATGTGTGAGAAAATGAACAACGTAGTCACAGACTTATTAAAAACTCTGCCTTTGGAAGAAAAAAATCGGTGGCCAGAGAAGTTACCTGACTTAGTGGACATGTATAACAACATACCCATAAGTTCCACCAATTGCACAGCAGCATACCTAATACGAGCAAGACCTGGATAATTACCAGTTGATCTCAAAATGGGAATTGTGATATCTGAAACTGATTCACCTGATGCTGATTGGGACTCCAACTGCAAAGAAAAGTACAGGAGAGTACAAGCATGCATGGAGAACAGTCTAAACCAGATCAGAGAGAAGCAAGAGCGAGATTGTAACAAAAATGAACAAGCTGCTCCCTTAACACCTGGAGAATTGGTACTGAAAAGAAAAAGAAGAACCCATAAACTTGATGACCAATGGGTATTAGAACCCTATACAGTGCTAAATTCCAACTTTGACAACAGAAAAACTTGCTTAGTCAGTAAAGACAAAGGAAGAACAACTGCAACAGTATCCAAAGATCACCTTAAGAAATGTCCAGAACAATTGAAAGTAAAAGAAGATCTCTGTATACCTCAACCACAAGACCAAAAACAAAAAGTGATTCATACAGTACTTGACGATTTTCCTGAAGCTTGGCCTCAATGTGAAGGAGCCATAATAGTACCTGTAATCACCTTTCTGCAACCAGTGGAAGAACAAGGAGGACTGGAAAAATTGTAACAGTTCCAGAAGAACCTGTTCAAGTTCAAGAAGAACCACCCATTGTAGCAGAGCTAGAGGAACCTGCAATCGGTGAACCTGCCAGTCCTGTAGTAAGACCAAGAAGAAGTTCAGGCATACCAGTGTTGCGTAGATCTACACACAGACTAGTGGATAGTGCACGCGCAACACTGGACATAGACACTAGAGCACAGCCCATACATACGCCAGTACTACGCAGATCAACCTGTAGTAACCTTGGGCAAACACCACTCAGGTACAAAAAGTAAAGAAATGTATATATGAGACTTAAATGTAAACGATATGTGAATATTAGTGTACAGAAGGGTGGAGGAACTGGACTAACCCCTATGAACTTTAAGTTAGGAAAAGAAAGTTCCTGGGGGTAGAGAGAGAAACCAGGACTCCTAAGCCGAGACACCCATAGGAATGATAGGAAATGTAAATGTGTTGAATAATTTATTGAGATTTGAACCCGTAAGCATTAAAAGTATTGAGCCTTCGGAGACTTTACCTGTAAGAACTTTTGCATTTCCTTGGACAATTTAAAAATGTACCATAGCCACAGGACTGGTTGTGGCAAAAACTCCTTTTACAGCCTGTGGCGGATGGACTAGCGCCATATGGACTGCACCTTACCCGTTTTTCACCATTTTCCTTGGTTTTTGTAATTTTTGATTTTTAAGACTCTGTTCATAATACCCGTTATTGTTGTTGTAAATGATGAAAATGTTTCTCAGTCCAGAAGTACTGAATTTATCTAGGGGTAAATGTGGCACCCCTGTGGAGAAGTGTCACAGAACCACCTGGTGCACAGAGGGATTTCCACATCAGGTAACCCTACACATGCAACACCTTCCACCCCAGACCTGAAGGGGAGCTCAACTTGCCACCTTCAGGCAAGGTCCCCTATAAATTCAGGCCCGGGGAGTAGTTAGGCAGAGTGCAGTTCCAGAGAGGACTGTGAAGAGTTCAGTGCGGAGCAGCACTGAGGAAGACACCTGGTGAATAGAGCAGCGCTATGCCCATACCAGAGGAAGCCTAGCCAGTGCAGGGCCCAAGAATGAGGGTCGGAGGCAAGGCGAGGAGCAGAGTGGGGGTAGAGGAACCATACCGGTTCACCCCAGTAAGCAACCCGGACATCGAAGTCCGAGTCTGCAAGGGTCAGACAGCCCAGCAGAGAAAGCACCGGAGAACCAGGAGACTTTAGTCTTTTGGGGACACTTGTGACACAGCACTAAAGAGAGCCAACGACTTCAGGAGAAAAACAGTACCCAAGAAAAGGTTTTCAACATGTGCCATAGAAGTGAAGAGCACAGGAGAGGTAAGGGCCAGGGTTTCAGACAGGTCAGGACCTAGTCACACTAACAGGGACAAGGAGGCTTCCAAACTCATCAGATGTGGAGATCCTGAAGTGCTTCCCGACTACCTGGAGTGTACCCTGGACAGTGTCTGCTTTATCGTCAGTAAAAGGTATGGAAGCAGATCCAGCGTGTGTGTGTCAGTTCTTCCAGCCCCTGACCCTGTCCGACCCGGAGACTATACCAGTATTCCACCTGCAGAGCCACCTCCCTGTGTGAAATCCCAATCCTACCACACTGCCCTGGGGACCCAACTCCACCTACAAGGAGCCTTATCACTTGGCTGCCCATCCATCATCCCCAGAGGTCTGCAGCAGCGCCAGTGCTATCATCGGACACCGTAGGTGGCGTCATGAGACTGTATTAGATTTTTCCCCTTTTTATTTTTACACATTTTTTAGCGACCACCAAGGCCACGGGCTCTGGCAAGCCACCCATGACATCCCCCATTGCAAACGCCCGGGTTCCGAGTACCCCACGGCCTTGGAGTGGGTCACAGGCAGGAACAGCAGGTATTGGTATGGCAATTATTGGGACACAGGTATGGTTAGCATGCACAGATCATGGAATCAGGATGCAGGAAATGGGACCTGACAACTAACAAGCGTCTCTAGCAAAAAGATCAGTCACTTCCCATTGGGTGCCTTAAGTAAATAGTGTCCTCCAGCCATTGGCTGGGGACACCTACAGAGTGCGCACACTGCCATTTTAATACATGAGGAGTGTGCACGATTGTACCCTTATTACACTCCTGGAGACCTGTGTGTTGTGCCCAGGCCCTGGCAGCAGAAAACCGCAAAGGGGACCAGGACAGATGTCGCAGGGTGGAAGGAGTGGTGACTATGTCCACTTCCAGGACCTAAGATAGGGGTGAGAATGCGCATATAGGGTCTTATCCTTTAGGAGACAGGTTTTAAGTGGTGAAATATAGGAACTGCTCACCTGATAAGGTTGTGTAGCACACAACCGGCGTGATCGCTCAGAACAATACAGCTGCTGCCAGGACCGTACCTCCACAGGTCAGGATGTTCCCTGAGGAAGGAGTTTGGGATACGACTCCGAAACGCATAGGAAAATAAACAGCTACCACTTTACCCAGACATATCGCTGTATCTGGTTTTTCTATCATATGATCACAGCAGCTTGGACCACGAGGTACTTTGTCCTGCAGAAGCACTTCCAGGACCTGGCTTACATCAGTGACCATGTGACCCAGAACCAGTGACCTTATAGATTAGCTGACACAACCATGGGAGGTATGTGGTTAGCCAGACCCAACCAGCACCCTGGCTAACCTGTAAATCCAGCCCTTAATACATTAAATAGGATTTATGGATCTGCAAGTCCCTGTGAAACAAATCTGGATTTACATATCAGCAGAGCTCCACTTGTGTGATACATGCCAGCCATTTATAATGACCGGTCACTACATCACAACATATAATCTATATAACCATTTAAACCTAGCCTTAGTCTAAGATCACAGTTTGCATATATAATCTGTAGGAGAACCTGTCAGGCTGTGTTCAACTTCCCTGCAGCACCTGCTCAGGAGAAAAGAAGTATTACATGATATCGCGTTAAGGCTGCGTTCACACATTGCGTATTGTTGCACGCTTTTTTGCGAGCACTTTTCAAAATACGCAATGTGCTTTTTGTCTGCCGGCAAAGTGAATGGGAAATTCACTTTGCCGTGCAGACAGTGCGTAAAAATACGCTGCGCTTTTATAGGAAAAAGTGCCTGTGTAAAAAGAATGACCGTGTCAATTCTTTATGCAGCGCTTTTTCCCATAGGGGCAGCACTGCTGCATCTGACGTCACAGAGGGGAGGTAGAATCCTGCTTCCTCCTCCCCTGTGTGACAGCTGTGACCGCCCATTTGATTTTGCAGTGTATTAATATACACTGCGAAATCAAAGTTAAATAAAGACAAATGTATGAAAAATAATAAAGAATTAAATACTTATCTCTCCGACTGGTGTTCCGGTGTCCGGGAGCCAGGAGCCGCCACTGGCATTGCCCTGCTAAGACCTGTGGTGATGTCAGAGGGCGTTCTGGTCATTTGATATGTATCACATGTCCGCGAGCGGCCAATCAGTGCCGGGAAAGCCCCCTCTGACATCACGGCAGGTCTTTTTCCATCAGTACATGGCCTTTGCACAGCTCCAGATGGCGCAAACAAGCCGGCGGAGAGGTAAGTAGGAAATCTTTATTATTTTGTTTCATTTTGATTTCGCAGTGTATATTAATACACTGCGAAATCAAATGGGGGCGGTCACAGCTGTCACAGAGGGGAGGAGGAAGCAGGATTCTTCCTCCCCTCTGTGACATCACTCCTCCCCCGGCCCGTAAAAAAGTGTGCTGTCTGAACAGCGCTGCTTCTTTTTTTGCGTTTTTTTGCGCGGGTAAAAAACGCTGGTAAAAGCACCCGCGTAAAAAAGCGCAAAGAAAGCGCTATATGTGAACGTAGCCTAAGTCAGTTGGATGTCAATGGAGTCAATCGTGATATTTATAATGGCTACTGATGTAAAAGATAAGATAAAGACTAAAGATACAAAAACTTTTTCAACACATTTCAGTTTGTTTGCTTTTTGTTCTGGCAATAACATGAATGTACCGTCCTGCCCTCTATGTGTAACACACGCCCGTGTTGGAAGGACGGAAATGACTACAGATTATGCTTCGCTAGATGGAACTCAACCTAGGAATATCACGCGATCCTACCATATTTGAGACTCTATGCTCTAAAATGACCAAACCCACCAAAATACTCTCCACGATCTATACAGAAATAATATGTAAAGACATATGCTTAAAGAGAGCTTATATCTCCCACTGGGAGAAGGAATTGGGGTATCAATTTACTAAATCACAAATACAACATATTTATACTCACTCATATGGGCCGACAAAATGTGTAAAGACTCAGGGAAACTCTTTTAAAATAACTACTTGATGGTATACTCAGGGGTGCACCAAGCCCCTCTGCCGCCTGAGCTACAAGACAAGGTGAGGACCATGGGGGGGTGCTGTCAGAGTATAGCACCGCCGCCCCTGCTGCCGCGGGTGAGGACGGGGATGGGGGGGGGTTGCTGTCTGAGACATCCGTGGTGTGGAGGGCTGCCGCTCTGCGTGTCTTACCTGTGCCTTGCCGCCAGCGCCATGACAGGGGGACGCTGTGTCGATATGGCACTGCCCCCTTCTACTAAGCCGCTCCCCCTGCCAGCTTGCCGCCTGAGTGTAAGGGCTCACACTGTCCAATGGACGGTACAGCCCTGGGTATACTACACCTCAACAGACCAGCTCATGGCTATCAAGCCCACATTCGAATAGCTCATGCTGCTGGAGATGTGGGAATGCCAATGGGGATTACCTCCATCTTTGGTGGCATTGTCCAACACTTAAGAATTGGAACACAACTGAAGATCTGATCCACGAAGCAATAAATCACAGAATTAAGCTAACCCCAGAAATGGTGCTTCTAAATCTTCCTGTGGGACTCCACGTTAAAAAGTTCTCCTGCACAATTTACAATATTACAGCTGCAGCTAAACTACTCATCCCAACTTTATGGAGATCAACCCAAATTCCTAGTCTCCAACAACTCATCGACAAAACTAACCAACTGTATAATATGGCTAAACTAATAGCCGACATAAACAATACTCGAACAGCATTTGAAGTCCAATGGCGAACCTCAGGGGCGGACCTACCGTGGTGCAGCTGGTACTGACCGGCTAGGGGGCCCCTCAGGCACCTCTGGTACCCTGCCGCCCCCCGCAGACCGCGATCGTGTGTCAGAGGAGAGGAGAGGTGAAGTGAGGGAGGTTTCATGCTTCCCGCGACTGATCCCGCCCCTTCTCTCCTCTCAACTGCCGCCACGGTGCCCTGGTCTGTAATGTGCTGGAGACGCAGGTAGCAGCACCCCCCAATCCCCCCCGCTCCTCACCTGGGACAGTAGCACGCCCCCCCCCAGGAGTTGAGGGATGAATAGGATGAATATGCTCCCGAGGGGGGCCCCAGTCTAAATGCAGCCCCGGGGCCTGCCAGACTCTAGTTCTGCCACTGGCGAACCTGGTCACAGTTCCGAAATAAATCTATTATTCAGAATGCCCAATCTCTTGTCTAACTTATATTGGTGCAACTCGCGAAACTGCTCCTAACCCAATCCCTCTCCCCTCCACCTTCCTCTTCTCTAGATGAAACATATGCTTGATCTCCTTTCAAACAAACTTTCCCCTCTTTCTCTTCATTTCTCTTTCTCTCTTCTTACTACTACTTAATACTTCTTTATTACAGTATTTTACTTATTGGTACCCCTTCTCCGGTTGTTTTTGAATTCTGAGGCTTATTGGTTCTTATGGACTTATAATTGGAACCAACTGCGCCTATATGGTCTTTTATCAGTATGTAATTGTACTCCTAGTCTAAATGTTTTCGTTATTTCAAATGAACATACTGTATTTGTACCAATTTACTTTGCTGAAATTCCAATAAAAAGAATTTTGAAATGAAAAAGGAAGGACGGAAATGACACCAGATGCACCTCTGACTCGCAGGTCTGTGGTTAGCTGCAGCTGAGAGGTGCGAAACATTCCCGCCCCGCACAAACCCCATAGTGAACAGTCCGGCATTCATACTCCTCCTGCAGATAACAGGTTTTATACATTTATATTACATCGGCTCAGCTTAACATTTCTTGTTTTTAATCAGACGCCTGTTTTTCAGAAGAAACCACAGAAGGCAAAGCTAAACATGTAATTAATGTACTCCTAGAAAAAGCTACATACCAACACATCATATAGCCTGACTTGGGACAAGGAATGGGGACCACCCGCTAACCCCAAAGATTCCCTTATAGCTAAACTGGAGACATTTTTACATTCATAGTTTTGAAAAGATGAAAAAAATCAATAAAAACAATATAAATATAAAACAACTTTAAAGGGAATCTGTACGTTTTTACATCTGGAAATAGCAGTACGATTATGTAGGTGCTTTTTCCCCCGATCAATCAAAATGATACTTTTTTTAAAGAGATCCATTGGGCCAGTCCTGAGAAATCTAGAGTAGAAGCCATGAAAATCAGGCTGGAAGTTCCTCGGGGGTGTGTCAGTAGAGTCTTCCACCCCTTTGCACTTCCTTTCTGATTTGCATATGGGACTTCTTCACTAGATATCTCATGTCTGGCACAACGGATCTCTATAATAAAAGGTATCAGTTTATTAGGGTACAAGCATCTATACAGCCACAGGTTCTCTTTAAGGCCATTGCTGATTGATACATGTACACCCCCTCTACCCTGGAGGATCCCTCTAATATAGTTTGTAACTGCACTATTGCCTTTGGTCTTTCATGTCTATCCTAAAAGTGTATACACAGTGTAGTGATAAAGTAATCTTTTCACGCCTTCTATTGAGATGGACTCAAGCGTAATATAAAGATTCTGGGCATCAATGTACAACTTCCAACAAGGCCTCCACCTACTATTTGTTATTTAGCATATATTGTACACATACTGTGTTATTTAGCATATACTGTACACCTACTTTGTGTTATTTAGCATATGTTAGGTGTCTTCTGTTGTGATCATATACCAAAAAAATGGATCATTGAAACCACAATCTACTTGGTCCCAGCTAGACCAAGGTGCGGAGTCTGCAGAATCTGTGGCCTTCACTTTTAAGACCACAGAAGGAGGTATTTATGTGCTGCACAATGAGCTCTCGATTACTCCCAGGAATAATCATGGATGAGCAAGATGGTACATCGGTAACAATGAGGAACAACATTCCTCCTCGTAATGGTCACAGATATGTGCAACAGTTCTAGTGTCCTGAGCAGTAGGGGCACGTTCCACTTTCATAATGGCTCATGGAACCTTGGTGAAAGAGAAAAGAGGACATCCCTACATTGCACAAGCTGTGTCAGGAACAGACAGAGCAGAGAACTGAGAAAGGGAGGGAAGGATATGGTGGGGGCATCATACTCTGTGGGGGCATTATGGACATTTTTATGTGTTTTGGGGCATATATTGTGCGGGAGGCACTGTTGGGACATCATAATGTGTGTGGGAGATTATCATACTGAGTAGAAGAAATTGAGGACATCATTATGTGTATTTAGCACTATGTTTTGTGGGGACATCATAATATGTGTGGGGGTATCATACTGTGTATGTAAAGGGGCACTGTCGGGGTAGTTATTATGCATGTATAAACTCACACGTGGGTAAAGGAAAAAATAAAGCCTAAATCGCTGAAGCCGCATCCACACCCTACTGGTTCCTGTACAGACTAGAGTGTCCCTAAGCCATACAACCGGAAACCATGGTTCGGACCTGGCTCCCTGAAAAGCCGTCAAACTGTTTCTCAGTCCTCCTACTGAACCAGATGGAAATTGGCTACATACAACTAACCAAAGAAAGGAATGAGTGCAGTGGAAGCCAAAAACATAAAACCATAAAGCCAGCAAACATAAAACATGTGCACAAATGAACAAAGAAGAAATAATAAATGCAAGCAAGGGTAAGCTAACAACCTAAGAGAAAACAAAAGCTAGGTGTAGGAAAGGCAAAGAGAAAACAACACTGATCTCTGCCTAAATCCAGGGCAGGAACTCTTTAGAAGTAATCCACATAGAAATATAACCAGCAGAGAAGGCTGGAATCAAGAGAGAATAAATAGCCCCACCCGGGATGTGATAGTCCAGAGACAATAAGCAAATGAAGACACCTGGTAGCCATGAAGGAAGATAAAACATCCATCAGCATTTGGACAGAGATCGACTAGGCTGTCGCTCAGCAGGGAAGGAAACACAGCACAAGGTAGCCAGTTCACGTGTTAATAATAAATCTTATAATAAATCTTTATTTATATAGCGCCAACATATTCCGCAGCGCCTTGCAATACAGTGGTTTGTTTACGAGCGGTCATAGGTAACAATAAAAAATATAGAGTCTTAAAATCTTAAAGCCAAATTATGGCAGTATTATTTTTGGTGGGGGGCGTCATATTGTGCCCCACCTGGGATATGATAAGCCAAAGACAATAAGCAAGTGAGAACTCCTGAGAATCACAAGCAAAGGAAGAGAGGCATCATACTGTATGGGACCGTAACAAAGGTATCAAAATGTGTTGGAACAGTAAAGGAGTTCTCTAAGAGCACTATTTGTGTGCATGTTCACAAAATTGACAGGGTGGGGATAAGGGTGTGGTTTAGCTGTAATAATATTTGTTTTCTACGTAATATTACCCATATTCCCACCCTTCAAAATTAGAATTTATGTGAACAGTATCAGAAATTAGTATGCAACCACTTAAGGTACAGGAATAAAGGATTAGGACCAGGAATGAACAACAGGTATCAGGAACGATGTCGAGATCAGGATTAATTTCAGTAGTCAAATATACCAGAACCAAAAAAAGATGAACCGAAACAGCAGACAACACCTTGTGCCCTTAAAGTTACCAGACCTGATATCTTCGGCACAACACAGCTGACCATGATTGCATCCGGGAAAACATACTGTGATTTACAGCTGCATCTAAATGGCTAAACAGCAGCGATAGGAGCAATTACATCCATAAACACCAAAGAATTAAAGAGGACACCAGCATTGTCACCTCTTGTTCTGCCCATTCAGCCTCAGTAAGAGAAAGCAACTCTAGTTTTGACACTTGTTACAACCTATAAGATGTGCCTTGTTACCCGGTTATGACATTTAACTGTGTTTAGCACAATCTGGAAGTATTCCTGCATATCTAGATTCCCTCCCCTTTAAGTAAATACCGTGTTTCCCCGAAAGTAAGGCCCCCCCGATTGTAAGGCCGCCTAGGGGTAAAGGGGGGGCCTGCTAATGTAAGGCATCCCCCGATTATAAGGCCTTACAACCGGGGGGGCCAATGTAAGGCCCCTAGCGGAGGGGGGGGGGGGAGCGGGAGCGGGTCGCACGTCACGTGCGCCCGCTCATTACATATGCACTGCATCCCCCTGTCAATCAGCGACAGGGGGAGCAGTGCATTATACGGTATATATGGGCCCCCTATTGCTGGCACACTACCCCCCTGTTCTGAGGCCCCCACCGCTGCTGCTGCTGCTGCAGACATCTTACCTAGGGATGGGCGAATCTACTCGCTAGGACTCGTTACTCGGCGAGTAGTAAGGGACTCGCAGGACTCGGTACTCTGCGAGTTTCCCAGTGATTACTCGCACGAGTCCAATGCAAATCAATATCAATCCTAGTTTTGTCAGAAACGCTGACAAAACTAGGATTGCCATTGTTTGCATTAGACTCGGCTACTGTGCCAGTGATAGCAGGGAAACTCGCAAAGTAACTGCTGTTTCTTTGCGAGCCGAGTCCAGCTGTCTTCTCTGTGCAGCTCCAGGGTCCTAGAGCCCGCCTGCTCACAGACATTATGTAGCAGTGCTGAGATTGTTCTCAGTCTGCTCATTCCCTGTGTACAGACATGAATGTCTGTGCACAGAGATGATGTAGCAGAGCTGAGATTGTTCTCAGTCTGCTCATTCCCTGTGTACAGACATGAATGTCTGTGCACAGAGATGATGTAGCAGAGCTGAGATTGTTCTCAGTCTGCTCATTCCCTGTGTACAGACATGAATGTCTGTGCACAGAGATGATGTAGCAGAGCTGAGATTGTTCTCAGTCTGCTTATTCCCTGTGCATAGACATCTATATTTATGCACAGGGGATGTAGCAGAGAGGACATCGCGTATTGAACTGCGTCGGACGGAAGAGGATTTTTTTAATTAAAGATGGAGTCCCTAATGGCTTTTTTTTTTATTTCTAATAAAAAATTTTCCTTGTGTTGTGTTTTTTTTAAAACAATTTAATAGAAATTCATGGCGGTCATGTCTAATATTGGCGTGACCGCCATAAATTTCGGGCTTAGGGCCAGGTGATAATACAAAGCTGGCCCTAACCTCTTTATTACCCAGCGTGCCACCGCTACCAGGGCCGCTGGAAGAGCGGGGTTCAGCGCCAGAGGATGGCGCTTCAATGAACGCGCCATCTTCTGGGGCGGCTGCGGGCTGCAATTTGCAGCGGGGGGTGCCCAGAAAGCTTGGGCATCCCTGCGCTGCGGATTCCAGCCCCCAGCTGCTTAGCTGTACCTGGCTAGACATAGAAATTGCGCGGAGCCCCACGCATTTTTTTTTTATTATTTCATGAATTTCAGAGTCAGAGTCTCAGAGTCAGAATCTCAGAATTTCATGAAATAATAAAAAAAAAATGCGTGGGGCTCCGCGCAATTTCTATGTCTAGCCAGGTACAGCTAAGCAGCTGGGGGCTGGAATCCGCAGCGCAGGGATGCCCAAGCTTTCTGGGCACCCCCCGCTGCAAATTGCAGCCCGCAGCCGCCCCAGAAGATGGCGCGTTCATTAAAGCGCCATCCTCTGGCGCTGAACCCCGCTCTTCCAGCGGCCCTGGTAGCGATGGCACGCTGGGTAATAAAGAGGTTAGGGCCAGCTTTGTATTATCAGCTGGCCCTAAGCCCGAAATTTATGGCGGTCACGCAAATATTAGACATGACCGCCATGAATTTCTATTAAATTGTTTTAAAAAAAACACAACACAAGGAAAATTTTTTATTAGAAATAAAAAAAAAAGCCATTAGGGACTCCATCTTTAATTAAAAAAATCCTCTTCCGTCCGACGCAGTCCAAAACGCGATGTCCTCTCTGCTACATCCCCTGTGCATAAATATAGATGTCTATGCACAGGGAATAAGCAGACTGAGAACAATCTCAGCTCTGCTACATCATCTCTGTGCACAGACATTCATGTCTGTACACAGGGAATGAGCAGACTGAGAACAATCTCAGCTCTGCTACATCATCTCTGTGCACAGACATTCATGTCTGTACACAGGGAATGAGCAGACTGAGAACAATCTCAGCACTGCTACATCAGGCAGCAGGCGGGCTCTAGGACCCTGGAGCTGTGGCAGCCAGCACACTGAGGAGACAGGACTCTTATCTGTGCGAGTTTCCCAGCGATTACAGTTGCAAAGTAAACGAGTCCAATGCAAATAAATGACAAAACTAGGCTGAAGCTTCAGAGACACATCTGTGATTTGTAAATCGCACACTACTCGCTATTACTCGCTTCCCCATTCATTAACATTGGACTCGCTAGACTCGCAACGAGTAGCGAGTCCTGTGCTCGGACTCGCTAGAGTCAAGCGATTCCGAGTAATTTAGGATTCGCCCATCACTAATCTTACCCTCCAGGGTCTTCTTGCAGCAGCCAGCGCGTCCGTCCTCTGTCCTCGGCTGTCTCCCGGATCATGTGACCGGCCGGTCGCAGTCGCGATGACGTCATGCGCTGCGACGGGTCACATGATCCGGGAGACAGCCGAGGACAGAGGACGGACGCGCTGGCTGCTGCAAGAAGACCCTGGAGGGTAAGATGTCTGCAGCAGCAGCAGCGGTGGGGGCCTCAGAACAGGAGGGTAGTGTGCCAGCAGGAGGGGGCCCATATATACAGTATAATGCACTGCTCCCCCTGTCGCTGATTGACAGGGGGATGCAGTGCATATGTAATGAGCGGGCGCACGTGACGTGCGACCCGCTCCCGCAGTGTCCCAGCAGGAGGGGGCCTGTAGGCCACACTGCTGGGGCACCCAATGTAAGACCCCCCCCCGAAAGTAAGACCGGGGGCCACTTTTGGCCCCCAAAAGAATGTAAGACAGGGTCTTACTTTCGGGGAAACATGGTAGTGTTTTGTAGGACCTCCCTCTGCATCTCTGGGGAAGACGTAGCCATGTTAGATCAGTACCAGACAGGACAGACTTTTTCATCCTACTCCATTGTTAACTCTTAACATCCTTGCCATGCTAACCTGGTGAGAGTTATACTTCTGTCTGTATGTTTGTTGCATTAGAGCCTGTTAGGATTGTACAGCAGTTGTTTTTACATAAGGATTTTGTCTGTAGGAATGTGTTTATCCTAAAGCCTCCATTTTAGTGTACTGATCCTCTGTACTATAGACTGTTAAGGGGGTGTCACACGCGTCAATGTCGTCAGCGATCTGATCGCTGACGACATTGACGGCTGATCGCTGGTGAGCTGTCACACAGACAGACTCACCAGCGATCAATTGACCAGTGACATCATGGAAACGATTTAAATATCGTTTCCACGATGTCCTGCTCCCGCTGCCAGCCTGCTGGAAGCGGGAGCAGCCTGGTCTCCAAGGTAAACTGCGGGTAACTAGGCAGCGCGCGCTGCCTAGATACCCGACGTGTACCTTAGTTACCAGCCTCCTCTGCTCACCCGGTGAGCGGAGGAGGCTGGTAACTAAGGTACACAGTCGGGTATCTAGGCAGCGCGCGCTGCCTAGATACCCGACGTGTACCTTAGTTACCAGCCTCCTCTGCTCACCCGGTGAGCGGAGGAGGCTGGTAACTAAGGTACACAGTCGGGTATCTAGGCAGCGCGCGCTGCCTAGTTACCCGCAGTGTACCTTGGATACCAGCTCCCAGCGCTTGTGACTGACGCTGGGAGCTGGAATATCGCAACTCCCGGTGTCACACGCAGCGATGCTGCGTGTCCACCGGGCGACAATCGCCAGGTTTCTGAGCTGGTTCTGAAACCTGGCGATCATCAACCAGCGATTTATCGCTGGTTGATGCAGTATGTCACACGCGTCAATATCGCTGCAACGTCACGTGCAGCCGATATCGTGCAGGCGATATTGACGCGTGTGACACCCCCTTTAGGGTTGTTTGAGATGTGTACCCAGCCCTTACTTATGCTTTCTGTACTCTACATTGTCATAGCTTGTAATAGAGGTGTATAGTGCTCAGGTATTCTCTGCTGTGCATTGTAAGTAATGTTGTTTTTTGTGATATGCTTAGCACTGATTTGTATGTTTTGCATTCTTAAAGTTTTACCACACATTGAATCGGATCATTACTCTCCATTGAACAATAAACAATAGACTACAGAACCAACAGTCTGTTTACCTGGGATACAGAGAAGGTTTAGCTGTATGCTGAAATCCACACAGCATAAAACATGGAAAAAGGCACAACACCTCTCCTATACATTGAGATATATTACCTCCATGTCCTTGTTTGATATTCAATTTTGATACCAATTTTGATTCTCCTTGCTTCATTCCTTAGATTTTTTGGATACTTTTTTAACCCTGTTTTTGTTATTCTCTTTCTATGTCTCCATCTCTCAACTTTCAGGTTTTTACAGCCTGACCTTTTTCTGGCAGATACATTTTGGCCATGTTCCAGTCTGTGCTGATCCCGGCAACCATAAACTGGAAATCTGATGGGGAAATCCATATCTTCAGGGTTTATGAGTGAAGAACAGGGAGATCTCTTAGACTCCACATCTTGGACTATCTATCCAAATCCAATCTCATAGCACCTTCCAAGATCCACGTCTTCGGTGAGAAACAAAACAAAATATTCCTTTTTATGAAAATGGAACCAATTTGAGAAGAAATTGGACAAGGAGCATCATCACGCTCAAAGCAGGCTTGTCACTAGTGTGTCTCACCCTGGGGAGGGCTCTGACTAGTCTGGAACCAGAAGGTCACAGCCCCTTACTGACTACAGGACTTTAACAAACGTTTTAATGTATTTTCTTTCTTTTGGCGCTGCAGGGGCTATGGACTATTTCCTTGCTAGCTTTTTCTTGTAACCTTAATCCTCAGGTGCAGACCTTTTGTGACCACTCCCCTCCGCAATAAGTTGTCACACGCCTTGTCATGTGATGCCGGTTATAGAATAATTTTTGTGCTGTCCACTTTGGAAGGAGCCAGTCTCTAGAAGAAGCTGTGGTGTCATGTTTTATGCAGCTCTGGAGTGCTTTTTGGTGTGTGTCTATTCCCCTTTGTTTACTCTTTCCTTGTGTTGCATTATTTGCAGTGGTGAGTGTAGTGAACGTCTCCTAGCCAGGGAGAGTTCAGGGCGAGTGATGGCTTACGCACATGATGGCGATGAGGAAGGACCCATATAGGGGCAATAGGGAGTGAAGGGCACAGACTCAGGTGAGTACCAGGAGGTGTCCCATTTACCCACTCCTTATCACCAGGTCCTTCCTTATATTTCAATCCTGCTGTCCCTTCTGTATTATGCCACACAGCAGACATCCCCACACCACAGCATGACAAGGCTCAAAACGTTATGTAGACTGTCGTCATAAAGTCACGAAGGTGGTGAGTAGCAATGTCATCTTCATGTCAGATTGAACCTTTTTGGCCATTATTCCCCAACCTGTCTCTATAATTATGAGTTTACTCCACGGTAAGGGTGCCCATGGGGTTTTGTTCCTGGAGTCACCTTTACGGGGATCAGCATTTTTTTGGATGGTGTTAGGCTGGTTGGTTAGTGTATCAATCATTGTGTAGTCAATCCCTAGCATGGCATCCCTTCTAGTGATTGGAGTGAAGAACATTCCAAGCCGTTGACCATGTCTGTAGGTTTCACGTATGAACGACTGATTACATAGTTGCATTATTGACATCATAGTAAAACTATGGAAACATTTTTGGGATATCTCTACCGTAAAGCCGCATTTACTACTACAATATGGAAAGTTGTCTGAGTTTTGAAATACAGAATCACTTTGCATTCCTAAGCACTACGGGGACATGACCTGTTCTACATACCAGAAGTATGTCATGCATGCATGGTTATCCTCGAAACATTAAAATCAAGATTTATTGAATCTCTCAAGACTGACTTGCAACAATGGTAGAATTGTATTAGGAATAACATATGACTACATCACAGCTTGGCGCTTTCTACAAGAAGATACTTTACGCTATAGAATCCCTGTCAAAACTTTCAGCCAGTCTCCTCCTCTGCACTGATGGAGGGCAAAAACCCTGAGACAGCCGTCTGCAAATGGAGATCCTGGTTTGGCTTTGTAGCAAAGAGGGTCGATATTGACCTGTAGGGTTGCTACTTCTTATAGGTGGCAGTTTTCTTCAGTGCAATGTCGATTTAAATACATCACACCTAGGATATAACTGTTTTGCAGGGCAAGTGGTCACATGCGTGTGCAAGCCCCGGGGCTGCACTTCTCTGCATAGTCAGTCCGCGCCACCTCCACAGTGCAAGGGGTGATTTTTGGGGAAATGTGGAGCACTCGTGAGCTAGAAGCCTCTGCTGTCTCCTTCTCCTTGGCCACTCGTAGGCTGCCGACTGCAAAAGACTTCCATTCCTCAGCCTCATAAGACATAGCACATCATTTAGCAGACACCAATCACTTTTCTTCAACTATAACTTTACTCAACATTCCTGTTTCATCCTTCTTGCTGCTTTGCCGCCACCATTTGGAATCTCCCGCCCTCTCATCCAGTGTAATGCCCGGGCCGGAACGTCATATCTGGCCCAGTGCATTATGGGCCTGATCACATGATCGACCTGGTGCATTATGGGCCTGATCACGTGATCGGCCCGGTGCATTGTGGGTCTGATCACGTGATCGGCCCAGCTCCGCGCATGTACATATTGAAGCTGGGCCAATCACGTTATCAGGCCCATAATGCATCGGGCCCATCACGTGATCAGGCCCATAATGCACCAGGCCGGATATGACGTTCCGACACGGGCATTACACTGGATGAGAGGGCGGGAGATTCCAAATTGAGGCGGCAAAGCAGCAAGAAGGATGATGCCCAGCAGGGCGTGTTTGGACACCACAAGGAGGGATTCATGGATCCCGGTGCCCGCCTTTCCAGTCTCCCACATGGAGACCATATGTAAGTTCAAATTCATTTTTCTAATTCGTTATAGGGCCCCTCAGAGAGGGATGGTTAGGGAACAGCTAGGAAGGTGCAGGGACAGGTAGTGATAGTAGAGAGGGATATATCCAGGTGACAGCTTCCCTTTAAGGGTGTATGGAACTCAATTTTCCCAATATTGTTTTTGCCTGATGGAGTCCAAAAAGAGAAACAGACATCCAAAAATGAGATTTGAGAAAAGTCCTCCAAGATTTCCTATATCTTTTTTCCTTAAAACTTACACCATTGGAAATTTATTAAAAGGAAGTCATGACTCAAAAAGAAACTATTCTTTATTCTTTAAATCATATTTTTTTCTTAAATTAATTCTTACAATTTTTCTACAAATCTGAAATCTTGCAATTTCTTCACTGGCTACTAGGGGTTTTTTTAGACTCTAACTTCCTATTGATTCAAGAAATCTACGTGTACATTAGCAGCAATGAAAAGGCTCTGCTCCGATCTATTATATTGATGCATCTAATGAGCGGGTGCAATGATCATTATGAGGGGGGGAGCAGGGTCAGCTGTTACATCGCCTTATTGCTATTACCAATTCTGTGTTTGTAACTGTGTATTGATGTGTTATCTGCCATTGTGTTGAGGTGCCGGCCATATGGGGCCTTGGTAGTCGGGGTTGAGACAGCGCCTCAGCTGACTCTCCAGTGCAAATATCAAGTTTAAGGTTACCCTCAGTGAGGGCTAAAACACACATGGAGTGTATTGAAGTTCTCAATGAAGATTTATTTACACAGTCTCGTAAAACACTGGCACTCACCTTAAATGTTGCTTAGTTGGGATCGTCCCGGTGCCCACAGACTCTCATACCTCAGCCCCACTGAAGAGTGCCGTGAATGCATGTGGCCTTCCATAATTAAGGCCCTATCCCACCTATGGGGAACAATCCCTAAGGAACAACCAGGACCAGCTTGTACTGTTGGCGACCCATTTGCCTGAGTCTAGGCTGGAGTCCTCTGAAACCTGCAACAGGAGAAACAGTCACTGTCTGGGGTCCTGCCAGAGGCAGACAACGAGTACCAGTACCGGGAGAACCGTACTCACAGATGGCTTGGCGGTCTCATCCCATGTCCTGGACCCAAATCCTGGGATGGCCCATAGGGTCCAGCTGAACCAAATAGGACAGAAGTTCCATTTCAGTTCCAGTTTCCATTCTTTTTCTGGGGACTCTCCTGCAGATTATACACTGTAGGCCGGTTTTGTCACTTAAACCCCACCCCTAGTGGGTGGACTCCCTAGCTAAACTGATAACACTTTCACTTCTGGAGGAAACCCATAACTCCACCCTTAAGGTGTGTACCGGCTCACTAGCTAATTTAACCCTAGTTAAATTTACCCGAGGTACCAGGAAGCAGTATCACAAACATTATATACATAAATTAGCAACATGTCAACATAGATGTACACAAATCCATAAAACATAAATATATGTACAAGAGCACAGCATTCCCCCATGGTGTGGTGGCAGCACCCTAGACAACCTTACAATTGTAACCTGCCTCTCATAAGGAGACTGCGGAAAACTCTAAAAAAGCCCAAGTGACTATTGTGGAAGCTTCAAGATTACCAATTTGGTTGTATAATAAAAGGTCATAAAAAGATATATATGGCCAAACAGTTCAAAGAATAAATATACAAGTAAAAGAAAAAAAAGAGTCATGTTCTGATGATAGTGTCCTTAAGAATCTCTGGTTTTTGGATTATTTTATTCTGCAGCACTTTATAGATGCACCAGTTATTAAAACTTTAAAACTTGCAAACCAGGTAAATAATTGCATAGAGATGGCTATTTCCCCTAGAAAACCTCCGATACTACTGATTTGTATTTCCTTTCATGTTGTTGAATGATGAGGACCCTTCATTGCCTTCAGAGCTGCGCTTAATGTGCTCCTCGCAACTTACGGAAAACCAACATCGGCTTCAAGGACGGAGCTGTGTGCGAGGGAAGGATCGGGCTCTGCCTCCCTGTCTTACATTAATGTGCTGAGGCTTTTTAATGGAAACGTACTGCACAGAAGTGACACGTTATTAAAATCTAATGGCGCCGATAATGCAAACAATTTCACAGCGGTCGCTCGGAAAACAGGTTTTCGAAAACTAAGGATGCCATAAATAATGCGACATTGGTTAAGCTGAACGTGGTAATCTGTGCGTTACATATATCATAAGCCAGTCCTTAACAATTAGCTTATAAATAAGAATGCGGACAATAAAAATAGCGCACGTTGCATGAAATGCGCTATAATGACGCTCTGAGCTTCAGAATGTGGTGCAGCTCACTAGCCATGGCTAACAAATAGATAGCTGCACTCTCAAATGCTAAGATATGCAAACATTGGCTAGAAGAATAAGGACATGCATTACTGCTAAGGAAATACATTGAAAAATGGAGACACTTAGCACATAAAAAAGGCACTGTTATGTGAGCCCAGCAAAGAGATTTGCCTTGACGCTAGCTGCTCGGCTCACAAAACTGGCCTTTTTTATGCGCTAAGGCCGGCTTCACACCACGGTTTCTGGCTGTCAGGTTGTGTCCGGTGTTTTGCAGGATGCAGCGGACACAACCTGACAACCCCGGACAAGCAGAAACGGAGGACAAATCTGCCCTCTGATCCTGCTTTTTGCCGCTGAAATTTCAGCTGGGGAGCTATCCAGGTGCTGAAATTCAGCGGTGGCTGCTTTTAACAGCCGACGCTCTTTCAGCACCTGGCATCCAGGAACTGGCATGACTTTCTGCCGGTTCTGGCGCGGTCTGGCACTGATAGACTCCCATGCTATGGGCTGTTTTGTCCGATTTTTGCATCTGACACCAAAAATTATGCAAACTCTGGTTTTGTGTCCGATGCAAAAATCGGACAAAACCGGATCCTCCCGGAAAAGCCCCATACCGGATGGCAAATAACAGCCATCCGACCCCGTAGGGATACATGGGGAGAAAATTCGGATCTGGGGCTGTCCAGTTCACACTGGATAGCACCGGACCCGAAAAACCATGGTGTGAAGCCGGCCTAAGTGTCTCAATTTTTCAATTAATTTCTTTAGCAGTGATGCATGTCCATGTTCCTATTTTCAATGTTTGCATACTTAAAGTATAAATGTCAATTCTTTGAATAAAAACAAAAAACAATACTGCACTGGTTGTTAATGATGGGTCATATAATGCTTTTTTGTGTCCATATGACTTATTTTCTCATATTTTTCTGTGCTCTTTTAAAAACTGCATTTTATGGCAGCTAATAGGGAGCAGTGTAATGTGACAGCAGAGAAGGGGTTAACAGAGATCGTGACTGAGCTGTGTGGAGCCAGATGACAGATCCGAACCAGGTGCCAAGGAAAGGGAAGTTTGCAGGGATCCTGACGTTGTGACATTGCTCAAACACTGTGCTGTAGCCTGAAGTCATCTAAAACTTTGTCACCTCACCAGCTGCAGTCAGGAGCTTGCACACTGTGTAGGCCATGCCCCCTCCCTTATATGGTTACATGCCCAGTATTCAGTGTGAGAAGCCTTAAGACGGATCTGACTGATAATGAACATATCACTGCTTCAGACTCAGAATTCTCTGATAAAGTATATTTGAAAGTTTATTAAACTCTCTTGCTCTACATTATTATTGCATAAAAATTTAAAAATGGTTATGCTTTAAGCATTTCAGAGTGCAGCTGCTTATTGGTTATAGTAAATTTGATGTTCAGTATGCATCTGTTCACATTTGTATGTTAGGAAGTGCCATCAGCTTTTTCACACTAGCCAAGAATTGACATATTTGCATTTCTTACATCACTTCATTAACATCAATATTTTACAACAAAAAAAGCACAAAAAAACCCCAAAATTGTCACATTTTTATGACTTCTCTTAACTGGTCAGGCGACTTTTGATAAAATGTTTCTGAGAGTAATTGCATGTTGTTTAGGTCAGACAAACTGATTAAAAAAGGAATAAAAATGGGGAAAAATGGCATTATTCAGCTTACATTCTTCAAATTGCAACACCAGTAAGGAAAAGTCATTGAATTATGGAAATCACAGGATGGACAGACATGTTAATGATATGTAAATGATGAAAAAATGGAAACTAACTGTTCAAAATATGTCATTTTATTTAGTATAGAGTATGAGCGCCATGTGCTGAAATCCCGGCACTTCCCGCCTCGGCTGCTATCAGTGAGGCTATTAATGGTCCTCTGAGGTTTTTTCTACTAACCTCAGTTAATTTTGTCATGAAAATCATCAAGATCCACTGCTGGCAGCTCCTGCAAATTGCTGACCAATAAAGTCCCAGATGTGCTCAAGGGTCAACAAGTCCGGAGATGCGGCAAGCATGGGAGCAGAACTGGTTTTCCTCGTGAAGGCTTCTTCACGGCTTTGTTCATGTTGTATAAGGTGGAGACCTGAGGTTGGAATTAATCAATAGAACCTGGAATGAAGGTCTATCCTCTTTAGTGATGAGTCCTATTTTTGACTTGGACGCAATGATAGTTGAGATCGGACTGGAGACCTCATCGGCAACACTACGAAGAGACCTTCACGAGGTAACGTCACACCGGTCCTACCCTATTATGGGTGACATAATGTTCAGTAGGCAGACTCCTCTAGCCTCCTATTAAGGTGCACTAACATTTCAACGTTACATTGATTTGTTGGTGTAACCAGTGGTTCAGACATTTCTCTGTGTCCCAGGAGTCATTTTTAAACACAACAACACCAGACCATATCACCTGTGCTACTGTGACCAGCTTGTGCAGCCTATATGTTCTAACATTTCCTGCAGTCTCCAGACTTGTCTCCCATCGAGCAAATCTGGGAGGTTATTAGTCGGTATTTACAAATGGAGCAGCCAGCAACGACTCCTAGTCCCAGCTTCTTGAGCTTCAGTAGAAGGCTGTTCTGTGTTCCAGTATCAAATTTCTTTGCAAATTCCAGATAAATCATATCGGTCACATGACCAACATCCAGATTTGCACTCACCTCCTCATAGACGCCCAAGCATGTTGGTGAGAAACTTTTGCAGATCATCTCTTATAATGCACTCAAACATTTTGCACATCACTGATGTCAGACTTACCGAACAGTAGTTGCAAATATCAACCTTCTTACCCTTTTTGAAGACTTGTCATCAGTCATCCTCCAATCCCAGGACAAGACCTTGTTGAAAGAGAGTCTAAGAAGATGAGATACAGCAATCGGTTGAGATCCGGTGTGTATGGCCAGTCTTAGAAGGTTAACTAAAATGTGTAGAAGTTGTACTTTGACGGGATGGGAGGTGGGAAGATCCGGACTGATGGAAAAAACAAAGAAAAAAGAGCCAAAATAAAATCCAAGAATTGGTCGTTTAGAGAACACATCTATCAATCAAGAGAATAACACAATAAAGACCTAGAAAACAGCAAAGGGAGAATAATGCATTATTGTTCCATGTTATATTCTTCAAAATGATGTTGAATAATGAGGACCCTTGACAGCATGACCTGTACCAAGGCCACATCTAATGCATAATCAAAGACAAAAGACAACACAAAACAAATCTCTGACATAAAAGACGGCCACAAACCACTCGTGGACTAAAGTATTTACAGTCTAAGACAGAAAACCCATCATGACCATACCAGGAACATTTATTTGAAGATGCCCTTGAGCATAAATGTAAGAAATGTGAAGATGAGAAGACGTGGCGTGAGCAGGACTGGAAGAAAGTCAAGTAGTAAAGACAGGTAAAGTAAATCATCAGCTTGAATAAGATGTTCGAAATAAAGAAGGCGTAAAATAGAGATAAACAGGGTAGCAGAGGATGCCATCATGGGGCCAAGTTCTGGGACATCAGTGGGTTTAATGGTTCATCAGAAAACAACCTCATCTGATGGTGAATTTGGAGATCACTTTCCCATAGGGTCTGTTTCATGGGTTGATTCACAAATAACCTATGAAGAGTAGCCATGGATGCTAGGTCTGCGCAGTCAATATTGCTTTATATGGCCAATTAGATCAAGACAAAAATCTGGAGGCAACTGCACCCCCACCAAATTGTGTCAGTGTCAGACTGGGTGTAGGGAGACACCCAGCACAGGACGACGAGGGGGGAAAAGGAGTCCCTGATGGCTGACGCTAAGGGCAAAGGGGAGATGGTGACCCCCTAGAAACACTAGTGCTGACACCTGGCTCCCCTAACAACCCATACAGTTTCTGCAACTGTCGCCGAGCAGGATACCTCTTCCCTGTCTGTCACTCAACAAAGCTTACTTAGGAATCAGACAGGGTGAACACTGATATACCCAGCTATCAAATAAAGGAAAAACTCCAAGTAGACAATCAAGCCAAATAAAGGTAGAAACACTTATCTGAATGAAGAGAAAGACAGCAAACTACACTGGGAATACACAATGCAATGCAAAGCCAGGAAGCAACACCACCTCCAAGCACGCTATCACTAGTAGTGCATCATGACAGCCAAAGGGTATAAATAGAGACAGCTGAAAGGTAGGCAGGTAGGAGACCTGATAGGATCTAGTGACCTCCAGTTATCAGCAAGCAGAGAAATACCACTTAAAGGGACAGAACAACAATTAGTCTGTGTGGCCAGACGCTGTGACCTTCTGTGAGTAGCCCCAACAGACAACAGTCACAAAGCACATACACACAAAGGTAAAGACAATAAAAGTCGCAGGAGGAAAAACAAGAGCAGGAAGGAAGCTACAAAACAACAGAGGAGAACTTCCATAACCGCACCAAGTATATAGCACAACTTTTACTAGAGAGTCTGAGACACCATACCTCACAGACCAACATAGGATAAACTATAGCTGGCATAGGTAGAAGGATTCCACAAGCAGAAATAGGAGGGGATCCGCTGTGATAGGCCTCCCCATAACATGTGATAAGAGGAGCAACCAGACAAGCAGATATTAACTCTTGACAGCCTACATATGAATCAGCACACAGCCGATCAACACCTGAGTCTTACTGTGTTGATTCCAGACACCAGAGAATCCATTGGACCGAGTTTCAGAATCTGCAGTCTGAACAGAGCCCAAATGCTGCCAGTCGGTGAAGTTTGTGCAAATCTCCGTGTGACAACAAAACAGATAAAAACAAAACTTAGGTATAGGAACATCCAGTTCCATCTTACAGAAATGACCACCCCTAACATTTCATACCATAATATTGACACGCCCACTACAGGGCAATGGGGATACTCAGAACCGGGCCAGATCTTTCGGTTCTTTTACAGGGGGACATCACTGTGGCAACCCGGCTCCGTGGCCCTGGCGGTGTCATTTAAAAATTCAGGACTAGATGACGGGGAATAGAAGGGAAAGGGGTATTCGTGACGCCACCTGCAGTGTGCGGCTATGTGTGGCCGCCGCTGCTTCAGAACCTCTGGGGACGATGACCGGCAGCTTAGATGGTTTTAGTCTCCGCAGGTGGAGTGGTTCCCCAAGCCAGTGGGTAGGCAAGTAAGTTCATTCTTTGGCCGGTTTTCATCGGGTCATCACCACCTCAGGGTGTTATACGGCCTCTGCAGCCATTTGTCGCCGCTAATAAAAGTCTCACACACTTCTTTTGGAGTTCTGTACCTTTACTGTAATGTTCCAACCAGGCCGCTGGGTGACTCCCTGTGCCAATCTCCGGTTTCAGCAGTTTCTCTTGAACCGGGACAGTGTCATCGAGACCCTAGGTGTTCTTGGCTCTCTCATGGTGTTTCCTTCACCGGTGGTACTCTCAGTGCTTCTAGCTTGTCTCACCTCTCCTCCCAGCGCCTCTAAACACAGAGCTCAGGTACCGACAGCCACAGGCTTTGGTTTTTACCGTATCCTGGCACCGTGCCTTAGCACAGCCGCCTTCTTCGAGTTGTGCCGGGTTTGCAGCCACAGGTCCCCTTTAGGATCTCATGGCCTTCCATTTCAATGGTTTGGGTATGGATCACCGCACCGTGTTCAGGGCCGGTCCCCTTTTTTTCGTCCACCAGCCCCTCCGTTCCTTCTGCCAGATATGGGTATGCAGGTAATCTAGATCTTCTTCTGCACCCCTGGGGCTCAATTCCTTCTCTACACCGTTCAGTCACTCCCTCCCGAGGCAAGCGTGACTGTGCTCCAGCCCACAGGAGCCAACACCTCCACCACTTCTTGACTCTCACTCCAACTTCCTACTCCTTTGCTGTTCTCCTCCCGACTGACTAACTCTACACTTCCTTGTTCCTCCTGGCTGAGACTGGGCCCTTCACCCTGGGTGCTCCCACCATCCCATCCCGGGGTCCTAAGTGTGTGTGTGTTTGTGGGTCTCAACTTCACCATCGAGGTCAGCGGTTGTAACTAGGTTTCATGGCGCCCGGGGCAAAGATCTATTTTGGTGCCCCCCCCCAGAGTAGGTGGGGGGTGGGGGGGTGCTGTCAGCTTTCAGCACCGCCGCCCCTGCAGCCTTTGGTGAGGGGGGGTTTGGGTGCCGGCGCCTCCCGGGGCAAAGGATCCGGCTGCACCCCCCTAGATATGCACCTGATCAAGGTACCTGGAGAACAGGGGCACTACCCTCCTGCTAATGGAAGAGTGCAGTACCCCCTTGTGGCGGTCTGACCAGTGGGGTGCCACAATATCACAGTTGTGGGGAGTGGCGGGAGTGTTAATAATAGTGTCAGAAGTTGTATTTGTGTCTGAGCATTGGGGCTGTGGGGAACTAAAAGGTCCCTATGTCTCAGTGGAGGAGATGAGCACTATAAATAATGCGATAGTTTGAAGGCTATTTTCAGATTTTGTTTTGGGGCTCAGGAGCAGCACATTAGACCTTTATTCAAAATCCTTAAATGGGTTGTCCATCTTTGTGGACAATTTTTTTTACTTAAATGCCTACAACTGATTTAAAAAATATTTTTTTAATATTGGGTTTTGTTAAAAATGTTGCTCAATTTGGTCCAATAGTCGTTATATTATATTGTCTACTAGCTGTAAAGCCTGGCGTTGCCCGGGCATAGTAACTGTTTTTAGTTATAGACTGAGTGCATGTCTGTGCGTGTGTATGTACAGTGCCTACAAGTAGTATTCAACCCCCTGCAGATTTAGGTGGTTTGATAAGATGCAAATAAGTTAGAGCCTTCAAACTGCAAACGAGAGTAGGATTTATTAACAGAAGCATAAATCTTACAAACCAAAAAGTTATGTTGCTCAGTTGAATTTTAATAAATTTTAAACATAAAAGTGTGGGTCAATTATTATTCAACCCCTAGGTTTAATATTTTGTGGAATAACCCTTGTTTGCAATTACAGCTAATAATCGTCTTTTATAAGACCTTATCAGGCCGTCACAGGTCTCTGGAGTTATCTTGGCCCACTCCTCAATGCAGATCTTCTCCAAGAAATCTAGGTTCTTTGGGTGTCTCATGTGGACTTTAATCTTGAGCTCCTTCCACAAGTTTTCAATTGGGTTAAGGTCAGGAGACTGACTAGGCCACTCCAACACCTTGATTTTTTCCCTCTTGAACCAGGCCTTGGTTTTCTTGGCTGTGTGCTTTGGGTCGTTGTCTTGTTGGAAAATGAAATTACGACCCATCTTAAGATCCTTGATGGAGGAGCGGAGGTTCTTGGCCAAAATCTCCAGGTAGGCCGTGCTATCCATCTTCCCATGGATGCGGACCAGATGGCCAGGCCCCTTGGCTAAGAAACAGCCCCACAGCATCATGCTGCCACCACCATGCTTGACTGTAGGGATGGAATTCTTGGGGTCGTATGCAGTGCCATCCAGTCTCCAAACGTCACGTGTATGGTTGGCACCAAAGATCTCGATCTTGGTCTCATCAGACCATAGAACCTTGAACCAGTCTGTCTCAGAGTCCTCCAAGTGATCATGAGCAAACTGTAGACGATCCTTGACATGACGCTTTGAAAGTAAAGGTACCTTACGGGCTCGTCTGGAACGGAGACCATTGCGGTGGAGTACGTTACTTATGGTATTGACTGAAACCAATGTCCCCACTGCCATGAGATCTTCCCGGAGCTCCTTCCTTGTTGTCCTTGGGTTAGCCTTGACTTTCGGACAAGCCTGGCTTCGGCACGGGAGGAAACTTTCAAAGGCTGTCCAGGCCGTGGAAGGCTAACAGTAGTTCCATAAGCCTTCCACTTCCGGATGATGCTCCCAACAGTGGAGACAGGTAGGCCCAACACCTTGGAAAGGGTTTTGTACCCCTTGCCAGCCTTGTGACCCTCCACGATCTTGTCTCTGATGGCCTTGGAATGCTCCTTTGTCTTTCCCATGTTGACCATGTATGAGTGCTGTTCACAAGTTTGGGGAGGGTCTTAAATAGTCAGAAAAGGCTGGCAAAAGAGATAATTAATCCACACATGTGAAGCTCATTGCTCTTTGTGCCTGAACTACTTCTTAATACTTTAGGGGGACCAAACAGAATGCTGGTGGTTTGAGGGGTTGAATAATAAATGACCCTCTGAATTAACTTTTAACGCTTTAAAAAAAAAAAAAAATTAAAAAATCTTTTTGGCTGCAGTGCATTTCCCACTTCCAGGCTGATCTACAGTCCAAATGTCCCAATGCCAAGTTAATTCCGCATGTGTCAACCAGCTAAATCTGCAGGGGGTTGAATACTACTTGTAGGCACTGTATGTCCACTATACACATTAAACCTACCTCCCCACACCAACCCCCCAACCCGCCCATGCCCACTCCACCCAAACCCACCCATCACCCCCCATGCCCACCCCAAAACTTCCCCTGCACCCAACCCAAACCCGCACCCCCATAACAATGCTGTCCCCTCGACCTCCTTAGCCCGCAGCCCTCTAAACTTGCTCACCCAAAAAAAGCCTGCCCCCCAAACCCACACTAACCCCACACAAAGATGACTAATCCGCACCCCCACCTAAAAAATAATGCCCCCCAAAACCCACCCCCTCCCAAAAACAATGCCCTCACACCCGCACCACCCCTTCCCCCAAAAAAATGCCCCTGCTGCACCCACGCCCCCAAAACCTGTCCTCCATATCTGCATCCCCCACAAACCTTGAGTCAAATGGGGTGTAAGCAAAATGTTGTGATTGTAGGTGCGACAGTGCAAATTCCTTTAGTGGACATAAATACATTGTGAAGGGGAGGGGCCATAAATTTGGTGGAGCTATGAAGGGGTGTGGCTATGTAGAGTGGGCATGGCTATGTGGAGTGAGTGTTGTCCGGGCGTAATGTGCATAAATGGTCATAATACTCATATATGATAATATCGTCCATATATGACAATATCGCCCATATATGGTAATGTATGTATGTGTATGTATCATAGCCTTGCCCCCTCCCAGTAACCCCACCCCTTCATAGTTCTGCCCCTACACATAGCCCTACCCCTTTCATAGTGCCGCCCCATGTTAAACCATGCCCTTTTGTAGCTCCACCCCTCCACATAGGGCAGGGTTATGTGAAGAAGGCAAGGATATGTGGAAATGCAGTCTGAAAAGTGGGTGTGGCCATGTGGAGTGGGTGTGGCTATGTTTAACGTGCAGGGCTATGTGGAGTGGGTGTGTCTGTGTGGAGAGGGTGTGGCTATGATGCCGATATGTAAAGTTGGTTTGGCTATGTTGAGTGGGCGTGGCATTGTGGAGTGGGCTGGCCTTAATACATACAAACATACATACACTTAGCTTTATATATTAGACTGCTGATTGTAGAAGTTAATAGGGTTGGTTACATTACCTTTAATGATTTTGTGCCACTTATTATATAAATATGACAGCCTCCCCTCCTTTTCTTTTAGTGCAGCTTTCCTCATTGAAGACATAGCCATATAATGGCGACTTGTGGAGGGACATGTGACCAGAACTGTCCATCAGCTTTATCCAATTGAAAACCTCACATGAGAAAGCTGCTTTTCTATTGGAGGAGACTAATGGTCACATGTCCCTCCACTAGTGGCCATTATATGGATTGGAGAGATGTGAACTCAATGAGGAAAGCTGCACTAAAAAGCATGGGGAGAAATTCCCAAACCTGTATAATAGGACAGTGAAGAAAAGATAATAATGTAACCAACCCTGTCATTCCTTTCACCACCAGCAACAGACAATGTAGCCTGAGGATGGAGACACAGCTGTAGATGTTACCAGGTTTTTGAAGGGAAAGAAGACAGCAGGGAATCCTTGATTTTTACCACTTACATGAACCAAAAATTTAGCAAAAAGTTTCCAACAAAAGAAAATTCAAATATTAACCCTTGACTTATAGAACTCGCTGGGCATGTGCAAACACTGGAGATACATTGTGCTAAAGGTCAGATAATTCAAGTGTCCATGGAGGTCAACATCTCGTACATACAACTTCAAAGAAATACCAAGAAAATACATAGAATATTACCTACATTGTGTCACTTCAAACTTCTTGGAGACGTCTTCTTCTTATTGGAACTTCTGGGACTTTCTTGGCAATTTGTTCTGTTTTTCACATTTTATAAAGTTCCATTGACCTTAATATCTTTAAGAAGACTCGTCCTGAGTGTCTCACCCTAGACTCACCTACAACTTTCACAAACTTACACACTGCGGAAAGTCTGTTATTTGTTTATCTATGGAGGACCCAGATGGACAAATTCTTCTGCTCTGCTACATATGGATTCCATGTTGTCTTCTTCTGGACCTCTGGGAATGACATTATGAAAACATAGATGATAATATCCTGCAGATTCCTTCACGTTGTTCTAGACTTACTTGCTGTCTCTGCTCAACTTCTAGCATCTATTTGTTTTTTATTATTGTGCTTCTGTAGTAATATCAGATTCACTAGGTTGTTTGTAGAGTGTTCTGCTCTTTGCAAAGCTTTATCAATTATTTAGTGGTTTATAGTACTTTAGCTCCCTCTAGTGGCTGAACTTTTTATCAGCATCAGTTTCTATTTTTTATGTCTCTGTTTCTTCTCCCCTTTGCAGTGCATTATGGTAGTTCTGCTTCCATCTCCATTTTCTCTTCATACTTCATACAAGAAGACATCCTCCATTTCATCCCTCTTGTGATAGCATTGCTGGTAAGAATTTATGTTGTCTACAGCCATTAACTGCTCCAAATGTTATTCTACTCTGGTCTGTTGCATCCTAAGTTAGACTCAGACTTATTTAGGTGTTGAATGCATATTATATAGCTATCAGTGATAAGTATTTGCTGTAGTATCATACCTGCTCTTATTGTATGTATTCCTATTGTCAAAAAACTCACCATAATTTCGCCACTTCTAATACCCATTGCATCTAGCAGGAGGCTGCTGGCTTCTCTGAGAGGTAGCACACGTGTCTGTATACCGGTGCTCAGTTTCCTGCAACCTAAAGCATGGGGGCGATTGTAGCACCTGCGACCAGCCATGCTGACAGGGAGGAGACTTTTGGCATTTAAAGACACAAGGCTACCATAGGAAGTCAGCCACTCTAGTCCATGTGATACATAGTGTCAGAGCAGCCTATTGGTCACGCCCATAGCTATTAGACAAGGCGGGCTGCTCCACACCAAAAACATGCATCACAAGTGGCAGACACCCCCCAGAGGGCCCAGCCTCAACTGCAAGCAGATAAAAAGGTGCAATGAAACACTATAAATAACAATGTGAGGTGTTTGTTGGTATTTTGGGCCAAAAAAGCGTAAGCTCGTAACCCACCGTCAAGGGCCCTCACGCCAAGTGACAAGTACTTCTGCCCCGGGGTGCAACACTACCTCTTAATCATAACCAGGTTATGATAAGGAGGTAGCCTACAACTCAAAATGCATAAACCAGTGCCCGGTCACTTCACCCCATGTCTGGAATGTTTTGCCTCATTTTCCTGTGTTTTTAAGACATTTGAAATAAAGACTTTAGAATTAACCAGGTTGGTGCTGGAACCTCCTTCTAACTCGTGGATTTCACTTTGGAGTTTTTGCCATGCACAAAGGGACAGGTGAGCAGGGATACCCCCTTGATTGACTTTGAACAAACTTTGTGACCCCTTCTGCACCTTAGGGACCTTTCACATTAGCATTTTGACCACACTTGCTGCACCTGACCGCAAGTCCTATAGAGAATGAATGGGGCTTGCCGCAAGTAGGCCGATGCAGATGCAACAAAATCTGCTGTGAGTTGAAAAAAACACTGATGTGAAAGCAGCCTTATTGTTCTTCATAACAAAAATCGAAGGGACAAGATGTTAGTTATGGGGGACACTATGAAAAAATCTGCTGCTTTAAGAGCTAACCAAGCTACAGTGAGAGTAGAGGTACCAGGAACTAGGAAGTGGTCTGTGTTAAATTGTCAAGTTTTTGTAAATCAATGAATATCCGTAACATTGAAGATCTGTGACCATTATATTGCTGCTTGGCAGATGTTATGCGACCAGTCAAGTAAAATACTGAAAATCTAGACTCCATGTCTGAATTGACCCTTAGAGAACGTTACCATGAACAAACTCTTTGCACTGTGGAGGTGGCCGGGCACAGAGTCTTCCAAGACGCCTGAATGTCCCCAGGACCCGCCCGCGACTACAGCCCCGTGACACCCCGTGAACAACACCACTCCATCCGATGCTCAGCATTGTGCTTGGTGATGCACGGCTGCAGCTGCCCGGCCATGAAGCGGGTGCAGTGTATGTGCTTGGTAATGTACGTCTTCAGATGCTCGACTATGAAGCTCCCAGCGGGTGCAGTGTTTGTGCTGATGTTGCAGAGGAAGTCTGGACTCTGCAGTAATGGAGTCAGCAGAACGGTGGTGACTTTTCTTTCCTCTGCTCCTCAGCCCTATGGGGTCTCCACTTTGTGGCTGAGTTGCTGTGGTTCCTTCCACTTCTCTACCACTCACAGGTGATGGTGGAAAATTTTGGACGAAGACATGTCATGAATGGACTTGTTATCCTGGTGGCTCCTATTACAGGACCGCACTGGTATCAGTGAGCGCTACTCTACAGGCCGCTCTGTCACATGGTAGTAAATGCAAACAGCATGGCGATGAGCCGATGGATATACACCGGGGGGGAAAGGAAGGCCGGACGTCATACACCGGGGAGCGAGGGGCCAGAGATTACACACTGGGGGCGAACAAAGGGCCGGAGGCTATACACCGGTGGCGAGGGGCCAGAGGGTATACATCGGTGGCGATGGGCCAGAGGGTACACATCGGTGGCGATGGGCCAGAGGGTACACATCGGTGGCGATGGGCCAGAGGGTATACACCGGTGGTGAGGGGCCGGAGGGAATACACCGGGGGGCAGGAACAAAAGTGCTGTATGTTGTATACCGGACTTGAGAGACAGGATGTTATACACTGGAGGCAATGGATGAAATGAAAGACCAGAATTCAAAGATTTAGATCTAATGTCTGTGTATATTACTTAACAAAAATCATACATAAAAACAAGTTAAAGAGATGCAAAAACCTTTACATGCAATGTGACTACTGAGAGGCTTGCAGATTTCTTGCATGGGGCTGCCTACAGAACAAGCCCATTTTTGCTAACAAGTCCACCCCCCATCTGGAATCAAATTGTTCCAAATTGACATCAAATCTGTCATAAGGCAGTCAACCGTGCCATGCACTACTGCACATTTTTATCCTTGTATTGAAAATACAGCTGATGTTCCTGCTGAGGCCACATTACTTCTAAGATGGACTGATCTTTGACTGTGAAACCTGCCACAACAGCAAGTAGGCGTAATCAGCGCAGGGAAAAAAAAGCGCCTACTCCAGCACAAGGAAATCAATTGGCCGGCGAGGCCTAAGTTCACTTCACTTTACTCGTCAAAGAATGGTAAATCAAGTGAGGACGTGTTTCTTTATTCTTCCATTGACACGTTGGGTTGAGTATGTGCCATCTCGAAGGAGCCGTCTATTGTCAGAGGACGAAGAAGTGGAGAAGATCTCGCTCGTCGCGCGAAGTGCAAAGTGCACCTGAGTTTTCTAAACTACAATGTACCTCTCCAGAACATGACCGGTTGAGATGAACCCATAACATGTCCTCATCCTGGCCCCACGTAACAAAACTAAAAGTCCCTCCATTCAGCTGCTGTTACTGTTTTTTTAAACATTTTTCAACTATTTTGGACTTTTTGCTTTTGGGAAGTTGAATTTTTTTATTGTTTTTTTTTCTCCAGAATATGGTGTATCATGTATTTTAGAGACATTGTTTGCTTGACTACACCTTACCTCGCCTACAATATATAAAAATAAAGATGTGAGCTCATAGACTCAAAATATAGTTCTCCAAAGTGGTTTCCTGACCCGTGAAGGCCAAAAATAAATGTGGCGTTCACTGGGTGTTTTTTCTGCTAAAGTAAAAGAATCCTTAACTTACTATTTATTTTCAGGGGTTGCCACATTTAGTATTTTTTTTTATATTCTTATGAAACAAGAAAGAAAGATATTGGGACACATTTAGGATTTTTCCACTCGGGTGAAATATTTTCTAAAAGATGATGGATATAAATAATGGTGGTGAAGATACTAATGCTCCAGCCAAAAAGACATTCATAGAAGACACAGAATTCTACAACAAAATAAAAGTTATGTAGGTTTTACATAGGAACAGATTTGGGGGCAGACTGGGCAATTACCTAGGGTCCTCAGTTCTAAAAGAGGTGCTGAAGACTTGCCCCAAGTAGCAATGTGAGAAGTGACCATGCAAACATTAACAGTCATCTGTGGACAATTCTTTTTTTTAGTTAAATCCATGTATTTGGAGATAAAAATCAATGTACAATTCCGGTTTCATTAAAAAGGTTGTGGTGTGACCGTAAGATAAGGTACCCAACTCATCTGCTGCAAACAGTTCAGAAGTCACAGTGGCGGTTCCCAGAGGTTGTGGTCTTGGCCGGACATATTAAGGGGTTATTTACAGGGGATAGCAGTAGTATGTGACGCCAACTAGAGTTCTGACCATAGGTGGCCAGGGGCTACTCTGGGGGGCTTCCAAGTGGAGATAGAAGGGGCAGCCAGGTCGTGTCATGGCAGGGATCCCTTGGAAGGTGTAGAGGGAGGGAAGGGATGGTGCAGAGGAGGAGGAGGGTATTAGTGCAAGAGGATGCAGAAAGGATCAGATGACACATAGTTCTTGTGGTTCTTACCCTTTACTTGTAGGGATTACAACCCAGCCAGGGTACGATGTTCACAAGGAGCACAGCCTGTCAAGCACAGAGATAATTGGAATCCACCTTGTTGAGACAAAGGGTATATGGCCTTCCAGCTGCCTTTTACCGTGCTGACACTTGCTATTCCTTTCCTCTCGTAAGTGTCCATGGTCGCCATTCCCTGCCGGGCATGTAGATGTGGGTCCTACGAGCGACAGCCCTTTGTCCTCTGGCCCTATATAACCCTTTGAGCCCTGGGAAGGTCCACAAGGTGAGTCACTGTACTTGAAGCCCAGTGACCTCCAGTTTCAGGACCAGTCCTGAAGTATCCCTGATCAATTTGGGGCTGGTACCCCTGCTGCAGCTAGTTCCTCTGCCCAGCTTCAACATCTGACAGCAGGTTTGTCTCTCCAGGCCCTTGGCCTAGCATTTCATGCTCCATGCGGTCTCTCAAGCTGCCTAAACTCAACTCAAACTCTCCTCTTTGCCACCCACCCCTAACCCAACTCCTCCCTCCTCCCCCAACATCCATGAAGTGTCGACTACCCTAAAGGTGGGTCTCTTCCGCCCGGCACTTCCCTGGCCTGAAGTTCAGATGTGTTGGGTGTAATTGGGGGTCTCAGCAAAGTGTCCTCCTCTTACCTCCAGGCATGATGTCACACATAGGAATACATGCAGTACCATTTGTGGCGGCCTGGCTGCAGGGGTGCTACAGTTGCACCATTTGGCTTTTACAGGATTTTTATTTGTCTACACATTCAACTGTGATGTGGTCTGTGGTTCTAAATCAGCTGAGAGAAGCTCAGAAAAAGAGATAAAGTTAGAAACCAATTAGATCATTAGAAGGTGCTCACTAATGGATACTCAGTTGACTCATTCTGCAGCGGGTAATAAACAGTAACACAATGGCTGTAGAAGGTAAATGGTGCAAAATTTTTAAGAAACCCAATTACAAAAAAGATTTATATTCAAAAAATACATGCATTTAAGTGTGAAAATAGAATATGGTCAAAAATGAACTAGAAGGCATTTTCAAAAAGGGATACATGAGAGGCGTGGCCAAGGAGGCATTCTAAGTGCAAACATATACCATAAAGTTACACATGAAGGGATTGGGGAGGAGGACAAGCTGCTCACCTTTATCTCATACACCCTTTGAATTCCGGGCTCCTGAAGGCGGCTGGCTTCTACTGTGAATATAGAGAAAAGGAAAATTCAGGGCCACTCGTCCATTGAAGTTAGGCATCCTTTATTCAGAGAAACATATTAAAAGCATCCTCACCGGACGCGTTTCGGACGTGAGTCCTTACTCATCGGCACTTCAATGGACAAATTTTCCTTTTCTGTACACACCATAAAAGACAGGTAAGTGCATATTCCACATCTAGGACTCACACTATCTCGAATTCTTGCCAACTTTTGGATGTTGTCATGCAGGAGGGGCATGTGTAGCAGCACATGTACCGGCCAGTCCATACCCATTTTTATTTCTCACACCCCCCACCACAACGGTTCTCCACCCACAATATTTTCAACCCTTTTAGTGCCTAGATCTTCGCCTCACGAAATGTCGGGGTTCAATAAACTGCGCCCTTTGCCAGTCTCAGTAGAATCAACATTTGGTGAAGTTGTATCAGACAGACCGAGAAGGCTGCAGCCAATCAGTGGCCGCTGATAGGCTGCAGCAGTCACGTAATGCCCAGAAACAGGATTAGACACAGTAGTGAGTGTAGAGGAATGACGTAAGTTTAGGATGTCAGTATAAGGTGAGTGTGATGCTAGCCACTACAAAAACATAGATATGACAAAGTCACTACTTATGGGATAAAAGGCAAAACGGTAGTCAGATGATCCGGGGTCAGTTCCAGGAGAATCCTCAAAATCCGGGGGGAAGAGAAAGTGAAATGGAGAGCATGATGGAGAATCCAGAATTCCAGGAGAGCATGATGGAGAATCCAGGGGCTAAAGAAAGGCTTAAACAGATAACAGGCCAGGGGTCAAAATACCAGGAGAAAGAAAACAGAGTAGTCAAGCAACAATCCAGGTCAGCTAACATGTCAAGGTATAAACAGGAGAGATGGCCACACAGCACTTCAGGCAAATGTATACAGCATTCTGGGGAATGCTACTGAGTTAAGTTACAAAACAATCACAGGACGTAGAAACATCTGAGTAATCCAACACTTCCGAGGACCAGCAAGGAGTAAAAAAACTCTCAACATAAAATACTGACATCTGCACACACCCAGGTACCAGTAACATACAATAGTGTCCTAGAAGTGCAGTATATTACACACTGTGGGCCCATTGAGAATGGGTTAACATCGATGCACCCTTGTGACAAAAAGTCATAGTTTGTACAGGGCAAGCCCTTTAATAAAATGCACAAGAAATGCAAGAAATAAGGAGCAGCTTGTAATACACAGATTTCTAAGGCTTGTTTTGTACATGAGTCTTTGGATCCAGCATTTTGTACGACGGCAACAATTACATTTCTTAATAAACATATGTTCAGCTTGCTTTAAAGAGGGAAAGCTCTGGGATGTGTGTTAATTATTTGATGCCACGTTCGTTAACCTCAGTTGTTATGGGAATAGCAATTAAAATGAGATTCAGGAGCTATGAAGACAAAATGTGAAAGCCGCATCCCTAATGTAATATATGTTTACATGAACATCTATAAAGTGCTGATTTTTACATCACGGAGACACAATTCTGTTGTTTCTCTCTAAATATCCATGTCCTCCAGTCCAGTCTGGACACCAATGTAGAGGGCTGCATCCCAATCCCTTAGGTTAGTTCATTTTTGCAATAAATATTACAATGTGTAAGTATTTGGTATTGTTCTGACCTCCCAATTTCCCCAAAAATTGACCATTAAATACAGTAATAGACAAGAAGGAGGGAGTTGCAGCTGAAGGAGGAGAGAGGGAGGCCCTAAAAGATAACCTTTCACCAGGTCTAAAGTGTCAACGTTGTGCTGTACCTTTTATCTAGTGCTCATATTTCTGGTCCTTACAGAAGGGCATTGCTCATAGGGTAATAATATAGGCAACCTACAGAGCCACCCCAGAGGATCCTGTGAGCCACACCCCCTTGTATAGACCATAAAAATGAGCTCTAAATATAAAGGTCCTATCTCCTTGGAACTAAACCGCAGATTTACAAAAAAAAAAAAAAAAAGAGGGAGCAGTGGGAGTAAAATAAAGGATAAAAAGTTTAACCCTTATTATAGATAGAGTTAACCAAGTTAACAGTATGTTGTATTTCATTTGCACTTCATCCATCCCACCCCCCACCCTCCCCTCAATATTTTCTTTTTTAATCTGCCATAAGGTTCAAGAAATTATGGGTAATTTTTTTTACAAAATATTATGGTAATTACTAAGGGGCGAAAGGGCCTATTGGATCCTCTAGGGTGTGCCTTTAGGCTACACTGCATTATTTGCTTGTAGCTGCTGTTTCACCCGCTCTTGCTATTATATATAGGGCAGGAGTGGTGTGCCGGACAATACTTGACATGGCCGTGATGGGGCTGGAGGTGCCCACACTGGATAAATTTGCTGATTGGCTGCTGTGCGGCCTTTCAACAATCTTTATTTGGATGGCATAACCGAACCGGTTGTACAGTAAAACGTCTGTGTTTGGGGTTCAGCACCAAGCACAAGGTATTCAGTATGATTCCCAAACTTTACAGTTTGGACTCACTCATCCCTACTCCTGAACATAACACAACTCTAACGCAACGCAGATCAAAGACCGTTTAAAACTACAGGCCCCCTTAAAGAAATAAAGGATCCAGACCAGAGCTACTTAACAAAAAAAGGCCGAGTCAGACTATAGTCTCAAATAAATGCAGACCTCCGGTGTGACTCTGACCCCCTTTATGTGTAGACTCCACTCTAGGCTCCTTAAACTAATACAGAATCAGGCAATCAGTTGCAGATACCTCTCCACCTTCCTGCAGTTCTTTTTGCTTGCTGTAACATAGTCTGCAGTGCTGGCCGGTTTAATGAAGACTGCGGAAATTAGGAAAGTTGAGTATTTAGTCAGGATCAAGCACCCTGGAGACTTGACAGCTCTTTCAGGAATCTCATTTTTACAGGCGCCCCCAAGATGCTCAAGGAACAGCGAACAAGTAGGATCTAGATACTCCACTATGCAGAGGCTTTTACGTGAACCAGCATGGGCTGAGAAGACACACAAGGATGTGTTGAAGGGAATCTGTCAGCAGGATTTTGCCCCCCAAACTATTCATATGTGCATGTAGCTCTTTAAAAGACAAGTTCAGCAAGACCTTTACATGGTCAGTATATCCAGATGAATTACACCCCAGCGTACTGAAGGAGATAGCAGAGGACATTTTTGAACCACTCTCCATAATCACTGAAAATTCTTGGAGAACAGGAGAGGTCCCAGAGGACTGGAGAAGAGCAAATGTTGTCCTTATCTTCAAAAAGGGGAAGAAGTTGGTCCCAGGGAACTATAGACCTGTGAATGTGACCTCTATGCCAGGAAAGATCTTTGAACAAATTATTAAACAATATGTTTGCAAGTACATGGATGACAATGAAGTGATTAACCAGAGCCAGCAAGGGATTGTGCCTAAGAAATCATGTCAGAATAACTTAATTTCCTTCTATGACAGAATCACTGACTGGGTGGTCATGGAAACGCATGAGACATAGTATATCTTGACTTCAGCAAAGCATTTGACAAAGTATCTCATACCATCCTTATTGAAAAATTGACCAACTGTGGAAAGGACAAGGTAAGTGTTAAGTAGATTCATAACTGACTTGGAGCCAAAGAGTGGTCATAAATGGCTGCACATCCAGTTGGAAGAAAGTTTCAATTGGGGACCACACGGCTCTGTCTGGGGCCCTGTGTTGTTCAACACCTTTATCAATGATTTACATATAGGAATTGGGTAAACTGAATAAATTTGCTGATAACAGAAAGATAGGGGGGGATAGCTAATACTAGAGAAGAGAGAGAGAATTCACAAAGATCTAAATGAACTGGAACAGTGGGCAGCAACTAACGGAATGGTTTATAACAGGGAGGCATGCAAAGTCTTTTGTCTTGCCAAGAAAAGTGAAAAAAGCATCTACAGAATGGAAGGAATAGGGGGAAGAAACAGCACATGTGAAAAAGAACTGGGTATACTAATAGATCACAGACTAAACAGGAGTCAACAGTTTGATGCAGCAGCAAAAAGGCAAAAACAATTCTGGGATGTATTACAGAAGCATCCAGTCTAGATCACGGGAAGTCATTATTCCCCTCTACTCCTCTTTGGTCAGACCTCATCTGGATACTGTGTCCAGTTCTAGGCTCCACACTATAAAAAGACATCAACAAACTGGAGCAAGTTCAGAGAAGAGCAAGCAGAATGGTGACCGGTCTGCAAACCATGTTCTATGAGGAACGGTTACAGGATTTGGGAACGTTTAGCTTGCCAAAAAGAACACCAAGAGGAGACTTAATAGCTGTCTACAAACATCTCAATAGCTGTAACACTGTAGAGGGATCAGCTTTATTCTAGGGTAGTCACACTGTAGAGGGATCAGCTTTATTCTAGGGCTTTCACACTGTAGAGGGATCAGCTTTATTCAAGGGCTGTCACACTGTAGAGGGACCAGCTTTATTCTATGGCTGTCACACTGCAGAGGGACCAGCTTTATTCTAGGGCTGTCTCACTGTAGAGGGACCAGCTTTATTCTAGGGCTATCACACTGTAGAGCGATCAACTCTATTCACCTTTGTAGTAGGAAAGACTATAAGCAATGGGATGAAACTGAATGCAAGGAGACACAGATTAGTTATTAGAAAATACTTTTTAACAGTGAGGGAGGTCAATGAGTGAAAGTGGCGGCCAAAAGAGGTGGTGAGTTCACCTTCAGTGGAAGTCTTCACACAGAGGCTGGACAGACATCTGTCTAGGATGATTTAGGGAATCTTGCGATGAGCAGGGGTTGAACCCGATGACCCAGGAGGTCCTTTCCAACTCTACCTTGCTATGATTCCTGAGAAATCAGTGTTTGAATAGATGTGCAAATGAGGCTGAAGAACTATTGGGAGATCTAACTCCTCCTTTTTTATCAAATGAGTTGCAAAATGAATAGAAAATCTAGTCCAGACATTGACAAGGGTAGAAATAATGATTTTTATTTGAAATAATAATTTTCTCCTTTAAACTTTGCTTTGACCAAACAATGCTCCCTTTGTAGCAATTCCAGCATTGCATTTTGGCATTCTAGCTGTTAATTTGCTGACGTAATCTTGAGAAATGTCCCCCCATGCTTCATCAAGCCGCTCCCACAAGTTGGATTGGCTTGATGGGCACTTTTTGCGCACCATATGGTCAAGCTGCTCCCACAACGGCTCAATGAGGTAGAGATCTGGTGACTGTGCTGGCCACTCCATTACAGATAGAATACCAGCTGCCTGCTTCTTCCCTAAATAGTTCATGCATAATTTGGAGGTGTGCTGTAGGTCATTGTCCTGTTCTAGAATGTAATCTGCTCCAATCAAGCGCTGTCCACAGGGTATGGTATGGCATTGCAAACTAAAGTGATAGCCTTCCTTATGCAAAATCCCTTTTACCTTGTACAAATCTTCTACTTTACCAGCACCAGAGCAACCCAACACCATCACATTACCTCCACCATGCTTGACAGATGGCGTCAGGCCTCTTCCGGCATCTTTTCAGTTGTTCTGTGTCTCACAAATGTTCTTTTGTGTGACCCAAATACCTCAAACTTTGATTTGTCTGTCCATAAAACTCTGTTCCAATCTTCCTCTGTCCAATGTCTGTGTTCTTTTGCCCATATTATTCTTTTCCTTTTATTAGCCAGTCTCAGATATGGCTTTTTCTTTGCCACTCTGCCCTGAAGGCCAGCATCCCGGAGTCACCTCTTCACGTTAGACGTTGAAATTGGCCTTTTATGGGTACTATTTAATGTAGCTGCCAGTTGAGGAGCTATGAGGCGTTGATTTCTGAAACTAGAGACTCTAATGTACTTGTCTTGTTGCTCAGTTGTGCAGCGGGGCCTCCCACTTCTCTTTCTACTCTGGTTAGAGCCTGTTTGTGCTCTCCTCTGAAGGGAATAGTACACACCGTTGTTGGAAATCTTCAGTTTCTTGGCAAGTTCTCGCATGGAATAGCCTTCATTTCTAAGAACAAGAATAGTCTGTCGAGTTTCACACGAAAGTTCTCTTTTTCTGGCCATTTTGAGAGTTTCATAGAACAAATAAATGTAATGCTCCAAATTCTCAACTAGCACAAAGGAAGGTCAATTTTATAGCTTCTCTAATCAGCCAAACCATTTTTAGTTGTGCTAACATACTTGTACAAGGGTTTTCTAAACATCCATTAGCCTTCTTACACAGTTACCAAACACAATGTACCATTAAAACACTGGAGTAGTGGTTGTTGGAAATGGACCTATATACACCCATGTAGATATTGCATTAAAAATCAGACGTTCGTAGCTAGAATATTCATTTCACACATTAACAATGTATAGAGTGTATTTCTGATTCATTTAATGTTCGCTTCATTGACAAAAAATGTGCTTTTCTTTCAAAAATAAGGAGATTTCTGAATGACCTCAAACTTTTGAACGGTAGTGTATATTTAAAAGATCATACATATATATAGTTTGGGGTGTGATATCCTGCTCAAAGATTCTTTTTAAGGTTGGAATTTGGTTGGCGCAGTGACAATGCGTTTCTCCTTCTAGTGTTAAACTGATGCATTGTGAAAGCAGGTGTAATGCAGTCCCCTCTGTGTGCCTTAATTACTTGGAATTGTTATGGTTTTTCTATTTTGGAGCTTCCTAAATTATTAAGTGTGAATATATACAATATACAGAGAAGTCTTAAGGAAACCGTGGGACAAAATTGTTGGCTGCATGGCTGATACAAGAGGCATTTTATAGAAAATAATTTATTGATGTGTTCCAAGGTCGCACAGACCCCCTTCTTCAGGAGAGTAACAATAATGCAGAATTGCAAACAATTGTAATGCCCCAGACTGGGGATTACATTAGTATGTGTAGCTTTGATAAAATTTGGTGTATGGATTAGGATGATTTTGCACTTTTTACATACAAAGTATGCTACGGTCTCTGACAAGTGTGCAGGGATTATCAATTATCATTTATAAATAATTATTTATCATTCATCAATTATCAATTATTTATCAATTATCAGTTATCCATTATCAATTATCATTTATCAATTATCATGTCAATTATCATTTATCAATTATCAGTTATCGATTATCAGTTATCAATTATCAATTATCATTTGTCAATTATCATTTTTCAATGATCGTTTATCAATTATCATTTATCAATGATCGTTTATCAATTATCATTTAGCAGATATCAATTATCAGATATCATTTATCATTTATCGGTTCTTAGTTGTCAGTTCTCAGACTGAGATCTGACCATTCTCATAGTCATTTCTCATATATCACACAGTATTTCTGATGTCTGACTTTGAGAAATGACCATGTCCTAAAATGAACACCGTAGTATGCAGCTTGCATAAGGGTTAAAACTCCCCGTCTAGGTGGTAGAGTAGTAACAGGTTGGGTGGAGGGAGTTTAGTGCACAGAAGTTACTCAGTGTGAGACCTGCAAGTCAGAGTGCAGTAGAGGGCAGAGGGAGGGCAGCCGTCAAAATGTAGGGAGTACAGCATCTTCAGCAGGCAGTCTGGTTAGTGGTCTGGGGACCCATACAAATAAGTAAAATGATGTTCTAGTTTACCATCCTTCTGATTACGGACTCTCCTGTTAACCTCCACCACACTAACATCACATGGAACACCAACTAATATCATCATTACCAGCGTGAACCCCCGCATGCGCACAGCTGCATGCCTTTACCACTGTCACCAGGGTCAGTCACTGGACACGGCCACCACCACTGCTGACACCTAAAATGATCCGACCTTCTGCTCAGTGATTGAGTTTCCTAGCCCAAGTCGTGACACAATAAAAGTTAAAAATAGACATAAAAGCCCGACGGACTTCTTGACAGAATCCGATGCGGCATGAGAAATAAACTAAGTATTTTACAGGAAATAAAACATATCTAAATAGAAACCACACGTGTATCATTATGGGATTAAAGCAATTTATGATTTCTAAACGTTATCAAATAGGAAAGTAGAGCAACGCATGTAGGGATGATGAAGCCAACCCTAGAAGGCTGAATATTGGGGAGAGTGTTGTGAATCCATTAAGGAGGAATTCTGGTTGTGAGCTCCCTCTTGTGGTTGTTGCTGGTAATACAGCTGGCTGTGTGTTGGAGAGTTCTACAGCTGATCTTGATGATTGGCAGTCAGGTTCAAATTGGAGCGTATAGTGGTTTGAAGCTGATCAGTCCTTGCCAGTTGTGAATGTTCCTGGAGGTGTCCACACCTTTTCCTGGTTTCTCCTGGTCTGCTGAAATCCTTGCAAGCTAAGTGAATGTTTTTTGTTACTTTGTGGCGCACATGCTGTGTGCTTGTGGATCTGTTTTGAGTTTCTCTTGTTCTTAGTTGTGGGTTTGAAATTTAGTCTTCATATTTGTTTACCTGCTGTCAGTTAGGAAGTTTTCTTCCTGGACAGAAATTGCTATTCACTGTTATCTGCCATTTCCAGTGTTATTGGTATTGGTACTTGTTTATTTTTGTTTGTTTCACAGAAGTTATGCAGATATAGAGAGCGGCAACTCTTAGTGGACTCTGGGTAATTTTTGACACTATCTGCTGTTGGAGATTTTTTTTTATAGTATTTTTTTTTTTTTTCAACAATAAATTTTATTGAGTTTTATACAATACAAAAAAAGAGAAACATCATTCGTCAAGTATTTTGCGAAAGTGCAGCAAATACAACAATGTGGGGGGTTAAATGCAAACCGAATGTTAAGTAATGGTTTATTTATGGCGAGAGACTTGGGATGGTAGATAATTAGCGTCCATATCGCCAAATGCATCCTCAAGCCTTGGTAGTGTCCCTCCACCACTTCCTCGCAATCAGCATAGTCTGAATCATTTCCCACTCAAGGGACCTCCTTCCAAGGGGGGTCGCTAGTGGTAGTCATCTCCCCACTGCATCTGTCAATAACAGTTAAATAACGTATGGGGTGATGATCACCCTAAAAACAAGAAAAGTAACAATAGAGAAAAGAACAAAAGATGGGGGAATAGGAAAAAGAGGTGAGGAGGGGGGGGGGACCAGAAGAGGGGGGGATAAGGGGGAAAGGGAAGTAAAAGGGAAAAAGATTTCCAGGGCCAGGGGGACAACTCCATCCTCAGATACCCTCCTGGGCGGCAAAATAGTCCCAAGGGGCCCAGACCTGGTTGAATTGGTCTACTTTGGCCGCCATCAAGGCCGTCAGATATTCCATCCTTCTGATGTCTAACAGCCTGGTGAACAAATCCCTGAGGGAGGGTGGATCCAGTCTCCTCCAGAAAAGAGCAATCAAACATCTCGCTGCAGTTAAAATATGCAGGAGAAGCTTGGAGGCCAGCTTACCCACCCGTCCAATGTGTGCATTAAGAAGGTATATCATTGGGTCTGGTTCTATGTCGATATACAGAATCCGCGTGATAAGGTTTCTAACGGAGTTCCAGAATTCCCTCAGTCGTGGACATGACCAAAAAATATGGAGTAGGTCGCCTACATCTCTACTACACCTCCAGCAAGTGTCGGGTAGGAGGGGGTTTAATTTATGAAGGAATTCTGGAGTATGATACCAAAACATCATAAGCTTATATTGGTTCTCCTTATAGAGTGTGCATATGGAGGTTTTAGATGCTCTATCCCAGATGTATTGCCAGGTCTGTAGGGGAATCTGTCTGCCCAATAGGGCCTCCCATTTTGTCATGTAGGAGAAGCTCCCATGGTTGCCGCTACCCAGGACTGCTAATAGTTGGTAGATTTCTGAGATCAAACCTTTAGTGCCCGTTCCCCTCCTGCATATTCTTTCAAATTCCGTTGGAACTGAGACCCCTGAGGTACCATATAGAGAGGAGGCAAAGTTCCGGATCTGAAGGAATTGATAAAAGGCTCTATTGGTGAGAGGTGGGATTTGTTTCAGATCCTCAAAGGATCGAATCCCCATAGTCCTCCTGTCTACTATATCTGCAAATCTAAAAAGGCCGGCGGACAACCATGGGTGAACCATTGCCGATTCCATGCCTACTGATAGCAGGGGTGATAGACAAAAGAGACCATTGGCGATGATGGAGAGGCCAGGGCAAATCTCTTTTGGCAATGCCTCCAAACTTCCCAGGTCACCTGCATTGGGCCCAGCAGTGGGACATGAGGAACCACCTGGGCGGGCGGCCATAATAAGGAGTTTGGATGCACCGGTGCTAACCATAATTTTTCAATTTCCGTCCATTTATTATATGCCCAAAGAGCCGACCAGGACGGGATTCTTCTTAGGTGCGCGGCCCAGTAGTACCGCACTATGTCCGGGACCGATAGGCCACCCCTAGATCTATGGGTTGTCATAACGTCCTTTGCTATTCTATGTCTCCTATTATTCCACACAAATCTCATAATGGCCGTCTGGAGGGATCTAAGGTCCCCCAGAGGGACTGTCACTGGTAAGGTCTCGAAGTAGTACAGAAGCTTGGGGAGTAATGTCATTTTTACTGCCGCAATCCTGCCCAACCAGGACAAGGATAACGGTGCCCATTTAAAGAGGAGAGCCCTCAACTCCTTAAAGAGCGGGGGAAAATTGTGCTGATATAAAGTGCCAAAGGAGGTCGAAATATTAACCCTTAGGTACTTTATAGTGTCTGTCTTCCACCTAAATTTGAAGTTCAAGGTCAGATACTCCATTATGTCTGGCGGGATATTGATGGGTAGGGCCTCTGTCTTACTCCGATTGACCTTATAGCCTGAGAGAGAGCCGTACCGCCTCAAGGTGGACATCAGGTTAGGGAGGGAGACGTGGAGGTTCGTCAGGGTAAGGAGGACATCGTCAGCAAAAAGGGATATTTTGAATTCCTTCGTGCTGAGGGCCACTCCTGAGATATTTGTGTTGTTACGGACATCTGCCGCCAGCGGTTCAATACATAAAGCGAAGAGGAGGGGGGAAAGTGGGCAACCCTGCCTAGTCCCGTTAGATATGGGGAAGGAGGGGGACGTAATAAAAGGGAGTTTAATAGATGCTGAAGGGGTTTTATAAAGGGCTCTAATTGCAGTTAGGAATCTCCCCGAAAGGCCGTAAGACTGGAGGCATGCGAACATGAAGGACCAATCCAGGCGGTCAAAAGCCTTCTCGGCGTCTAAGCTCAAGGCCAGCATCTGTTGGCTCCGTCTGTTGGCCACATCTATCAGGTCTATCACTCGTCTTGTATTGTCACCACCTTGTCGGCAGGGTATAAACCCTACCTGATCTTTGTGGACAACCTGTGGGAGCCAAGGGCCTAACCTGTTTGCTAAAATTTTTGCATATATCTTCATGTCCGAATTCAGCAGTGCAATGGGCCTATAGTTAGCGCAATCCATCGGGTCCCTAGGGGGCTTAGGGAGGAGTATCAGATGGGAATGTGACATAGAAGGGGGGATCTCCGCACCATCCATAAAGGAGTTAAATAGGGAGGTCATATGAGGGAGGAGAATTTTGGAAAAAGTTTTGTAATATAAATATGTAAGACCATCTGGACCTGGGGCTTTACCCTGAGGGAGGTCCTGTAAAATCTCTCCTACCTCTTCGCACGTGATCGGTTGATCCAGGGATGCAAGAGCCTCCACTGGGAGTTTAGGAAGATTAAGACTAGCCAGATAAGCCTCCACGTCTCCACTCCCCTGAGAGAGGTCCCCTCCACCGCGGTCCCCGAGATTATAGAGACGTGTGTAATAAGAAAGGAAAACATTAGAAATGCTGGACGGATTGTGATGAATCGTGCCATCCGTGTCTCTTAAGGCCTGTGGGCATGCCCTAGAGGTACGTTCTTTTAATCGTCGCGCTAGTAGGGAGTGGGCTTTGTTCCCTCTTTCATAATATCGTTGTTTAGAGTATAGGAGTAGTTTTTCCACTTTTTTAATCGCTGTATCCTTCAATTTTTCGCGTAGGCTTAATACTTCACGTAGTGTGGAGAGAGATGGGTTAGCCGTCAATTTGGCTTCTAGAGACACCAGCTGAGCGGTCAGCATGCGGCGCCGGTTAGCGTCGTCTCTTTTAACTTTAGTACCTTCCCTGATACAGTGCCCCCTCATCACCGCCTTATGAGCTTCCCATAGCACTGATTTTGATGAGACCGAAGTCTGATTAAACTGAAAATATTCCTCCATGTGCACCTGCAGCGAGGCCCTGATCTGGGAGTCCTTTACCAGAAATTCATTCAAGCGCCACTGACCGAAAGATCTCTGGGGTCGGGAGTCCCTAAGATCAAGGATCACAGGGGAATGATCTGACCAAGTTATAGATCCCAGCTCAGTGCCAACCATCTGGCGGAGCAAGGCACTGCTAACAAAAAAGTAGTCAATTCTTGTGTGCGTCTGATGGGGGGCAGAGTAGTAGGAAAAGGATCTCTCTCCAGGGTGATCCACTCTCCATGCATCAAATAGGATCTCCTCTCTGACCAGTTTCCTAAATGATAGGGATAGCCTCTGTAGGCCGTCCGAAGGGGGGGTTCCCCTGATTGAATGGCGGTCTTGTGCACATGAGAAGGGAGCATTGAAGTCCCCTCCCAATAGAATTGGAGCTGGGGGGAGACCACGGATAAGGGAGAAGATCCTCCTAAAAAAGGGAACCTGTCCCGAATTCGGGGCATATATGTTTGCCAGAATCAGTTTCTGAGGGCCCATTTGGGCCTCCAGAATCACATATCTGCCCCCTGGGTCACTATGCGTTTGTTGGACCTGAACCGAACAGTTAGCTGAAATCAAGATGGCAACTCCCCCCTTCTTGTTATTGGAGAATGCAGAGTAACTGGACGGGTAGGCACCCTTGGCAAAAGCAAATGAGCCCCCGGCATCGAAATGCGTTTCTTGGAGGAAAGCTATGTCTGCCCTCAGGGTTTTCAACTCGTGTAATGTAAGTTTGCGTTTGCGGGGTGAGTTAAGACCCCGTACGTTAAGTGTTACTAACCGTACCATAGGTGGTAATCTGTAGGCGAAGTATGATGTTGGTGGAGGCATCCCTGGACCTGGAAGGGAAGGGGGGGGGGGGGGAGGATAGGAAGAAAGAATGAAAGCATCAAAACAACAAATACATATAAACATCAGAAGAGAAAAGAAATTTAAACCAGTCCTAGTGGACATAATTTTCCCGGACGATTGGGAGGGTTGACCCCGACGCCTATCAGGAGTGGGGGGAACCAAGTGAATTTCAACCCACCTCGGTGTCCAGGAAAAACAGAGGGGGAATCTACCTCGGTCAGCAAGGGCCGGCGGGCACAGCGCCTCAGTTCGAGGGGGGAGGAGCTAGGCTATGACCCCCGTCGAAGAGTGGACGTCTTAAATGATGCCGTGAGGGATCCCGCCAGCATTGAATGAGAGGATCTGGGAGAAGACTAGCAACCCCAGATCCTTTAGTGGGAAAATTACCCAGCGGTTAGGTAAAATATCAAGGAGAATGAAAACATTGAGATATGAGCATAGTATTAGTTAAGCCTAAATGTGGTACCAGAGAGGCCAACAAAATAAATGGTAAATTAAGAGAAAGGAAAAACACTACAGGTGTCATGAGAGCAATCAGCGAGGGCGACGGGAGGAGGGGAATCCACGGCCTCCCCCTCTCTTCCCGGGGACCCTCCGGGGGGAACCCTTAGACCACACCGAGGCCGGAGGAAGACCCGGCAGCACAATGTTCCAATGAGGCAGTTCCATAGGTGGGATGTCAAGCTCCCTGCAGAAGGCTATGGAATCCGCGGGAGTGCGAAGAATGGCCGTACGCCCGTTCCGGCGTGCAATGAGGGCAAAGGGATACCCCCATCTGTACGTGATTTGTTGTTCCATAAGAACTTTGGTGAGAGGCTTGAGATGCCTCCTTTTCTGCAGGGTGATGAGAGATAGATCGGGGAACAGGTGGACCTCCCCCCCAGCAAACTGTGTAGGTCCGAGATTTCTTGCTGCAGTCATTATTCTCTCCTTTAATTCAAAGTCGTGCAGACAACATACAATGTCTCTAGGTTGGCCAGATAATCCCTTAGGTTTGAGGGCTCTGTGGGCTCTGTCCATTTTTATTGGTGGAGATGAGGGATCACCCAAAACGGTGCTAAATATAGACTGAAGGATAGCTTTTGGAGACTCTTGATCCTCGGACTCTGGGACCCCTCTGACTCTGATATTACACCGTCGTCCTCTATTGTCCAGGTCCTCTAGGTGATTCTGAAAGGCGTCTATAGCCTGCTGTTGAGATAGGACTAGGTCATGTAATTCACTCAAATGGGATCTGGTGACGTCATGCTCCTCTTCCAGAGAGTCCAGCCTGCCAGAAAGCTGGTGGATGTCTTTACGGACAGTGGCAATTTCCACCCTACAGGTCTCCTTCACCTCATTAATCAGGGACTTAAAATCCTCTTTGGAGGGGATAAGAGCGATAAGCTCCTGCCAGTTGCCTGGGGCTACATGAGCAAAGTCCACTGAGGCCCCACCATGTTTGGGGGGCCCATCACAGCCATGTCCTGCAGGGTGGTTAAGAGAGTGGCGGTATTGGGATGCCTCCCGGGTGGCTGCAGGGGCAGGAGTGTCCCTTAGGTTATGCGAGGGCACCCCTTTGGACCTACCCCGGCGTAGGGCATCTTCCCTTTGGGCTAGTGGTGCGTCCATGTGCCCGGGATCGTCCGTCATGAGGGCCTCATAACGGCCGAAATATAGTGGAGAAGGGGGGCCTGAGAGGTCTGTGGACATGGATCTCGGGCTTGTGGCTACCCTGGGGTCGCCCAGGGCAGCTGTGTCCAGGTCTGCATGCACCCGTCCTACCTCAGCGGCTGTATCAGCGTCCCCCTGTGTGGCTGTGAAGGTCTCCCCCTCCTCCATGCGCTGTGGGGAAAATGGTGCCGGCTTCCGGGTCGCGCTGTTCTCCCGCGTTTTAAAAGCTTCCACCACCGTTCTTTGGTCGGGTGGTGGGACCGGAGGCTGCTGTGCGGTCCTCTGCTTCTTCGGGCCCATCGTTAAGGCTGGCACCGGGTCTCTGAAGCTGCTCTGTGCTGGATATCACCGGGTGCTGGCGGGAGCTCGCTCACAGTGCGACCGCTCAGCTCAGCATCCTAGGCACGCCCCCCCTTTTTATAGTATTTTAATAATGACCGCAATACTATTCTATTCTGTCTTTACTATCTAGTTAGTGTGGCCTCTTTTGCTGAACTCTACAGTCATATGAAAAAGTTTGGGCACCCCTCTTAATCTTACTCATTTTTTTTGGTTTAACATTGGGTTTTTGCAACAGCTATTTCAGTGTGATATATATAATAACTGATGGACACAGGAATATTTCAGGATTGAAATGAGGTTTATTGCACTAACCAAAAATGTGAAATATGCATTATTTCAAAATTTGACAGGTGCAAAAGTATGGGCACCCTTCTGATTTTCATGATTTGAATACTCCTAACTACTTTTTACTGACTTACTGAAGCACTAAATTGGTTTGGTAACCTCATTGAGCTTTGTACTTCATAGCCCGCTGTATCCAATCATGAGAAAAGCTATTTCAGGTGTCTACTTGCAAGTTGTTCTCCTAGTTGCATCTTCTCTGAGGAGTGGCATCATGGGCTCCTCAAAACAGCTCTCAAATGATCTGAAAAAAAAGATTGTTCAACATAGTTGTTCAGGGAAAGGATACAAAAAGTTGTCTCAGAGATTTAACCTGTCAGTTTCCACTGTGAGGAACATAGTAAGGAAATGGAAGACCACAGGGACAGTTCTTGTAAAGGCGAGAAGTGGCAGCCCAACAAAAATATCAGAAAGTCAGAGAAGAAGAATGGTGAGAACAGTCAAGAACAATCCACAGACCACCTCCAAAGACCTGCAGCATCATCTTGCTGCAGATGGTGTCACTGTGCATCGGTCAACAATACAGCACACACTGCACAAGGAGAAGCTGTATGGGAGAGTGATGCGAAAGAAGCCGTTTCTTCATGCACGCCACAAACAGAGTCGCCTGAGGTATGCAAAAGCACATTTGGACAAGCCAGTTTCATTTTAAAATAAGGTCCTGTGGACCGATGAAACAAAGATTGAGTTGTTTGGTCATACAACAAGGCGTTATGCATGGCGCCACAAAAACACAGCATTCCAAGAAAAACACTTGCTACCCACTGTCAAATTTGCGGGAGGGTCCATCATGCTTTGGGGCTGTGTGGCCAATGACGGCACAGGGAATATTGTTAAAGTTGAGGGTGGCATGGATTCCACTCAGTATCAGCAGATTCTTGAGAATAATGTTCAAGAATCGGTGTCAAAGATGAAGTTACGCCAGGGATGGATCTTTCAGCAAGACAATGATCCAAAACACCGCTCCAAATCTACTCAGGCATTCATGCAGAGGAACAATTACAATGTTCTGGAATGGCCATCCCAGTCCCCAGACCTGAATATCATTGAACATCTGTGGGATGTTTTGAAGCGGGCTGTCCATGCTCGGCGACCATCAAACTTAACTGAACTGGAATTGTTTTGTAAAGAGGAATGGTCAAAAATTCCTTCATCCAGGATCCAGGAACTCATTAACAGCTACAGGAAACCACTAGAGGCAAAAGGTGGATCTACTAAATATTAATGTCACTTTTCTGTTGAGGTGCCCATACTTTTGCACCTGTCAAATTTTGAAATAATGCATATTTCACATTTTCGGTTAGTGCAATAAACATCATTTCAATCCTGAAATATTACTGTGTCCATCAGTTATTACATATATCACACTGACATAGCTGTTGCAAAAACCAATTTTAAACAAAAAAAAAAATGAGTAAGATTAAGAGGGGTGCCCAAACCTTTTCATATGGCTGTATATTCTGAATGTGTGTGTCGTTTCCTCTCCTGTTTCCCAGTTAATATCTGTGGGGGGCTTGCTGCTCTTTTGGGGTTCTGCTCTGAGGCAAGATAGCTTTTCCTATTTTCATCTCTAGGGGTAGCTAGTTCTCCGGCCGTGTTGAGGTGTCTAGGATATGGTTAGTTACATCCCACGTCTACTTCTAGTTGCGGTATTGAGTCAGGTGTCGCGGTCAGTATAGTCACCAACAACTTCTGTGGAATCTTCATGTTACTCCTAAGTCATCGGATCATAACAGGAGAGTAAAAATATGCAGCCAAGTATCTGAGTGTACCATGGAGGATAAAGTGTCTGGTGCTGTGGAATCAGTAGAATAGTAGCAATATATGTAAAGAAATCGTACTGTGCGCCTGACGCCGAGATGCCAGTCTCCATGTGACAGGGAGACTGGCATCCACATGGTCCTGACCCTGCTTATGGTCCCATACGTCTGCCCGCTGCCCAGCTGTGCATCAGCAGCATACTCACTCTGTCCACAGTCAAGTATGTCTGCCTGATCCTCGGCTGTGCATCGGCAGTATACTCAACCTGTCTGTGGTCCAGAACCATGTGCCTGCTCTCCACCTTTGTCTTCCTGTTCCCTGGGCTTGGGTCTTCTGCATAGGTCTCCTGGGAGAGCAGTTTGGCGGCATGTGGTGCATCCTTGTGAAATTTAAGAGGCCAGTATGCCCTTAAACCTGGAATTGCTTTTCATCCCATCACTGAAAAGCACAGTGTATTTAAGGCACCTCTCACCAATGGGAGGTGCCTGGGCAAAGTGGTAATACCCCAGAGATCTTGATAGTTCTCAGGTCCCAATCCTGGTACCTTGAACCTTGCAGCCTGAACCTTGTATCTTTTACCCATGATCCTGTGCCCTTTACTAACGTGTAGAATACAATTGTAGCAGTGGTCTGTGGGAGAGCTAGGAATACAAGAAACTGAATTATTTCATAGAACAAACCTTTATTAATCCTCAAGGGGCCACAATGCGTTTCAACAGAGTAAACTGTCTTTATCAGACTCCACCTGATGAAGACAGTTTACTCTGTTGAAATTCATTGTGGCCCCTTGAGGATTAATAAAGGTCTGTTCTATGACATAATTCAATTTCTTGTGTTCTTAGCTCTCCCACAGACCACTGATACAATTGTATTCAATTGGATTATATCTCAAATAAGGCACAGCGGCAGGAGCTGCTCTGGCATACAAGGAAGCCAACAGGCCCTTGCGCTGCTTGGCAACCGCTACAATGCTTGAAGACCTTGCGTGACCTACTTCCGGTTTGCCCCAGTCACATGATGGTCACCGGAAGTCACGGAGAAGCCAGCAGTCATGGAGCCCAGCGGTGTTTAGGAAACTGGCATCGTGAATTCCACCAGCAATAGGCGGACTGCTCCCCCACCAACGTCTTAATTGGGTTGTGCACAGCTGCACAACCTCAGTAGGTGAGTGTATATATCACCAAAAATTTTTACCAAATTCATGCTATCAGGTTTACACATTGTACCCCATTTCCTTTTATTGTTACATAATTTACTAATGTGTGTCTCATCCAAAACCCCACTACTGCCTGCACCTGTCTGCAATAGCCTACTCCTGACTGCACCTGCTTGATACAGCCTGCACCTATTCCAGTCTACATCTACCCGCTACTGCCAAGGGTCACCTCCTCCCTGCTCCGGTCACCCTGGCCATATCCACCCAGAAATTATCTGCACAGTCCGTAAGACCCAATCTCTGGTGTCAGCTGTCGTGTCATTGACATGCCCCTCCAGGGCCTTAAGATACTCGGAACCGGGCTTTCTTGAGGCTTCATCACGGGGATCACAGGGACCGAGAATCCCACTCTGTGACTCCGATGGTGTCATTAAAACTTCAGTGTGGGTGGCTCTCCCACTTAGGGATAGGGATCTGGCCTGGAGGGTTCATTCTGGACAGGGATAACTGGACCTGGAGATACTTGTTAATTTACAAGTGACGCCACTAGCAGGTTGCAGCTATATCTGGCCGCCGCTGCTCGACAGTCTTCCTAGGGGCCGATGGTTGGGAGGCAGCAACGTTCTTAAGCCCTCTACAGGTAGAGCTGATCCCTAAGGTGGCCAAAGGTAACAGAGAGTTGGTAGTTGTGTTTCTGGCCTCGCCCGTCCTGCCTTGCGCCTCGCCACACAGAGCTCTGAGCTAGTGACTGTGGGCTTTTCCTAGGGGTTCCCCTGCAGTGTCTCCCCTAAGCCCTATGGTTGCCACCTTTTCAGCAGATGTGTACGGTTGTTGACTGTGTCACCTTGGAAGTGGCACAGCCTCCGGGTTGCTAGCTGAGCCTTGTCTTCTCCACTAGTCTTTTGGGTTCCCGGTGTCCCTTGCGGCCTAGTCGCTCCACTTGCCTGCGCTTGACAATGGATATGAGTCCCACGGGTGGATTGCTTACTTCACGTGCCTCTGGGATCCCCTCTTCCTCCCGGAGCTACCTGGGTGATGATCTGCTCTAGGGTTCAGCCTTAGGACGAGCTCCCACTTGCTCCAGTCCTCTGGACACTTCTCAGGCATATATTCTCTAGCTGCCCTCCAGCTCGACCTTACTGTTCAATGGCCTCTCTTCAGCTGTTCTACCACCTTTCCTCAGCTGGTCACCCTCTTCTTCTGTTCAATTGTGACTTCTGCTGCGTTCTAGATGTTTCTCGCACTATTTATACCCCTTTGTCATGTGTCCCACATCATCTACGTTTGTTCTTTCTGACCTCACTCCTCCCAAAGTGCTCCCTCTAACAACTTCCTTCACCAACCAACCCCACTACAATCATTCCTAGTGTGATCTGTGTGTCTCGGTAGCGGTCTGTACTTCCCCCTTACCAGTGAGTGAGATACTACACCCTAACAGGGGTGCAGTACCTTTGTTGCGACTGGATCCGCAAGAGCGCCACAGCATCTAGACCCGGGTGAGGTTACACTTGGCGACCACCTATCAGCTAAGACTACAGCCACCTCCTGTGATAGTATCAGAAATCTTGGTGGTTTAGCGGGGTTTGCTCCTCCAGTCAGCGAAGGGTGTCATGACTCAGTGGGTCCACATCCGGACACCCACCTCCTGCGAGCACAACACATATCCATCGTAGGGACATCCAGAAGGAGTTTGTATGTTCTCTGCATGTTTTCGTGCATTTCCTTCAAAGACAAAGTGAAAGAGAAATAAAATTGTGAGCCCCAATGGGGACAGTGATGATGAGGTTATTAAAAATGCAGAATAAGATGACACTATATATAACTAAAACAAATAAATAGTTGAGGATGAATCATTGAAATTCAATACGTGTAAGGAGGGAATGATCAGTATTTAATTATGTGATGCACAAACTCAGTTTTAAGAAGAAGAATTGTGGCATAAAATGTACAAATAGAATTCCTAGACAGAGCGGTCACTCCAATAAGAGAGCAAATAATGAGGAAAACCTTCTTTAATCAGTCTGGAATTCTAGAATTACATCAAAACACCGATTTCCTCATTTGAATGAACATCCTGCCCTCTAGGAGCCAAGAAAAACATCCTTGAAAACTCATCTAAGAAGTTTACGAACGGGCGAAAAACCTCGCACCTAGAAGAATGTCATGATCCAAAAGCAAATGAGAAAAAATGAGGAAGTTTTATTAAATCTGTTATAATCATTACAAACACTGATATATTTTGAGATCCGCTATTGGGCCCCTTTTATCCCCTTTTACTAAAAAGATTTGTTGTAAAAAATAAAATCCAATTTGCGCCATACTGTGTTTGCAATAATTACCCTCGGTATATTTTTATATTGCTCACCTTGACCAGTTGTGCCGTCCGCACAACTGGAATATCTTGCACACTTGCGAGGTCTTTAAGATAATGAATTTCACTCTTCTGGAATGATGTTAAAAATTAGCGTCTTCAACGTTTTCCTTGTTTCCCAAGAATCACGTGGCCGCTCAGGAAGATTAACTAAATGACGAAGGCCAGGTCCTGTAGCCCAGAGCAGCTCCACAACCCACTCCCCCCAGGGAGGATATGTAAGGTAATGAAAAAAGGGATAGAGTATGTGGTAAGCGCTAGGGAATAAGTACAGCTCCACGGCCAGTAGTAAATTACCTTTAGGCTTTAATCAAAATGTGTGCAGCACGCGGGTCCATTAACCACGATGCATTTCAACGCAGTATGCGTCTTTCTCAAGTTCGGATGCCACAATGTCCATATCTCCCTCGGAGGGTAGTGTCATGCCTGAGAGCAATAGAGGGTATTCACACTAGGAAAAACCAAAGCACACAACACTTTTCTGCCTCCAGGCCTGAAGGGGGAGATCTAAAACCTGGTTTCAGGGTGGCTCCCCTATAAATTCTGGTCTGGGGTGGAGTTAGTCAGTTCAGTACAGAGCAGTACTGAGGAAGACATCCTGTGGAGTGGAGCAGTGCTATGCTCGCCCCAGGAAAGCTAAAGAGAAATCCGGGGAAGGGGGAAAAGGGAAAATGCTCACCCATCCTTCAACTGTGATCCAGGTCAGATGTTCAGCGGCGCCCGGCCACCGCCCGGAGCAAACCAAGGAAAAAGTGGGAGCTGGCACCCGTATCCAATGATAAGACACTTTATTTCGGCAAAACTCACAACATGAATAAAAGCATCCTGAGGCCGAAGCCCGTTGTCAGACGCGTTTCAGTAAAACACTGAAGAAAGAAGACTGAAGACCCACACACAAAGGTCTGAGGAGGTAGGTGAGAGCCTGGGGCTAGTAGAGCAGTGTCAAGCTCACCCCAGAGGAACAAGCGCCAAGAACCGGACACCGAAGTCCGAGGCTGTGCAGGGCCTAGCGTCCCGACAGCCAATACCGGAGGCTGGGGAATTCCAGTTCCCCAGCCACACAAGTGCCCAGAGGCAAAGCAGGATTAAGAGCCCAGGAGTAGCCGAAGAAGTGGGGCTAAAGAAGGACTCGAGCTGCCTGTCATACGGACACACACAGGAGAGAGAGAGGGCCGCAGCTCAGCTTTAAGCAGCAGCAGGGGCACGCAAGAGAAAGAGTAGCAGGGAGGCCTCAGAACTTGCGGGGTGTGATGAACCCCAAGTTGCTCCCAGGTTACTCACAGCAACTGCATCTGTAGTTGAACCGGTATTGCCAGTAAAGGACTTGAGGAACCAACAAACCGTGAGTCTGTCTGTTAATGCGCACCCTCCATCCTGCACCCTGCATCTTGCAATATCCACTGCCCTAGGAACCCGCTCCACCTGTGGGGAGACAATCCATCCCAGCTGCCGTTCATTGTCCCCAGAGGTTCTGCAGCAATGGTGGCTACCCATAGCCACAAACTACAGGTGGCGTCACATATAATCTTTATAATTTTCCTCAAGAACGCTCTTTAACACTGAACCCAGGGTCACGGAGCCGGATCTCGACCCCTGTGACTCCCCAGAAACACTGCAGCCCGGTTCCGAGTACCTCATGGCCCTGGGGCCCATCAGAGCTTCATTCTGGCTCTCATATACTTACATTGAGAGCTTGTGATTTAACCTTTAACTTGGAACCAGTTAGAAGTCCCAAGATGGCACTGCAAGACCATAGCGGTGTTGGCAAAAGATGTAGATGCCATAAAGTTAGTATGTGGAGCCCACTAGGACAGGGTACTCAGTACTGGACCGGGGTACTGCTGGGGATATCACAGCGGTCTTGGTCCGGACCATGTCCCGGGTTCTCCCAAGTAAAAGAGGTATTTACAGGGATAGTTTGCCGTGACGCCACCCACGGGTTGTGGTCAATGAGGGGACCACCGCTGCAGCGTAGCTCTGCCAGGAGGATGGAGGGATGGATGGGCTGTAGCTTGATGGACAGGGTATGAAGTACAATACAGTTCTGTATACCTGGAATCAGACACGGGAACCTGAAGCAGGGTTCACCGGGTTTACTCTCAAGTTCTTCACAGTTAAACAGTTCACAGTACAGTTCAGTTCACAACTCCAATAACTCCGGACAATTTGAGCCCTCTGCAGCCAGGCTGTTGCTCTGAGACCCCTCACTCTTTCTCTGTAACCTTCCAGGCTTGTTCTATCTCTTTCTGTTCTTCCTGCGGATTGCATGGCGGCAGCACGGTCCCTTATGTGAGCTTCACCCTATGTGTATGGGCGGTAAGCCGGGTCCTCCTGGGTGCTGCTGAGCCTCCAACCCTGTAGTAGGAACATGGATCTGGAATCGGTGTTCCCCGCCGGTTTGTCTGGGGAGCCGGCGTGTAGCTTCAGTCCCCCTCAGAGCCGACACTCTGGTGTTAGCCTAGCTTGGGTGTCTTTCAAGGGATCACCGGCTCTTTCCCACCGTCGTCACTTCCTGATGCAATTAGGGAATCTATCCCGCCGGTAGTTGGTCGGTGCTGTCGTGTTCCTCGGACCTGGTGATACCAGTCCGGTCTCTGTCCCCACACTCCCTGGGATGCCGGCTATGGAACTTTCTCTCCATGGAACTGTGTCTCTGTGGATTCTGTGTCTACAGGGAGCACAATCCTCCGGGATGTATCACTTTGTCTGTTCTTTACCTCTCAGCTCACTCTGGCCTACTGACTCCTTCCTCCTCTTTTCCTCTATTTGTACCATCTATCACCTGACCTACATTCCCACCCACTTTCCTCCAAAGCCCACCACCCCTTTCCCGCCTAGAGTCCCGGGCTCCGGGTTGGGTGCTGTGCTCCTGTGGGTGTGTGTGCTGTGAGGGTGTTTGTTGCACAAACTGTCTACCTTCTGCCTGGCTGCAGTTCCCTATGTGGCCTATGTGGCCACCCTGGTCGCAGGGGTGCCACATGTATATGACAGGGGGCTTATATTTAAAGCATTACTCCGGCATTACAAGAACAACACTGGAGAGGTATTTTAATAAGCCAAGTCCATTCGTACTGCAGCCATACTGGAGGGTTCAGAAGAGGCTTTTATTCTGAGAATGAGTCTGTCTAGTAAGCCTTGCCATTAACTTTCCATTAAGAAACTGCTCGATGTGGGGGAAAGAAGAGTGAAATTGTCAGCAGGATGCAAACCCAAAATAGATACTATATAATAGAAATATCCAGGTATGGATTGCATGTTCTTGTTTCCTACCTCTGAACAAGCAGATTTCAACCTAAAAACATGCCAGGCATCATCAAAATTCCTTATAAAAGGAATCCTAACTCTAATTACAATACAGGCCCAAGGATGAAGCCGGTAATCACCATAACAAAACTCTCAAAAAGTCTAGAATCTTGAGGTTTTCAGGCTCCAACGCAAAATCTGCATCGGCCGCATCCTCCCGTCTGATTTATAATATTGACATCTTTTATGTTTTAAACATCCTCTATAGCTACTCCCCTGGTCTCCATCATAGTTCTTAAAGCAAACAATGGAAAAATGTAATTGTTATGGCTTTCACTCCTCTTTTTCGTCTAGAATTAGAAAAAAACCGATGAGAGTAGTGCTATATCTTGAGGTTTGTTGGGTTTTAGTATTGATCCTCTTATAGTAGGCAAAGGCTGCATCCACCTATCCTGGTATGAAGAGATGGTGTACTCCAAGGTCCTTGTCTTGACTTTTCCAAAAGGGTTTCCTTCCCTACAGCTCCTCAAGAATCCCCCAAACTCTCCATGAATGACATTCAAGAGAAGAACAAGGAACTGGATCATTATAGCTAGAACTAAAGAAACCAAGATTATAGTATTTTTCCCCTAGGTCCCCTACCCTATTCAGTTGGTAAAATAATGCTAATCTACACAAATACAAATATTAAAAATTCCCAAAATGTAAGAAGGAGCTTGAAATGCCACATGTGTCAGTATGCCCCAGATCTTTTTTTCCTCCATTCTTGTCCCTATCCTATCTAAATTAGTAATTGTGGCACCCCATGGGTTAATGTGCCACAATAACATCACATGGGTTCTCTCCCCCACTACACACTGACAAACACTACCACCTCTGGGCAATAGAGGGAGCACCTCCTGCTCCCTTATATAGTCTTGTCCATGAGGAAGAGCTCAGACCGTACAGCACGGTGTAGTGCTGTGAGCAGCTCAAGAGAGCTGAGAGCTTATTGAGAGCAGAGTTAGCTCAGTGCAGACCTAGCAAGGGTCAGAGGAGCAGGAGACCGAAGGACAGAGGAACACATCTGGGAGCTGGAGTGACACCATCACTTGCCCCAGAAGTAAGCACAAAGAGACGGACACCGGATCCGGTACTGTGTCTGGCACCCACAGCACAGCGAATCCAGGAACAGTGGGATCTCTAGATGCCCCCTAGTACCAGAGTGAAGCAACACGGAGGGGTCAGTACAGCATAGAGGACCCAAGTTGCCTAACCCAGTGGTACCAGCAGCGAACAGAGAGAGAGACGTGAGGAATCCCAGCAGCTTAGCTAAGAAGCAGCAGCTCAGGACACACACACGGTGCAGCATAAGGAGGCTAATGACCCGGACAAGGTGTGGGGAGAGAGAGCTCAGCCACCATTACAGACTCCGTGGACTATAATCTGCAATAATATCAGCAGTAAAGCCTTGGAAAACAGCTTTACAGTCTGTGTAGTGATTGTGACCTTTGCTCCAGATTCAGCACAGAGACAATTCCTCTCCACAGATCCAGCCTGTCAGCTCTGCAGCATCAGGGAGAAGAAGAGAATTGCAGTATCAACTAAACGTAAGTGTGTGTGTCCTCCAACTCTTCTCCACCATCTACAACCCCAATAGACTTTAACCCCTTTACTGCCCCGGGGGATACAGTTCCCCCCACTGGAACTATACCACCTCCGCTGCCCTCACATCACCCCCGGAGGTTCTGCAGCAGCGGCGGCCCCCATTACTGGCCGCATCAAGTGGGTGGCGTCACCCGTGACAATATCCCTTGTAAATATTCCCCTTTTATTGTGCTGAGCCAGGGACACGGTCCGGACCAGGCCACCAGTGACATCCCCAGCAGCAGACCGGTCCGGTACCGAGTACCCCACGTCCCTTGGGGCTCCACATAATGATACTTTATCATTTAATGGACATTAGCCTGATCCCGAGCCATGGCGACTTGGCGGATGAACACTCTGTAGGAAGACTGATCTTTGCAGCCTGGATAGGTCCACCAAGGCCCCCACCAGGCCTAGATAGGTCCAGCATGACCTTCTCCAAGCCTAGATAGGTCCACCAGGGTCTTCTCCAAGCCTAGATAGGTCCACCAGGGTCTTCTCCAAGCCTAGATAAATCCTATAGGGTCCTTTCCATTATTTTATTGATAACATCAAGCCATTGGGTTGCTGGTCTTCCTCTTTGCCTTGTTCCTTCTATTCTTCTGACCATGATGTCCTTCTCCAGTGATTGCTCTCTTCATATGATGTGTACACAGTCATATCTTGGTGATTCTTCCCTCCAGTGACATGTCTGGCTTGATTTGTTCCAGTATTGATGTGTTTGTTCTTCTTGCCATCCATGGTATTGATAACATCCTTCTCCAGCTCCACATTTCGGAGATGGTGATTCTTCTTCTGTCTTGTTTCTTTATCGTCCAGGTGTCACTTCCATATGTTATTACAGTAAAGACCAGACTATGTACGAGCCGTGTCTTCATCACCAGTGAAATGTTCCTACAGAATAGACCAGACTATGTACGAGCCGTGTCTTCATCACCAGTGAAATGCTACTACAGAATAGGCCAGACTATGTATGAGCCGTGTCTTCATCACCAGTGAAATGCTACTACAGAATAGGCCAGATTATGTATGAGCCGTGTCTTCATCACCAGTGAAATGTTCCTTGATGTGAAGACTTTGTCCAGTGACTTCAGTGTTGATTTTCCCATATTTATTCTCCTATTGACTTCTGGTGTCATCGCTGTATCTTGAGTGATCATCGATCCGAGTAGGTTGAAGTCCTTTATACCTTGTAGGTCATCGCCGTCCATTTCAAAAGTAATTATACTAACTATACAAAAGCAGCAGAAATGCTGGTGTGGACTGGCACCAAGAGGGTTGTTTTTAATTATGGTGCCAACTGTACTTTCAAAGTATTTCTGAAGGATGGCTATGAGTGTTCTATCACATGTCCCCTGTGGTCCAGATGTCACCCCAGGTCCCTCCATGGCGGACACCACCCGAGGTGAATCAATGACTTTCGCTCTTGTGTAATTTTTTTTACTTCTCTTCAAAGAATTTAAAAATAAGTTTGACCCAGTGAGTGGAAGCTCCAGTGCACACAGGCGGCCTGTGTTCGGTCCGTTCTGTAACACTGGACGTCCTCTTAGACATTCCAAAGGAATGAAAATACATTTTTGGAAAAAAAAATGTCTGGGTTTGGGCCGGTTAAGTACCTGTTTACCCTCCGCAGCTGAGACTGATCTTTTCCACTTTTTCCGGTGCGGAGAGCAAACACATCCACAATGTATTATTCACCAATCTGTCTCGGTCTGGCAGAAGTGGCTGAGTCAGATGTTGGACAGACACGTGTTCATATCCAGAGCTGCGATTTCATTACACCCTCCAGTGGTTATAGGTTTGTAATGACTCCAACATTGATGGGAGTCAGTGTCATCCGGGGAAGCCTGCAGGCTGGCTGTATTTACAAGAGAACCACAGGATGGAAAAAGAATCAATGTCATTATCAGTGAAAGGTACAGGAGCGGAGCAGGGAATTAGACATTTTTTTAAATTAATCATATATTTGTACAATTTTAGAAGTGGAATTATTCACAGTATTTATCTTATACTGATTCTGAGTTACCTCCTGTATTATACTCCAGAGCTGCACTCACTATTCTGCTGGTGCAGTCACTGTGTACATACATTACATTACTGATCCTGAGTTACCTCCTGTATTATACTCCAGAGCTGCGCTCACTATTCTGCTGGTGCAGTCACTGTGTACATACATTACATTACTGATCCTGAGTTACCTCCTGTATTATACTCCAGAGCTGCACTCACTATTCTGCTGGTGCAGTCACTGTGTACATATATTACATTACTGATCTTGAGTTACCTCCTGTATTATACTCCAGAGCTGCACTCACTATTCTGCTGGTGCAGTCACTGTGTACATACATTACATTACTGATCTTGAGTTACCTCCTGTATTATACTCCAGAGCTGCACTCACTATTCTGCTGGTGCAGTCACTGTGTACATATATTACATTACTGATCTTGAGTTACCTCCTGTATTATACTCCAGAGCTGCACTCACTATTCTGCTGGTGCAGTCACTGTGTACATATATTACATTACTGATCCTGAGTTACCTCCTGTATTATACTCCAGAGCTGCACTCACTATTCTGCTGGTGCAGTCACTGTGTACATACATTACTTTACTGATCCTGAGTTACCTCCTGTATTATACTACAGAGCTGCACTCACTATTCTGCTGGTGCAGTCACTGTGTACATACATTACTTTACTGATCCTGAGTTACCTCCTGTATTATACTCCAGAGCTGCACTCACTATTCTGCTGGTGGAGTCACTGTGTACATACATTACATCACTGATCCTGAGTTACCTCCTGTATTATACTCCAGAGCTGCACTCACTATTCTGCTGGTGCAGTCACTGTGTACATACATTACATTACTGATCCTGAGTTACCTCCTGTATTATACTCCAGAGCTGCACTCACTATTCTGCTGGTGCAGTCACTGTGTACATACATTACATTACTGATCCTGAGTTACCTCCTGTATTATACTCCAGAGCTGCACTCACTATTCTGCTGGTGCAGTCACTGTGTACATTACTGATCTGTACTGATCCTGAGTAACCTCCTGTATTATACTACAGAGCTGCACTCACTATTCTGCTGGTGCAGTCACTGTGTACATACATTACATTACTGATCCTGAGTTACCTCCTGTATTATACTCCAGAGCTGGACTCACTATTCTGCTGGTGGAGTCACTGTGTACATACATTACATCACTGATCCTGAGTTACCTCCTGTATTATACTCCAGAGCTGCACTCACTATTCTGCTGGTGCAGTCACTGTGTACATACATTACATTACTGATCCTGAGTTACCTCCTGTATTATACTCCAGAGCTGCACTCACTATTCTGCTGGTGCAGTCACTGTGTACATATATTACATTACTGATCTTGAGTTACCTCCTGTATTATACTCCAGAGCTGCACTCACTATTCTGCTGGTGCAGTCACTGTGTACATGCATTACATTACTGATCTTGAGTTACCTCCTGTATTATACTCCAGAGCTGCACTCACTATTCTGCTGGTGCAGTCACTGTGTACATATATTACATTACTGATCTTGAGTTACCTCCTGTATTATACTCCAGAGCTGCACTCACTATTCTGCTGGTGCAGTCACTGTGTACATATATTACATTACTGATCCTGAGTTACCTCCTGTACAGAGCTGCACTCACTATTCTGCTGGTGCAGTCACTGTGTACATACATTACTTTACTGATCCTGAGTTACCTCCTGTATTATACTACAGAGCTGCACTCACTATTCTGCTGGTGCAGTCACTGTGTACATACATTACTTTACTGATCCTGAGTTACCTCCTGTATTATACTCCAGAGCTGCACTCACTATTCTGCTGGTGCAGTCACTGTGTACATACATTACATTACTGATCCTGAGTTACCTCCTGTATTATACTCCAGATCTGCACTCACTATTCTGCTGGTGCAGTCACTGTGTACGTACATTACATTACTGATCCTGAGTTACCTCCTGTATTATACTCCAGAGCTGCACTCACTATTCTGCTGGTGCAGTCACTGTGTACATACAATACATTACTGATCCTGAGTTACCTCCTGTATTATACTCCAGACCTGCACTCACTATTCTGCTGGTGCAGTCACTGTGTACATACATTACATTACTGATCCTGAGTTACCTCCTGTATTATACCCCAGAGCTGCACTCACTATTCTGCTGGTGCAGTCACTGTGTACATACATTACATTACTGATCCTGAGTTACCTCCTGTATTATACTCCAGATCTGCACTCACTATTCTGCTGGTGCAGTCACTGTGTACATACATTACATTACTGATCCTGAGTTACCTCCTGTATTATACTCCAGAGCTGCACTCACTATTCTGCTGGAGCAATCACTGTGTACATATGTGGAGCCCACTGGGACGGGTACTCGGTACCGGACCAAGTTGCTGCTGGGGATGTTACGAAGGGCCTGGTCCAAACCGTTTCCTGGGTTTGGCAAGTAAAAGGGAATATATACAGGGGATATATGTCTGTCGTGACGCCACCCACAGTGTGTGGTCAGGGTGACCATCGCTGCTGCAGAACTTCCGGGGATGATGTTGGGCAGCTTAGATGGAATAGCTCTCCGTAGGTAGAGGCTGGTTCCCCGGGGCAGTGGTAATTAGAGTCTATGGAAGATATGATAATAAGGGATTGATAGTGGAGACTGGTTCAAGGATCACACACTCACGTTTCTGAAGTTTTCCAAAGCTTTACTGCAATGTTGTAGCAGATTGTCCACAGAGTCTGTACTGGGGCCGAGTTGCTCCCACCCTGTCTGGGTCCTCAGCTTCCTCCTGCTGCGCTGTGTGTGTGTGGCCCTGCGGCTGCTTCTAGCTGAGCTGCTGGCACTGTCTCTCTCTCCTTTCTGGTACCCCTTGGCTAGGCAACTTGAGTCTTCCGTGTGCTCCTGAACCCACCGTGTTGCTTCGCTCTGGTACGGTGTCGATCTAGAAACTCCACTATTCCTGGATTTACTGTGCTGTGTGTGTCAGTCAAAGTCTCGGATCCGGTGTCCATTCTGTGCGCTCCTCTGGGGTGAGTGGTGATGGCACTCAGTCTCCCAAATGTGTTCCTTTGTCTTCAGTTCTCCTTCCCTCAGACCCTGGCTAGGCCTGGAATCGATGAGCAGACTGTAGAGAAGCCTGACGCAGCTCCTTTACACTACAGTCTCCCTCAGTTCTCCCAGGAATTGGACTCTTCACAGTACTACCTCGTACTGAACTAACTCTCGACTAACTACTTCCTCTTGACCCGGAGTATATAAGGGAGCTGGTTTAGCTCCCCCTCCTAGCCCAGAGGTGCTAGTGTAATGTTGTGGGGAGGGAACCCATGTGATGTTACTGTGGCACATTAACCCCTGGGGTGCCACACATACAGTACATTATTTATTCTGGCCTAATTCTGAGTTACATCCTGTATTTGATTCCTCCACAGACTACTGAGTGCAGCCCTGGAGTATCTGTGTACATACATTACGTTATTTATCCTGTACTGATCCTGAGTTACCTTCTGTATTATATTCCACAGCTGCACTCACTATTCTGCTAGAAAGGATGAAATGCATAGGGTGATAGCGATGAGGGAGGAAATGTAGGTCATTGCAGAAATGTGGAGGGTTTTGAGGGTGAGAATGATACATTTATATTGTAATGTGTAGCGGATGGGCAACCAGTGCAATGACTGGAACAAGGGATGAGGAATCGGTGTAGCAGCTGGACAGGAATTTGATCTCTGCTGCATTCATAATAGATTGGAGGGGAGAGAGTTACAGTAAGTGGGAAAATGATCAGTAGAGGGTTTCAATAGTGTAGATGAGAATGAAGTGTGTGGTTTTGTTTTTTTATGCCCTAACAATGCCACTGCTATTCTTCGACCAATTTTAGCATTATAACTCTCCCATTACAACTCCATCACATTCACTCCCAAGTGGATGAGCTGCATTACCAAACACAACCCACCAGTGAAACACCATCTTCTTGTCACTCACATATCTGTGTTCTAGAACATCCCTTCTTTGACTTCGACATTGTGCTGTTCCTCTGTTATTTCTCCTAAAATTATGATGAATACATTAATTGGATGTTTTTAGTTGTGCTCATGTTCCTGCACAACCTGACAGTGTGATCAGTGGCGGCAGAGTCCGAGTTTTTGGGGACATTCCCAGTTGACAAAAAGAATGGTAACACCCGGTAGCTAATGTATTGTTATAAATTCAGGAGTAATAACAGAGATGAGAAGCTCATTGCAAAGTTGTAAGAAAGAAGACTTCAGATTTGGTATTTAATGGAGATTTATTTACTAAAACAGATCCATCTCGAGAGGTGACAGGTCCTCTAAACAGATTCTTAAAAGTCCCTCTTATAAATGACCCCACATTTCCGCTGGAGTTTCTCTTGATTGAAGGCAATCATTCTTCTTTCGTGACAGCGAGGGCTGCCTTGAACTGTCTCCCCCAGAATGTCAATTATCCCGACGAATCAGCTGCCTGCTTAGAAGAGAGCAGCCGTTCACTCAACACAATTAATGACCGGTGCATAGGCAAGGACATCTCAATATGGGAGATCCACGACACATGAAGGTCCCACAATGCAGCTGGGATGAGGATAACTTCATAATCCAATGCACCGATCTTTGACTCTTGCAATTTTGATTAAAGGGTCATAAATCCAACTCTGAAAACCCACCTGAGTGACTACGAAGGATCAGAACATCCCCATCGTCACATTCTACAATGTATCTTTCCTAGTTCTGGATACCACTGTAGCGACATGTCTAATAGATCTGTACAGACCTGGATCCTCTAGATCAGGGGTGGGGAACTTCAGTCCTCAAGGGCCACAAACAGGGCATATTTTCTGGATTTGTGTCCTGTTAGCGGCCCTTGAGGACAAGAGTTCCCCACCCCTGCTCTAAATATTAAATCACCATTCCACCTGATTTTTGCTTTTTACTGCACCTCTGGAGTGGTTTCTCTAATCTAAGTCCCCTGTCTTCACCTTCTGTGTTCCTCCGGTTGGTCTCCGGCAATTTGTGACCTTCCGGCAGCTTCAGTGTTTCATTAAGCGTGCTGGAGGTCACAAATCAATACAAGTCTATAAAAATCTGGTTCTGGCTCTCATAGACTTGCATTGAGCTCTTCTGACGCAACGTCTTACTTCCGGATAGACAGAAGATGTGGTCACAAGATGGCACCACGGGAACTGAATGACGTCGTTAAAAGGTGAAGATGCTGGAGGGTGAGATTAAGATCGGGGGCAGGGATCTTAAAGAGGACCTGTCTCCCCCCTGCTGCATGGCAATCTAAATGCAGCAGACATGTCTGCTGCATTCAGGGAAGGGGTCCCCCATATGTCTGTGTGCTGTGTACCCCGAGATATAGCCTTAGGCAAACTCACTGTTAAAAGTCAGGAGGGCAGTCCCTGGTGCTGGAGTCAACTCAATTCACGGGGGCCATTCCCTCCCCCTCTGCCTCTCTGTGCCGCCTCCTGCTGTGCCGTTTATGCTTTGTTCAGACAGCAGGGCAGCAATCTGGAGCTGAAATCAGGACAAATGATTTGCATGCTGTGTGCGGCAGGATGAGTGCCAGAGAGGAGGAGGGCAGAGCCTGCACAGCAGAAGCAGCACAGAGAGGCAGAGGGGAGGGAATGGCCCCCGTGAATCAAGCTCACTCTAGCACCAGGGAATGCCCTCTTGACTTTTAACAGTGAGTTTGCCTAAGGCTATATCTCGGGTTACACAGCACACAGACATGTGGGGGACTCCTTCCCTGAATGCAGCAGACATGGTGCACACAGTGCTAAATTTAGATTGCCATGGAGCAGGGGGGGTGACAGGTCCTCTTTAAGTAAAAAAACAAAACACTGCAGTGGTGCTTTAACAAGATACAGCTGCATCTCAATGCATTAGAACATCCAAAAGGTACTTTATTTCACTAATTCAATGCAAAAAGTGAAACTCATTATATAGTAATTTCAATTGTTTATTTCTGTTAATGTTGATGATTATGACTTACAGCCATTGAAAACGCAAAGATCATTATCTCAGAAAATTATAATATTATATAAGACCAACAGAAATGATGATTTTTAAGTCACTTCTTGGTCAGTGCTCCTTTTTGCATGAATTACATCATCAATGCAGCGTAGCATGGAGACAATCAGATGATTAGCCTGTGGCTGCTGAGGTGTTATGGAAGCCCAGGATGCTTTGATAGCAGCCTCCAGCTCATCTGCATTGTTGGGTCAGGTGTCTCTCATCTTCCTCTTGACAATACCCTATAGATTTTTTATGGGGTTGAAGTCAGGTGAGTTTGCTGGAAATCAAAACACCGTAATTATGTGGTTAGTAGACCAGGATGGGCACGACTCAAGTATCGAGTATAATGGATATCAATTGGGAACTCGAGCATTTTTACATAAGATCTATTGGAAAAATGCTGGAGTTTTCCATTTACTTTCATTATACTTGGGTACACAAGTTGCGCCCATCTGGGCATCCAATTGCTCATTTCAAGTACTGTGCACCCAAGCATGGTAGAGCTCGCTCATCACTAGTTCTAAACCTGCAGTCAATAGAAAAAAAAAACTAATCTGTCACTTGCTGTATGCCTCAGACATGCATTATCAGAAAGGGAGGAGTTAGCTCGTTTATTTTCATCCTTGTAGTCTAATGAGGTTTTCCGACTTGAGACTTATTTTTTAATTAAATACATGTATTTTTAGCTAAAATAAATATATATATTTTTTAAACAGATTACTTTATTAGTTTTCCATCATTTGCCTTCTGCATCCTCTGCATTGCATTATATTTTGTGGGCTATAGAATGTGTGGCGCCCCACAACGAGTGCGTCACAGGAGGGTATTGCAGCCCAGACTGCAGCTGCAATATTCTCTGACTAAGCGATGACATGGTTAAAACTAAGAGCTCCATACCCTACATGCACATCAGAATAGAGGGCCAATAAGGTCCTGGTGGGCGGAGTGTAGGAGTAGAGTGTGAGGAGAATGTTGAAGAGGAAGGAGAGAGAAGACGTAGCCGAGAGGAACGTAGGAGAGGGGGCTCTGCACAGTTCCGTGCAGCCCCCGGGCCACCAACGGTTGGGCGCCATTACCGGGTGCCTCAACAACCGGACTCTGGGCGACCATCTACGTGTCAAACTATACCCGCGCCCATCTACAACCGGATCACTGGTTCCGAAGCTGGTAGTCGTTTATCACTGCTATGCAAACCAAGAGTGGAGGGACCGCTCTACAGGAGTACCCCACCGCGAACTGTCCCTTTCCGCATGCTAGAAGTGCAGCACAACATCTTGTGCAGCTCCTGCCTCTGGGGACTCCCGCTCGTCCTGTGGGGAGCGTCCCATCTTGCTGCATCCCATTCCCCGGAGGCCCAAGCAGCGCCAGTGAAATCACCGGAACACTTACAGGTGGCGTCACGACAGTGTTTCAACCTTCAAGTCTGTTCAGCCAACGTTTTGATCTGGACCACCGGGCCCCACAGCCGCAGGCGCGGTTCCATGACAGGGAGAAGAAAAACGCCTGCCCCATGAAGTCCCGGCTACGGTGAGTCAAATGAGTCAACACAGGATCCATCAGTGAGCTTCCATGAAGGAGTTTGTGTCTTTTTGTGAGCTCTGTTCAGATGATTTATGACCACAGAACACATCAAAGTTGAATGGAACATATTGTAAATGCCAAAAGGTGCAACATTTTGTTTGACACTGAACTGGAAATATTAATTTTTAACCCCAAATGCATGTATTTAAGTAAAAGAAAGACTTGAGGTGAACATAGACATCCGCTTTAAGGAAAATGGTAAATTTATAAAAATACCATAAGGCGATACAATGTGCTAAAGCAGATTGTGAGCCCCAATGGGGAGTGTTGCAAACGTATGGAAAAAGCGATGGTATTATTAGCACCATATAAATGAATAAAATGAGATAAAACTCAATAAAACATGGAAGACTGGACAGATTATAATTTGTAGCGTCAGCCCTAAATGCTCTATGGGGGCCGCGTGGCTTTCGGTTGACCTCTGTATCTTGGATAATGGAGTCAATGCTCACATTTCGTATTAATTACCATTAAGAACCGGTATCTTGTGTAGAGGATTCGTGCCATAAACTTTACGAGCAGGGAGAAGTTTATAAACCTTCCTCACGTGGATACGGCTCCTCCACTTTTAAAAGTTTATGTAATGTTTAATGGCCGACTTGTAAAATAGATAAAGACGGAGCGGGTGTATGTATGTACTGTATGCTTAACCTGGTTTACAAGACCGCACCGGTGCCATATACAGCAGCCGAACACACGGGGTGGGAAAGGTCTCGTTAGTCACTTTAGATACATATACCGGTAGGTCTTAAAAAGTAGAATGTGTGTGTTATTTGTAAATATACTTTTTAGTTTAGTTATCGTTTTAATCGTGATGAGCGATCACTACCATGCACGGTTGCTCGGCGCTCAAAACGAGCAGGTTGGAGTCCCGGATGGAATCAACTCATCTGCTGAGTATAATGGAAGTCAATGGGAAACTTACGTCAATGCTTGAGTCCCCCATTGACTTCAATTTTACCCGGTACGCCAGTTGCGCCCATCCGAACCTCCAACCTGCTCATTTTGAGCACCGAGCATGGCAGTGCTCGCTCATCATTGTTTTGAGCACCAAGCACCCGTGCATGGTAGTGCTCGCTCATCACCATTATTAAACTATCCCGGGCACAGTCTTTTGGTGACATACACTTGTGTTGTCTGTATAGATAGGGTTGTTATACAGGTGTATATAGTGCCATATGAAGTGTTCTTTCCCTGTATTATCTACACCTCCAGCCGCAAAATACAACTCTCATTCACAGAAGTTCCTGTGTCCCAATGCAACGTTTGTACCCAGAGCCTCAATGGAGCCAGCCATGGCATGAGTATGAATGCTACCTCTGTGATCATTGTTGCCTTTTTATCCAGGGGTGTAACTACAACAGGTGCAGGGGTTGCAATCGCACCCAGGCCCCGGAGCCTAAGAGGCCCCAAAAGTCCCTTTGGCCATTAGAAAAAGACTACTTCTATTGAAGATTTGCATCAGGACCCATGACCTTCACGTTACACCACTGATCTTCTCATACCTCCGACGATTGCTGGACCAGTAGATCAGGCAACCAAGGTCTCCATTATGGTGGTGAGCTTCCTTTATCTTTTCTTTGTAAGTATGAACCTGGAGCTCCGGATGAGCGACACTTTAGGCACCAAATAAACGTTTGTACTCGAAAGCTTGTATCTAAATCTGCATCATTACCATGCTATTTCCATTTGAGATATTTATGGCTCATCCTCAGTCCACTGGTCCTGCCCTGCTCAAATACATGTGGAAGCCGGCGGGCACCTGTGTGCAGAAAGAAAGACGGAAAATATGGACAGATGTTACCACAACTCTCAAATTTGATGAAGGATGAGAGATCTATATGCTACATTATGTAAAAAAGGGAAAGTTGCGATCTCCCAGGGCGAGGCTGTGAATGGAGGTCTGCCAACCTCAGGTGAGAAAACTACTTTATTCAAATAACGCATTTCAGGCGTGCTATGTCTGCTTTGTCAGGTTACAACACTCAGTGTCATTGCCAGCTTTTGAAAGACGTTGGAAGCAACACAATGGAAACCAACCAACAGTTAACCATTTCATACATACTCCACCATGTAGTGTACTATTGAACTAACAGATAATGGGGAGATATCCTACAGCCATCCGAGAACACAGGACAGGGGGCGCCGTCCTGCGGCAGACGGCGTGGGCCCCCCCAGGCACTTCTGGGCCCCGGCACTTGCCCGGTGTGTGCTGGGTGCTGATGCCGGCCCTGGTCCTAGGCAAACTAACAGGTTAAATAAAATAAATTACAAGACATGCTATATACGATAAGCATTACCAAAATATATATAGAAAAGCTGGCAATGATGCTTCAAGTGTTATAACCTGATAAAAGACGGACCGTGCCTGAAATGCGTTGTTTGATAAAGTAATTGTATCACCTGAGGTTGGCAGACCTCCCTTCACAGCAGTGCCCCTGAGAGAGTGACTTTCCCTTTCTTCACAATGGATCCTGACTGGAGGGAGCGGTCGTTGTGGCAGCCGATTAAGGGGTATTGTGCTTTTTCCAGTGTTGTGTCGCCCAGCATGACCTGTTTAGGTGTGCAGTGGTGACAATTTAACCTCATCCTTGGCTTCAGTCGGATTCACACATGGAGTGCTTCATTCCCTTCTTATTGCTTTCCCAAATTATGGCTCATCCGGTGGATATTCCATGTCTGGGAAACAAAGGGAAAATGTCAGTGTTCACAATGTAAACGAAAGCCTTCCCTTCAACTACTCTTGTACATCAGCGGACCCCTAACAATTGATGCATAGGCCAAGATTACTTTTGCCAAAAATGGAGACCCTCAGTCTAGGTGTGCTGCACTGTGGGAAGAAGAGCCTTGGGATTCCAAAATGTTATATCTAATACCAATGTGTTTATTCCACCAGATGGCATTTTTTCAAGGTAATATAAAAACTGATCCAGCACAGGGTCTTCATTCCCACCAGCGCAGCACGCTTGACTGAGGGTCTCCATTTTTGCCATTTACATCTGGAAAAACCACCTCCAGTGAGCGCTATGATCGCTTATTACTATATCCTTTACCAGAAGTTTACCAGAGGCTCAAAAAAATTCCTTTTAATAAGTGCCGAAGTAGGACAAAAACTCAGAAAAATGTAGCCATGTCAAACATCCATTGCACCTAGCAGGAGGCTGATAGCTCCTTCAGAGCACTTATTGCTCTACGGTGCTATCAGACTCCTGCTGGTGCAATGGATGTTTCCCATGGCTACTTTTGGTGAGCTTTTAATAAGTCACCTATACCGTATGCTAATGAGAAAGAGGCGGCAAAGGCCACAGAGCAATTTACTGAATCGTCCTTCCTCCTTGCTTGATATGATGATATTTACTAGGTCATCCACAGATCACTGTAAATTGTGCCTGCGCATATGAAGCACGAGCCCGAGCATATGAAGACGGGCTTACACATGAAGTGCAAGCCTGAGCACATGAAGCAAGTGATGCCCAGCCCGCACTATGAAGCATGAGCTTGGCATTGAAGCACAAACCTGCGCACATAAAAATGAGTGCATCAGAAGATGGCTTGTGCACATGAAGCACAGGTCTGCGCACATGAAGCCCCAGCTTGTGCAGGCGTACCTTGCTCTGTCCTATCAAGGGAAAATAAAGTTCAGCAATTTGCATGCGCCACCTTAGGCTGGCGCAATTTTGGATTTTGCTTCTGTGCTTAGTAGAGCAGACCAAAGTGCGTCCATGCAGGTCTGCACTTTCCTGCGCAAGCGCAAGATGCACAGTGCTTGTGGTTGACATAGGACACCTCATTCAAGACAGGACGACAAACAATCCTGCGGATAGAGGAGGGTCTATCAGACCAGATCAGTCATTATCAACGGCACAGGAGATTTCTAAAGGGTCTTTTTTGATGTGGATGTGGATGTTGATTTGGGACTTCTATACAAGTTTATGGACTGCGTATGTTTAAAAGGTGGCGGCTTTAATCCACAATGGAAAAACCTGGTGACAGGTTCCCTTAGGAATTTGCTTATTTAGCTCCTTCACTTGAATTACTACCCATGTCAGTTTCTGGAATTCTATTCATGAATCAGGAAGCTCAGGATGAAACAGATGTATAAGAGCTTTTATACAAGAGGGATTAAACTATAGAGGGTTCTCCTAGATAATTAATGGTAGCATAGACAAGACTCTAGTCAGTCTCTTTTTCAGCAACAAATGGGTTAAGCTTCCATTTCCCCTGATGCCTTCCATAGAAGAAATGAATGGCTGCCTATAAGCATGTGAGGTGCGGCTGTGTTTTCCTCCCTTCTGTTCATTGTACACTGTTTAATTGGAGCCAAGGGCTTAAAATCTCTGTAAGAAAGTTAAAAGGTATAAAAATATAGTCCGGTCTTGTGAAGGAGAACATGTTTTTAGTGGGCAGTGATGTAATGCACCCGCTCTGGAATGCACATGACCTGAATGGGCTCTGTCCCCGCAGTGCCCAGCCCAATGCCAGGCATGAGCACAGCCAATCACCATCCGCAGCCATTCTGTGTCTGTAAGGGAAATGCTATATTATAACCATACAATTATCACCACTTTGTCAGGGAACAACCTATATCTATAGCATTGGTCAAAGCTAGAATCCTTACAAATGTGGAGCAATAGAGAATGATATTATAGCAGGGTACCGCTCGGGGGTTCTGGGTATGTTCTTACACCCCTGCTGGTTTGTTTTGCACATTCCTAAGCAATTTGGTGGAGGATACGGGCAAAGGGGGAGAATAACATGGCACATATGCTTTTCCGAGTATTCATCTAACCATCTGTGATAATAAACGCTATGTGTTTTTTGTTTTTTAAATATAGAACATTACTTAGTGCTTTGATGCCTCACAAATATTAAACAACAAAGTCTTTTAGCGGTTTAAAGCTTGTATATGGGCCATAGCGAAAGGGCCATCTCGTCATCCCCATACTGATGCATAGGATCAGTCATCAATAGGAGATTGGCAGACCCCAGCAATCAGCTGTTCTATGGTACCTGGCAGCAGGCACTACACAATGAATGGCGCTACGCTCTGCCGGTCCATTCCACGAGTTCACATTGGCAGGAGCCATTTTTCAGCTGCTCAGTGGGGTGCAGAGTGTCATACCCTCCAGCTCACATCGATGACAGATCCTATGAATTATATATGACAGAGGAAGGGAAAAACACAGACTGCAGGATATTATATATAGGATTTGGACTTGTCCGAGCCCCTTTCCACTGGCATTTTTGAATAAATAGGCAGAATTACCGCATCTTCCACCAACGGTCGCACTTGCGGTACAGATCCGGCAAGCCGCATGCATTGTCCTATGGGGCTTGCGGTTGGGTGTGTCAGATGCGACCACGAAAAAACCCGCCAGTGTGAAAGGGGCCTGAAAGAAGCTGCTGCTTACACAAAACAAGAGGATTCTTAACATATCTTCCACTACTAATGTGACCTCTTTTGTTGTGTCCTAACTATTCCTAAGGCCCCCTTCACACTGCATGATTTCACTGATCGGTGTTCATCAGTTTTGGTGTATACAAAACCCAGAACAGGTGTCAATCTTTCAATTATTGTTTTTCCCTGCACGGTTCACTCCTGGTTTTGGCTCACACACACTGATGAACACTGAGCAGTGAAATCATGGAGTGTGAAGGGGCCTAACACTTTCCCAATATATTTCTGCTACCTAACTTCTTGTAAGACAGGAATCAGACCAACTGAGCATCACTCGTCACTGGTGGGGGCTGAGAGGTGAGAAGTGTGATCTCTGCTGTTCAATTTCACTCACAGAGAGGCACCCCATCCCCACCAGTGACATGCCCAGAATACTGTCACTCACAGAGAGTGAGCCCTGCCCTCACCAATGACGTGCCCAGCTCTGTTGGTCCGATTCCGGTCTTCAGACCAGAAGGATCAAAGCTACAATAACTATACAACAATAAAAAGGTATTTATAAAGGGCCGGGTTACACGCAGTGACATCGCTACTGATGTCGCTGCAACGTCACAGGTTTTGTGAGGTCGCTGCGTGTGACATGCCGCAACGACCAGCTTGCTGATCGCTGATCATTGCGGAATGGCAGAGACCATTTTTCAATCATTGGTCTGCCGCTGTCATGCATGAGTCGGGATGAATGACAGCGGCAGACCAACGACACCCAGTGTGCGCCCGACACCCTGACCGATCCCAGCGACCATCGGGTGTTGGCACATCGCTGGTGAGATCTGCCTGTCTGGCATCTCACCAGCGATCACATAGCAATGTTCCAGCGATCCCAATAGTTGGTTGGGTCACTGGAACATCGCTACGTGTAACTCGGCATTAAGACTCACAGGAATTATCTTACAGAAGCAGGGTAGATAGCTGAAGAATATTAGGAAATGTTTTAGATTGATGTGCCCTACTCAAGATCAAACAATAAAAAGGTATTTATGAGCCTCACAGAATTAGCTTACAGGAGGCAGGTTAGGTAATTGTTAGTTTGACGTGACTTGCTCAGTTAGTCCGATTCCAGTCATCAAACCAGAAGGATCAAAGCTACAACAACAATAAAAAGTATTTACGAGCCTCACAGGAATAAGCTTACAGGAGCAGGGTAGGTAGCAGAAGTACATTAGAAAAATGTTAGTGTGACGTGACCTGCTCAGTTAGTCCGATTCCTGTCTTCAGACCGGTGGGATCAAAGCTATAACAATACAAAGGAATTTATGAGCAGGGTACTTTGCAGAAGCAGGGTAGGTGGCAGAAGTATATTGGGAAAGTGTTAGTTAGGAAAGTTGCATTATTATTGAGATAAACTACAATGAAGCAATACAAATAATTGCTTACAAAAGTATACACACCTCTAAAACTGATCATTGGTGCATTCAGATGTTGCTATAATTGCAATATTTTTGCAAAATATTGGAAGATGAAACCAATTATATTGGACTGGAGTTTTCCATCCCTCCATCCCTTCTTGCGCGGTCTGTGATCTCTTTGCTGATGAGGTGATATCAGTGTGAAGCGATTTCCTGCAAATCCCTATTTACTCACAGAGAGAACTTCAGGTTTGCAGACGGCTTTCCGCCAGAATGTGTGAAACGCCTGCACCAAATATTCATCATTCAAAAAGTACGTGAGATATTAATGAGGATTTATGAGAATAAAGGGCAATTATGTATAATAAGAAAAGTCTGGACATTCACGAAGGATCTTTCTGTATGTTTCAATCTTAAATTCTATTTTCTTGAGACGGACTCTGCTACAATTGTATCACTTGTGCCATTTTCCCACAGTTTTAAAAAAAAGGAAATAAATTAGCAGGTTTTTGCTATGTAATCCGAGGACAGCAGGAGATTGAGGATGAGTCACTGAATTCAGACGTGTTACTTATTAGGCTGTGCGCTTTTTTCATACAATGATTGTTTTATCAGCAGATTATCACTGCCTGGACTATTGTTCACCCAGTAGACAGACCCCCTCCTGATAAGCAGCTCACTGTCTATAGACATTGTACATAGAGAGCCAGTTAACTTTCTGATCTCTGCTACATGTTACATCTTAAAAACTCATTACTGGGTGCAGCAGTTGTGATACATCGTTGGAATCAGAGTCTTTTCCTACATCATGCTGCTCTCAGATGAGGTAGCAATAACCTGATGACAAATTCCCTTTAACGGGGTTGTCAATATTTTTAGATCAATGTAGGATCGTTGGAGTAACAATTTCAGAACCACCATCAAAGCAGTAGAATAAATTAACACAACCAAATCCCTATGCAAAGGACTTAGTTTCGCAGTAAAGGGCAAACAGATCCTTCGCTGCAGTATTTGATACAGCACCATCCGTTAATATGTGGCCGAGTCTGGTACTGCAGCTTAACCCATTCAAAAGTGAATTTGGCTGAGCTACAGTGCCAGTACCCTGCTATGAAATGGTGAGGGTGCTCCAGAAAGAACCATAGCCCCTTGATTTTGATGATTGATGGGAGCATAGGGTTCAGATTACTTTCTATGGAGAGTTAATCAATCTCATGTCCTGGAACACCTCTTTCATATATCAACAGCACAAATCTCACTTGTAACTTGATTGTCATGATACAAGTTACAGTTTTGCCGCCCTATGGAAATCGCCTGTGCTGAGCTGTCGGTTTGTTGATTGACAGCTCAGCCGTCCAATCTGATACTGGGAGATTCTGGGCTTATTCAGGTGTTCCCTGTTCTCTGTGATTGCCTAGATACTTAGCTGAGCAGTCAGTCCCACATCTCTGCCAGTTATAGCATCTTGCTCATTGGTGTATGTTGGTCTCGCTTATCTGTGCTCTGTGTTTTGATCTACTTCTGGATCTCCTCTGACCATTCATTTTCCTTGACCCTTTACTTTGATCCTCTATTCTCCTGGTATTGTGCTCACGGATGGTGACCTGACTACACCTTTCTCTATCCCCTTAGTCCATGATGTGCTCTCCTGGTATCTGACTCCTGAACGTTTCACTAGTCTACCTCACCACTTGTCTATGTACTGATTAGAGTCACATTAAGCATTTGCTACAATGTGTCAGTGCAGGTCACTCGTAGCTGTAATTAACCACCATAAGTTCTGGTTTTCAGCTGATGAATGTACCGTATATACTCGTGTATAAGCCGACCCGTGTATAAGCGGACCCCCCTACTTTTGCCCCCAAAACCTATTGACTCGTGTATAAGCCGAGGGTGGACCCCAGCACAGGTATACAGCCCCCAGTGGTATACAGGCCTCCCCAGTGGTAGTATACAGCAGCCTCCCCAGTGGTATATACAGGCCCCAGTGGTATACAGGCGCCCCCCATTGCTGCTGCACACCTGTAAAGTAATAGATCATTATACTTATCCTTGTCGCTGTTGCCACTCTGCACCGCGCTCCTCCGGGTCTTCATGCTTCTTCCTGCTTCCTCCTTCGGTGGGCGCAGGCAATGACGTCACTGCCTGTGCACCGGAGGAGGAAGCAGGAAGAAGCATGAAGACCCGGAGGAGCGCGGTGCAGAGTGGCAACAGCGACAGGGATAAGTATAATGATCTATTACTTTACAGGTGTGCGGCAGCAAGGGGGGGGGCGCCTGTATACCACTGGGGCCTGTATATAACTCGTGTATAAACTGGGGGGGGGGGGGGACTTTTCAGCACATTTTTTGTGCTGAAAAACTCGGCTTATACACGAGTATATACGATAATAAAGAATGTTCTGGTTCACTGGTGGCAATCAGGAGTGATCGAGACTAAACTAAGAACATTGTATCATCTCCTCCCTGCCAATTTTCTAGCATCAAAAAGTTGTATAGTGTGTCAATAAAAGTATTTTTTTCCCTTTTGCGCACTGTTATAAAATAATAGGTCAGAGTGCAGCAAAACATGGTGTTCGTTATACTGTCCAGAAAAACTCACCAAACAACTGCCAAGTAAATATTTCATTCAGCAGCAGATTGTCAGCTCCCCGAGGGAGCATTTAATCAGTACGGACCGGCCCACCTGCTCTGGGTGTTACTAACAGGCCGAGTTCTGATACTATGCTTCACATGCACAGGAGTGACTGAGCCCATAGGCAGCCTTGTGTCTGAATGCCACCGGTTGCTTCCTTGACAGTATGGCTGGTCGCTGGTGCCACAACCGCCCCCAAACTGTGGGTTGCAAGTGATCGTGCACCGGTATAATGACACCTGGTTTGCCTTCCAGGGGAGCTGACAATCTGCTGCTGAATGAAATGGATATTTACCTGGTAGTTTTTTGGTGAGTTTTTCTGTGTTGATTTTAATGTCCTCTTTCGGTGAATCGCGTTATACTGTCCACCAGAAAACTGTATATTGTGGTGGAAATCTAAGCCAGATCCTGACTGCTGTACATAGGATTTGGAGCAAGAACAGCCGAAAAGATAATACAAATTAATTAAAAAGTGCAATATTTGGTGCAGCTTATGCAAACAAGATGTGGGATCCAAACTTCATACAGAACGCCATTGTGGATCAATTCCCTCCAATGTAGAATATAAAGTTGCAAAGAGTTTCATTAAATAACGAACAAATTTAATGGACATAAGACAAGGTAAGACATAGCGACAAATATCTGATGACTCCCATAAATCCTTGGATAAAAGTGATTTGCTGTAGGCATATTGATGCCTCCCAGACAGGAACATCTACTATTTGGATGCCCCCCCTATTTGTAAATAATCAGGTGATCCTCAGGATAACGCAGGCAGCTATACATTGCTCCTGCAGTGACCTCTGTAGGAAAAGTGCGGTATTACAGGCTACCATTCACCATCCTTCAGATCTCGTACTCTGGCTTTTCCTTTCTGACCTAGCAGAGGTGGGTAACTCTAGTCCTCAAGGGTGGCAAACATTAAGTTTTCAGGATTTCCTTAGCATTGCACAGGGTTGGAATCATCACCAGTGAAGGTGATCATATTATCATCTTCACTGGTGATGATTCCAACCCTGTGCAATGCTAAGGAAATCCTGAAAACATGACCTCTTTGCCACCCTTCAGAACTAAAGTTACCCACTCCCTGATCTAAGAGGTAAGGTTTCTCCTTGTGGAGGGTGACATGCCAGTAATGATCATAATTAAATGCAACAATGCTCCATGGGAATGATACAAATTGTCTCTTCAGAGAGGTAGAGGTCTTGCACTCTAACGCCATCTATTGGAAGTAGCAATCCTAAAAGTAAATATCGAGCCTTGTCATAGGACTTAGGATAACAAAAAAAGAAAAATAGACCAGAATCTCAGTTTCCAGACACTGTTTCAGTGTAAAGCATGAGATCTGATCTGGCTAACAAGAGGCTAAGACTGAGGATCTAAGAGGTAAGGTTTACCCTTATAGAGTGACATGTCAGTTGATCAGGAGACTTAAATGTCACAAGGCTCCTCTGGGAAATTGAATATGCAAATTGTCTCTTCAGAGAGGAAGAAGACCTGAACTCTAGCGCCACCTATTGGAAGTAGCAATCCTAAAAGTCAATATTGACCCTTTAACGAACCCTCCTCTAAGGAGAGGACAATCACAGGCCATAATAGAACATTTGGACAAGGAATGTCTCAATAGCTCAAACAGTATATTCAAGGCAGGGAAGACGGCTAAAATGATGCAGAAGGTCACCTTTAATTTAGAATTAAATTTGAGTCTATAAAAGTATGTTGTAGAAATGCAAATGAAGCAATATTGTTTCTTGGAAGTTGCCTTCTCCTTCCCTGTTTAATTTGTAGCCATTCCTTATCTCCAGTTCCCTCCTTCTCGGAGATCATGTCCCTGTATATTTTCGCCCTATTGATTTCTGTCCTAGGAGATGATAATACTCAGCTGCCAAAGGAGCAGTTAATTGGTTCTGTACCACTTATCATCTGATCATCGTTACATAAAGAATACAGTATCGGCCTCCTTGGGGGGGCATTCATCTGCTATTGTTTGGAATCTACACATCGCAGTCTGGCTTCAACTAATGCTCTTCAGAAGACGTCATTCCTACCATATACTCGTAGGCAGGGAATGGTGGTGGTGGGGGTCAGGGTGGTCAGACCATTAATCAGTAAATGATCAACTGGATTATTAAAGTGCTAAATTGTTTCTCATTTACGTCAACATAATCTGCTATGCTTGGGTGCAATAACACCCATCCCTTTAAGTCAAAGCAAAAATGAAGGTATAATGTTTAAAGAGGCAATGCAATAAATTAAGTGATGATGTCACCTCCTTGTCTATTATCCAAAAAAAATGATGTCACTTCCTTCCTATTATACTAAGTATTGATATAACCTCCTTGTATTATCCCCAAGAAATGATGTCACTTCCTTACACATTATACTAAGTAATGATGTCACCTCCTTGTCTATTATCCCAAGAAATGATGTCACTTCCTTACCCATTATACTAAGGATAATATGAGGAGGTGATATCAATACTAAGTAATGATGTCACTTTCTTGACTATTATCCCAAGAAATGATGTCACTTCCTTGACTATTATCCCAAGAAATGATGTCACTTCCTTGACTATTATCCCAAGAAATGATGTCACTTCCTTGACTATTATCCCAAGAAATGATGTCACTTCCTTGACTATTATCCCAAGAAATGATGTCACTTCCTTGACTATTATCCCAAGAAATGATGTCACTTCCTTGACTATTATCCCAAGAAATGATGTCACTTCCTTGACTATTATCCCAAGAAATGATGTCACTTCCTTAACCATTATACTAAGTAATGAGATCACTTCCTGGTCTATTATACTAAGTAATGAGATCACCTAAGTAATGATGTCACTTCCTTACCTATTGTCCTAAGTAATGATGTCACTTCCTTACCTATTGTCCTAAGTAATGATGTCACTTCCTCACCCTTAATACTAAGTATTGATGTCACTTGCTTACCTGTTATACTGAGTAAGGATGTCACTACCTTGTATATAATACTAATGATGTCATGTCACGTGTAAGTAGTAATGCTGTCACCTCCTTGCCTACAATTCTAAGGAATGATGTCAATCAACTGTACAAAGTAATGATGTCACGTATTCTATGGCGGCACTTAAATCCCAAATGACATTGAACCAAATAATGAAAGTTGTAGTGAATTTCTAGATTTTCTACATGATCCATATCTCTTTGCAAATATCTTTGTATTCAAGTTTACATAAAGGAGGGGGAAAAACATAGTTGTTGCTGGAGTTTCTAAAGCAAAATTTTTGACAGTTTCTCATGATTGACATACTAGTCTCTTAATATGGGGACAGAGGGACCTTTTCGTATTAGTGTGAATACGTACCTACTATAGCTTCTCCTGTGTAGGGAGTTCCCTCCTAGTATTGGTTCCTCTCCTGCCCAGCTCCTCCCTAGATCTGTGGGGGCGGGGCCAATAGAACCCTCGACATGTTCCAAGAATGGAATCAGAACTCAGGGAAGGAGGCATTTCCTGTTTTGGGTAAAATGTGTAAAGGGACTGACTGCTTATTTCAATACCCCAATACCCTTCCATGTCTTTACGACCGACGACGTACATAGAATAGCACCATATACTGTAGAATATACAGTGGTCCTTGGCTAGTTAGATGGATCCTGTCCTAGCTATCAGCATAGAAGTATCCAGGCCCCAGCTGCTCCCTGCACACCGAGCTTGGCTCACTTCTCTCCGCCGCACCCCTCCCGTCCGCATTACATGGACTCGCTCGCTCTGAACGCCTCAAGGACACAATTATTTAAAGCATCGGCTCTCGTGGAATAATTGAGAACACCAAAATAAACAGCCGGGCTGTCAGGCTATCAGCGGCCGTCAGGGAGAATATTAGGTGTGTGAGGAGCTATTGACACCACTGATTTTACGTCCGATAGGGATCGCTCAGCCGGTATTGACGCAGCCAATCAATGAGCGCCATCTTTTAAATTCAGAGTCCCATGAAAATGCTAAACGAGGCAAAGTGGAAGCCAAAGACCCCGGGGACAAGAGCGGATCAGAACCGGCGTGCTCAAATAACAGCTCGATAGCCACAGGACGATACATAAAACTACCGGGTGTCCAAGAGTAGAAACATTTTTGCAGAATAAAAGAGAAATTTGCAGTCTATATTCTTCAACTCTTAATAGTCTACGAGCCGGAGATATTCAGTTTATAAAAAAAACAACACCACAGCTATTTTCTTTTATAGACAGCGCCACACCTGTTCACAGGCGGTGTCTGGTATTGCAATTCTGCTTAATTGAAGTTAAATAGTGGGGTAGTAATACCACACAACCTGTGGACAGGGGAGGCGCTAGTCATTTCAATTCCACCCATCCCTGCTGAAAAAATTTAGTGAATACCATAGATGGTACTTACCAGCAATGAAGAGACAGGTTTATGCCCGACCACTCTCCATAGCAGAGAATGGAAGGGACAATAAGTTCCAATTAGCCATAATCGGAAGGTCCATAGTTATGATTTCCAGGGGTCTATCAGCTACACACCTCCTCTATCTCTACAATTATATTAACTGGATGATGGATTCCGTGCTTTATGTTAAAAACTGCATTGCACTGACTGAGCACTGTGCAATTTGTATTGTTGGTGTAGAGCCAGACTACTGTACTGTACAGCAACCAACAATACAAAATACTCAGTACAATGGAGAGGCAGGCTACTGTATAGCAACCAACAATACAAAATGCACAGTGCTCAGTCAGTGCAATGGAGAGGTAGGCTATTGTATAGCAACCAACAATACAAATTGCCCAGTGCGCAGTACAATGGAGAAGCAGGCTATTGTATAGTAACCAACAACACAAAATGCACAGTGCTGCTCAGTACAATGGAGAGTCAGGCTACTGTATAGCAACCAACAATACAAAATGCACAGTGCTCAGTCAGTGCAATGGAGAGGCAGGCTACTGTATAGTAACCAACAATACAAATTGCAGTCTGACTCTCCATTGCACTGACTCAGCACTGTTAAATTTGTATTGTTGGTTGCTATACAGTATACTGCCTCTCCATGTTTCGCATACTTCTTTAGTTCATATTAAGCCAAGTTGGAGGAGACAGAGGGGAGTTGGTCGGAGAGTTCATGCACACAGTTTCTGGATAAATTGCATGTGGAAAACCTGCAGAATATTACAGTAGCAGCAAAGTGGATGAGATTTGCATTTGAAGAGTATAAAACAAAAAACAAACACTCTTGCACTGCAGATTCTCACCTTTTCTGGGCCATGTAACACTTGCATTCATGATCCAAGTGTGGCCAAAAGTGTGGGGTTTTGTGTGATAGTTTTTTTTTGTTATTTTTGTGTGTTTGTTCCAATACACAGGTGGTGGTATACAAATGTTTATTTCCTCTATGTAATTGCAATAATTTTCTATAACAATTCCAACGGTCCCAACACGTTCGGCCATGACTGTATATACGAATGGGGCTGTAAAAAGAATCCGGTCAAGAGACCAATGGCCGCTCTGGAGCGCTCAGTGTATGTAGGCCATGACTGCAGGACGGGGAAAACAGCCTAGGACTGTGTGCACGTGGCGTCTTTTTCGGGGTGACTCCACCCAAAAGAGCCCCATAAAATAAGCATAAAAGTCAAAATGACATCACTATGCACGTCCCATCTTTGTTTTCTTTTGGAAACATTCAGAAGTCACGTGCTTTCTCCTTAACAGTATAAAATGAACAATGGCGGCAGCGGAGCCACCGCAGGAATGACGGCTAAACCACCAGTGAAGCCGATGCAGGAAAGAGACAACAGGCTTCACCTGGGAGAAGCCAACAGCAGCACCGTGTACTCCACAGAGAAGCAGGAAGGTAGGTCGACTTCTATTCTCCAGAGGAAAAAACGTAAACAATCATTTTAATTTAAAAAAAAATAAAAAATCCCATAAACTTCATCCCACCACATCAGGGTGACCCATATCAGGATGGTCCCATCCTCCACCATTAAAAACCTTATCAAGACCATCCTGGTATGGGTCACCTTGTCACTTTGGGATAACCTTTACAGGGTTTTTTTTTTTTTTTTTTTAATCAAAAGGGTTCTCACTTTTATTGCAGTAACAAACAAGGCTATGGCCTCCCTTTCTTTGATCTGGACAATACATGTTTATAGCCTCCTATTGATGGGTGTCCATGTTGGGTCCTGGTTCTACTCACTCCTTATTCATATTTACGTCACTAAACATATGGTATTAAATTTTAGATGCTAGGACAGTCCCAGTATGGGTTACCTTGACGTGGTGGGATGGCTTACTTTATCAAAATGTTCTCATTTACATGCACCCTTACATGCTATTAATTTACTTATTTTAGAACATTTGCTCATTTTTTATTTTCTCTTGGATGTTGCTGTTATCGGTCAGTGTGAACACACTCCTACACATTGCTATATACAACCTACAGTCCAATTATTTTTTTTCAGTTGCCTTTATTTTTTTTGCTTGCAGTAACAAGGATGCGGCCTCTCCCCTTCTTTGATCTGAACATTACGTGTATTTATTCTACCATGTTGGGCCCTAGATCCTGCTTAATCTTTAGCTGCATTTACATCACTAGACATATGTTAAGGTTTAAGTATTAGATGCTAGGACTGTTCTGATAAGGGTTACCCTGATGTGGTAGGATGGCTTTTACCTTTTTTTCAATCCAAACAATGCTTACTACGTGCACTATTTTATTTACATGGGATATTGATCTTTACTTATTGTAGGGTATATGCTCTTATTTTGTTTTTCGTTCTTCCTTAGTGTTACAGTATGTAAGTACCCTGGCCATGGCAGATTTGCTTACTAACCCAACCCCCACCAGACTAGTCCATCCAATTCAAGCACACACTTAGTTTATCTGACAACACACACACCGACCGGCTCCTTTACTATCACAAGTGATCGGTGCCGATAACCTTATGACTCCAACACAGGGATCTAAACATGTTATTGATCACTGGGTGTTATGCATGGGCCCCATTCTAATGACTGGCAGGAGTGAGCGTTTGAATCATGCATGTCATAACGTCGGCACTTCTTGCTTTGATGCTCTGGATGGTGCTGGATAACCTCTAACTTGTTAGATTTCATTATTGTCCAGGGCTGTGAAGTCGGTAAGCCAAATATCCGACTCCTCAATTTCCCTGAATCCGACTCCACCACAATGGACACACTCCACAGCCCTGTTAACGCCCAACTTCTCAAGATACAAATTCAATATGTTACTGTGGCGACATAGTGAAATCTGTATCAGGCTGCAATTCACATCACAACCACCAAGTGGCCTAATATAGAATAAACATCTCCTTGCAGAGTATCGCAAAAAAAAAAAAAAAAAAACCCTTTTTTTTATTGAAAGTTGGTTCTTTCGACACTTACCCGGGTTCTGATGAGCCAAAAGAAAAAGTTAAGGAAAATCTTAATAAATACCCTATGCAATGGTAGAATGTATACAGAAGCTGCAAAATTGACAACTCATCACTTTAGTGCAGGTCCTTTCCCTCCCAAAATCTTGCTATGATGTAATTACAAGTAATAGTCGCGTGCCGTGTCACCCATTGCGCCAATCATCATCAACCGGTCACAAGTAAAAGATTTATTTACAAGAAAAACACTTTTTCTGTATTCTTTTCATTCTCAAGAATGAACAAGTATAAATAACATCGGCAATCATTACACAAATAGCTTAAAAAAATACAATAAAAGCCTCAAACGTCGAGTAACAACATAAAAGGCGGTGGCGAGCCGCGTCTGACCGGCCCGGGCCGCGGGATACAGTAGTGATGGCACAATGGAAACAAATACAGTCTGCAGAATGAAGGCAATACATTATATGGGAATTTTAACCATTGATACAAGCGATTATACAACAAGTGTGTGATGCTGCCATCTAGTGGCGATTTGGGGGATAGACAGCAATGAAAAGAACATCTCAAAAAGTTATGATCCAAATTGATCATTTTTGTTTTCTAAGTAAAAAGACAATATACAGTGATACGGACAGAGCACCTGGGACATGGCGGGTGTGTACTGTATTAGGTGGCGCCAAATCTGTGGGGATACAGATACATTAGCATTTTGGAGCGGCAAATGTGAAAATGCTAGTCTTCCAAAAACAGCGCCACCACCATCCACAGGTTGTGTCTGGCATTGCAACTCAAACACATTCGCTTCTAGAGAGCCAAGGTGCAATACCAGACACCACCTACACATGGCAGGGGGGCGCAATTTCAGAAGAAGCTGCTTTGTTAACCCGTTTAACAGGGTCGTCCCAATTTCGGATGAAAGTTTATAGTTTCTCTACACGACTTCTGAAACAGAGAATAATTGCAGTCACATGACCACAATTCTACAGAATGTCTGGACTGCAGACTTATATCCCAAACCTGGACAACCCCTCTTAGCCGTCAGTAATTTGCAAGGAAATGAAGAGCCTATAAAAAACAAACTGGCTAAAATTATAATAAAACTGAATTGCAAAAATACATTTTAGACCAAATTACATTAAAAGGAAAAAGTGTCACCGCACGTGCCCATATAGTTTAATGAGAGAATGTTTTTTCCTGTTTGCTTCGCCACATTTCGGCAATCTTATAATTTGAACATGTAGGAGACCTTTGTTTCAGGTTAAAACATTTTGTCACTGTTTTGGGGTCATAATATAAATTTATACAAAGTTTTGTTTTTTCATATAAAATGACTAAACTCAAATTTTAGGCCTCGTTTCCACTGTAACTGGGGAACCGAAAAGGTGCCCGAGTTACAGGGGAAAATAGGCCAAAATGGCTGATATGGGGCCTCCTAGGGTAGATCAAGTCAGGTCCTACAAAAGCATTTACAATAACTGATGTTTATATTGACTGGACAATGCTCATAAGGTGCAGTGTAACTGGTGAAAGAAGACAGGATTGATAATAAACCACTTCTGTCTTCTCTTCTTAGTTCTAGCTTGCAGGAGCTTTAATTGCACCCTTAATGTATAATACTGGGCCAAGCACTGTATATTTATACTGCTGAATTGTGGTCAGGTTAATACAAGTCAGAAGGGCGGGAAGGGGGAATATATATATAAAAAAAAAAAATACAGCATCATATAATGGACTGCGCACCTCCATAATGGGATGAAAAACACCCACAATATGGAGCACCGTGCAGTTTAATAACATGCACCATGTAGCGGACAGTCACATGATCTCACACTCGTCCATATAATCAATATACTTGGTTACAAAAATAACGACGTTTCATGAAATACAGGAAGTCTCTCTGCTCTTGAGCGACTCTTTGGCACAAAAATCCTTTGTTCTTCACTAAATGAAGAGTAATAGGAAGAGTCATTTGGCCGTTGTCGTTCGGGGCTGTGACTCAAGCTAACTCCGAACCTAAAATTAAAGCCAAGAGACAGCCAGGTTTGGTCACTGCACGTAATGGTGATGGATACGGTCGCAAGTTATGGCCCATCCACAGGTTTAAGTACTATGACTTGCCATCCGTTCCCATTCAGTGTACTTCGGAACCCTGCCAGCGCTACGGGGCGACGGAAGCGGCGCCCTGCCAGCGCTACGGGGCGACGGAAGCGGCGCCCTGCCAGCGCTACGGGGCGACGTAAGCGGCGCCCTGCCAGCGCTACGGGGCGACGGAAGCGGCGCCCTGCCAGCGCTACGGGGCGACGGAAGCGGCGCCCTGCCAGCGCTACGGGGCGACGGAAGCGGCGCCCTGCCAGCGCTACGGGGCGACGGAAGCGGCGCCCTGCCAGCGCTACGGGGCGACGGAAGCGGCGCCCTGCCAGCGCTACGGGGCGACGGAAGCGGCGCCCTGCCAGCGCTACGGGGCGACGGAAGCGGCGCCCTGCCAGCGCTACGGGGCGACGGAAGCGGCGCCCTGCCAGCGCTACGGGGCGACGGAAGCGGCGCCCTGCCAGCGCTACGGGGCGACGGAAGCGGCGCCCTGCCAGCGCTACGGGGCGACGGAAGCGGCGCCCTGCCAGCGCTACGGGGCGACGGAAGCGGCGCCCTGCCAGCGCTACGGGGCGACGGAAGCGGCGCCCTGCCAGCGCTACGGGGCGACGGAAGCGGCGCCCTGCCAGCGCTACGGGGCGACGGAACCGGCGCCCGGCCAGCGCTACGGGGCGACGGAACCGGCGCCCTGCCAGCGCTACAGGGTGTTGTAATTATCCACTGGGCCATCTAGCATTTGCTAGAGTTTCTAAAAGAGTAGTCTGGTCATGCCTGGATCCCTGATGCCTCGTAAGCGATATAAAAAAGGATAAAAAGTTCAAATTTGCAGCCAAACCAGGGCCATGTCCATCCATATAGAGGGCTGAAGGTGAAATTGAAGGTGCTTTACATTTTAATTGTGGAAAATCAGGAAACACAAACTCCAGGCCTGTAACAACGCTCTTACCTGCCAACTGGATTTGTTTTTCTGCAACGCTAAAGCGGATCAAAAATGTAGAAAAAGTCTGAGTTTCCGGGATCTCTAGACGTATGGAGGGATTGTAAAAGCTTTACTGGACTCACAAATGGATTTTTAAAATAAATTTGGAGTCCATCATCACGAGTATAGCCTGGGGCAAAAAAATAAAACCACACAAACATAGCTACAATGTATAAAATGCCAGTGCTCAGGAATAAATTACATAAAGTAAAATAAGAACATTACATCTTCACATTTTTTTACGTTTCATGAAATGAAGCACATCATAGATTTGGAAGGGACAATAAAGAACCAGTGAACACTTGTGTCTTGTTGTCTAAAAAGCGACGTAAAACGCGTCAGTAATACAGTGTGAATTATTCCAAGAGTTAAAAAAGGAGGAAATCAATATAAAATAAGGCACATGGAGAAGACGGCCAAAATCATCACCTTCTCCGATCAGCTGCGTCCACAAGGCAAGAAAAACGTTTTTTGTTTTTTTGGTCCTCGTTGGGTAATGTTCATAGGCGGGGCAGTGCCGGCCACAACAGGAATACGGTATGTATGGAGAAAAATCCAACGTTCACAAAAGGTGATTGTGTCCCGACGATGGGAAAGTCATCAGTCACACAAGGTTTTCTGCCGCGACGATGGAGGAGACGCTGCTCCTGACGCTAGAACCATGGAGGGAAAGGTTCATCTCACAGACAGAGGCTCTTTGCGCTGAAATATCATATATAAAAAGTGGGGAATGAAATTGCATAACTGAGGATTAGTTGTAGGTTCATGTAAAAAAAAAAAAAACAAAAAAAAAAACAGAAGCAAAACTTATACCTAGTAAATACAGATCATTAAAAAAATGTATTAAAGGAACCTGTCATGTCCTTTATTTTTAAACCACCCCCCGATATGTTATGGCCCATGCACAGGTTTAAGTTCCATAACTTTCCATCCATTCCCTTTCAGTGTTCTTCAGCATTCTTCCAGCACTACAGGCGCTGGGACGGCAACCCTGCCAAGCGCTACAGGCGCTGGGAGCGGCAACCCTGCCAAGCGCTACAGGCGCTGGGACCGGCAACCCTGCCAAGCACTACAGGCGCTGGGACCGGCAACCCTGCCAAGCGCTACAGGCGCTGGGACCGGCAACCCTGCCAAGCGCTACAGGCGCTGGGACGCAACCCTGCCAAGCGCTACAGGCGCTGGGACCAGCAACCCATGCCAAGCGCTACAGGCGCTGGCCGGCAACCCGCCAGCGCTAACTCCGGGACCAAGCGCTACAGGTTAGGACTCACATACCCTAGCCACACTACAGGTTAATCACATAAATCCATAATTGTATAATTTATTTATATAAAAAAACACTTCAGATACTTAGATGTTTGCACTAGGTCCCTGCACAGTCATTAGCGTGGATACTTCAGCTGGAATCAGTCACATCAATCTATTTCAGTCATGCAGTGTTTAAGCTTAATGCATTGTAATATATTGACATCAATCACTAAAAGGTTTCGGCTGATGCTTAAGGACCCGTGGTGATGTCATGACCATGGGCAGAGCTAAGCAGGCATCAAGTCAAAGACTTTTTGGGCTTGGCTCCACCCACATGACTGGTGATATCACACAGGTCCATCCATATAATGTGTATTTCTGCACTTAGTGTTGTTAATATATTACAGTGCAGAGGGTGAGGCTACATTTTAATGACTGCATGACTCAAGTGAATTGACGTGACTGATTCCAGTTGAAGTATCCACCCTGATGACTGTCTGTGCCGGTATTTAACACAAACATATAAGCATCTTAAGTGCTTTTTTTTTTTTATGATAAATACATGGATTTTTTCTTTTTAAAACCAGGTAAGTGATGCACAGTGCACCATCTAAATAACATTGTGGAGCGATTTAAAAAAATTAAAATAAAATAGGACTACAGGTTCCCTTTAACATATTAGCAAGATATCACCTATGCCCTGGGTACATGGTAACTTAATTGAAAAACTATGCAAATATTGCAAAAGTATAGGAAAAATAGCGCACGCAGGGCAACTTGCTGATTGCTGGAAATGTAACAGATCCTAAAAAATGAGGCTCTAAAGCTCCCATCATTGAATGAAGCGATATCTGCAAATGTGCCCAATCACTCCATTCATTAACAATGTAAAAAATAAATAATGTAATTCACACACAACAATTAAACTAATCTGCTGTAAAGTAATATATTGGAAATAAAACAAATAAAAAAAAAAAAATTCAATTTGCATTATACAATTAAAACAGTAAAATAATAACGTAAATAAAAAGAATCACTTAAAAACAAAAAAAAAACTAAACACTTTTTATATTAGTAGTGATGAGCTGTGTAATTGATTTGTAATTGAGCAAAACCTTTGTAAAACTTGCAAAAAAAAATCTAATCTGCAAAGTGGGGGGAGGTGTTGAAAAATGTTAAAAAAAAAAAAAAAAAAAAAATCGAAATAATTATACACAATATAAATAAATATATAATAATTTATAAATGTATTTAAGATTTTTCAACACCTCCCCCCACTTTGCAGATTACATTATTTTTGCAAGTTTTACATAGATAGATTCAGTACATTAATATTTACGTGTGTATGTTTGCAATTAAAATACGCCCCTTCCGGCAAACGTTTTCTTTAGGTATTTACAGCCTTCCTTGGCATAATAAATACTATGTATGTGTTGTATACACCAAAAAAAAAAAAAAAAAAAAAAAAATTTGCAAACCCTTAAGATAATTTAAAAAAAGAATTGTTATATATAAAAAAATTTAAAAGACAACCTATATAAACCTACAGTAAAAAAACAAACAAAAAAAGAAAACAGCGTAGAACCCATCAGATCAGTTATGCAATTTCCCTTTAGGGTACTATACTGTGTTCGGCTTCCGGTTCACGGACAGATCTGTAACATATTTCCGGGCCGCCCCCTCCGGTAGCCGTTGGCACGGTGCAGGCGGTCCGGTAATAAAGTGCAGCTTCGGTACAGCTCTCGCCTCGTCGGAGATAAACAGACTGCAGCTTAAGAAAGTAACAGGAAATCTTCAGTACATTGTCTTTGTCTATAAATTGCACTTGGTCACGTTTCTTCATGACGTCCGTCTGTCCGCTCTGCGGGATTAGCTTTTCCAGGGCTTTCTGTCTGCCCCTTTGTTCTCCGGTATGTGGCGGTAGCGGCATTTCTCCCCATAACTGCAGCCGTTCAACCTCCAGTAGAAACATTCACTGCCTTTAGAGGGCGGCTTCTTCTTGGCGCTAAAAAGGCAAAAAGCAAAATATAATTTCTCATGTTTTTGCATTATCTACCCTGCTTGAAGTTTGGGGTTTACATTCTTGGATTGGTGACATATTACCCAGCCCAGAGGGGAGGGGGGGGGGGGGGGCGCACAGGAGGGATCAAGGGGGGTCGGGGGGTGGGGGGGGGCGCACAGGATGGATCAAGGGGGTGGCAGGTCGGCATGGAAGGTCAAGTGGGGCGGGGGTCAGCACAGGAAGGTGGTTGGCACAGAGTCAAGGGGGGGGTCACACACTGGACAATGGGGGGGGTTAGGCACACAGGATAAAAAGGGGGGGGTCGGCACACAGATAAAGGGGGGTTGCACAGGATAAAGGGGGGGTGGCACAGATAAGTGGGTGCACCGTAAAGGCGAGGGGGATGTCGCAGCACGTATGTGCTCTGTACACAGTCAGGAATAGAGGTCCCGTCCTGTAACATTCCGCTTATACTCTTATTCCAGCCGCTCGGTAAAGTTTGTATTTTACTTTTTAAACAACAGAAGTTTGGGTCATGGTAGTTCAGCGATTATTAAATATTGATACGCGGTGCGCGCCCCTTGGCACATTCCAGCTCCCGGTTCACAAGCCGACTGCTCAGGCAGCAGAATTAAGGCGAGAAAGTCATCAGCTGGAGCAGCGAGGAGGATGAACAAATGGGAGATGTCAACATGACTGCAATTATCACACTGCGGCATATTAATGGGAGGCACGGGGCGAGCAGACCACAGGGAGGAGGATGGGCAGAATTTAAGGAGAAAACCGCGCCTAAAACTAACATTATAAGGAGGAAGATGTTGCACCTCCGGAGCGATCATTACCAGCAGCAGGAAATAGACGATTACAGATCAATCAGAGGGCAGACGGCGGGGCCCGAATGTCACCGCTCAAGGACTAAGGACCAAGATCTGCTGTGTCACCAGAGAGAAACACGGACGTCGGGAGCTTTTATCTCATTATATAAACCCCTCTAAGAAGAAGACGCACATCACTATTCATTACCTTCATTATTGTTTAAAAACTCTACACCTTTTCACTCAACACCAGAGTAAGAACCTGAGCTCATTGCTTCCCCTCATCAGATCTAACTACCTTTGGTTCACAGACCAGTTTCTTTTCTCATGCTTTGTAATTGCCATCCACCATTTTTCCTCTTAAGCTTTCTGCCAGCACTTTAAGTACTGGAACCTTCTTTCACTAACTTCTTAGCATCCATTTCTATTGCAACTGATCAACGGCATGGCTGCCCTGAAACGAGAGCTCCTTTCTGGTATCGGACATGCAGAGCAGAATAGAGGCAGGGAGCTGCCCCCACTCGCCTGTGCAGGCAAGGCCCGCCCCCCACTCACCTGTGCAGGCAAGGCCCGCCCCCCACTCGCCTGTGCAGGCAAGGCCCGCCCCCCACTCGCCTGTGCAGGCAAGGCCCGCCCCCCACTCGCCTGTGCAGGCAAGGCCCGCCCCCCACTCGCCTGTGCAGGCAAGGCCCGCCCCCCACTCGCCTGTGCAGGCAAGGCTCGCCCCCCACTCGCCTGTGCAGGCAAGGCCCGCCCCCCACTCGCCTGTGCAGGCAAGGCCCGCCCCCCACTCGCCTGTGCAGGCAAGGCCCGCCCCCCACTCGCCTGTGCAGGCAAGGCCCGCCCCCCACTCGCCTGTGCAGGCAAGGCCGCCCCCCACTCGCCTGTGCAGGCAAGGCCCGCCCCCCACTCGCCTGTGCAGGCAAGGCCCAGCAATAAATACATAAGAAAGACCTTCCAACATTTAGGTAATATTTCTTGGATCAAACCAATGATCTGAAGTGATTTGCAAATTGCCTACTTTTCAATGATGGATCACTTGAGATCGAGTTTTCTGACAGCACAGGCTCCCCTCCACCCCACCCGCCCCCAACACAGGCCAATACACAGGCTCCCCCCTCCCCCCAACACAGGGTCTCCCCCAACACAGATTCCTCCCCCTTAACACAGCCTCAGAGGACTCAGAATAGAGCGGCTGCTTCCATCGCTCCTCTTCTGATACATTACACAGAAATGCCATTTACAGATGTGAAAAGACGACTGCCAACCCCTGCGGGAGCCATGATGAGCCCCCGCCAGTCATCACCCAGGTTTATCAAAAGCAGAAAGACAATAGAATTAAAATCATTGCCAGAGCTTTGATTGAGAAAAAAAAAAAAATAGTATAATGCTCAATATTATTTATTACTCGATTACCTATAAGACAGGAGCACAGCGAGTGCTCGAGCGCTCACACAACTTACTATGCAGCTGCCATCTTGGTTTGTGCTTCTGAATTGTTGCTGATGGCCGAGGGGCGGTAAGGCTTGTCCGGATATCGAATCAACAACTTTGTGTTCTCTACTTCTTTACCCTGTTGATAATAGAAAAACCCCTCTAATTATACCATACAAACTTATATAAAACCAGGATACAATAGAACAATCACAACATAAATCGTAGGTCGAGATATACCGTAATGCGCAGAGCCACCAGAAGCCATCTAGAGAGGAGAAATGTGACTCCATAAAAAGTGATCATCAGCTCCTCTGAAGCGTCTGTGCTTAACAGGGTTTTCTGGTCATATGATATTGATGACCCATCCTCAGATCGGGGGCGGTCAGACATCCTGTGCCCCCAATGATCAGCAGTTGACTTTGGAGCTGGTCAGGTGTAACTAGCTCCATCCAACTGGTAGCAAAAGTAGTGCATCAAAAATGATCTATTGTTTAAATTAGATTTTTTTTGTGTTTCATATCTTTTTTACTTGCAATTTTTGGAAGTTTTCAGCAGACTCCTTATCATCAGAGGCAGGATTACACCTCTAAACAGATAGCACAGGATTCACAGCTCACAACAGGTGAGGTCACAGCTCTCCTGCTTTCCCCCCTTTACAATGATATTTGCACATGCTCATTAGATGCTTCAGCACAAAAGTTGTGGTCAAAGTCTACCTTGTGGCTAATGTACATGTGCAGTTTCCTGAAAGCACAGGAAGTTAGAGTCTAAAAACGACCCAGTGGCCGCTGTGAGAATTGCAAGATTGTGATAGGTAGAAGCAAAAAAGGTAGCTAAAAATTCTATAAAACATATTTCACGCAAAAACCTGATTTAAACAATAGGTAATTGTCTGAGCTTCCCTTTAAATTCCTATTCAAGAGAAGATCAGCTCCATTCCTCTAATTCCTCCTAGAAATGAATCAACAAAATTATACATTGCCATTCCCCTTCTTAAAAGTGCCTGTCCACCTACCAAAGAGGACAAAGTCAGAGCGTTTACCAAAGCAATCCCTATTATACATTTCCAGGAGGAATACCAGAGGAACAGCACAACGCTGCGTTCTAAGAAAAAAAAGCCTACAGAAGTGTAGTTAGGCTGGCTTCACACTTGCGTTTGTGTCTGCATGCGGAGGTCATGCATACGCAAACGCAGAGCAACGCAGCACATACTTATGTGAATGCAGCGGAGAATCTCCGCATGCGTTCACATTAGTATGCAGCCCGGCCAGCCAATCAGCTGTCTCTGGGGGGGCTGGGAGGAGGAGATCAGCGGCAGAGATCTCCTCCTCCCGGCACAGCTGATCTCCCGCCGGTGTCAGCGGGGAGATACAGCTGATCTGACAGCTGTTTAAATCTCCCGCGCTGACACTGAATAGGATGATATCAGTGCAGGAGATAAACAGCTGATCGCTGCTTCAAATCTCCTGCGCCGACATCACCTATTCGGTGTCAGCGCGGGAGATTTAAACAATTGTCAGATCAGCTGTGTCTTCAAATCTCCCGCGTTGACACTGGCGGGAGATCAGCTGTGGCTCTGGCTGATCACCGGCGGCCACCGGGAGAGGTTTCAATGAGATCCGCAGCGTTCTCCTGCGCTGTCATGCGGAGGACACTGCGGATCCATTGAGATCCATTTTGTTGTGCACTTGCGGATAAAATAAGCGCCCGCGAACTCACAAAAAATGCAACAGGGCTGCGTTCGGAGTAGGGCGCACAAATTATGCGCATCCGTACGCAAACGCAACCGAACGCAACCAAAATACAGGCACATACGTTCTCATGTTAAACATAGGAACGAAGTGCGCAAGCGTTTGGCTGCGTTCTGTGCGCTGCGCTCCAAACGCAAGTGTGAAGGCAGCCTTATATGGGATAATAAAAACGGTTCCCTGAAAATTGCCCACACAGAACACCGCCATTTGCAGCATCACAAAGTTTCAGATCTCTGATGTTTGAGGTGCAGGTGAGGATTCACATGATCTGTGATCATCTTGTGAATTACAGTGACCTAGTGCAGAAATGCTGAAGATCTGCGGTTTGTAGCAGTCGGTCATTATCTGCAATAGATAGATCCAGTCTGCTCTCATCTCTCAGTGATTCTGCCTTACTCCTCCCTCCCACCAGCCCAAAACAGCAGAACCGAACCAGCAGCAGATTCAGAGGAGCCATCACTGCTATCTGTACTCACAGGAGTATCACTGGATTATGTGTGGAGTTACATGGGACTGCAGGTCTAATACATTATCATCTTAGTGGGCAATTCTATGTGGGCAATTTGCGCCGACATTCTTCTTTGCTGCAGTGCATCTCATCGATAACTCTATACCATTCCTCTGCCTGCAGAACATCTCACCTATAGGGTACAGGCACACTAAAGGCCCCGTTACACATAGCGATGTTTCAATGATCCCACCAGTAATCCCACCTGACCTGGATCGCTGGAACATCGCTATGTGATCGCTGGTCTGCAGTCACACTGGGTGATCCACGTACCGATGCTGCGTCCCCTGACGCTCACTGGGATTGCTCAATGTCTCAGGCACAGGATGGGGATCGCTGGTCGTTCCCCTGTCACACATGCCGATGTATGCTGGACAGCGGGAGACAAACGATGGTAAAATGGTCCCGGCCATTCCGCAGCGACTAGCAATCAGCGAGCTCATCGTTGATTGCTGCGGCATGTCACTCGCAGCGACTTCGCTAGCGATGTCGCTGCAACGTCACAAAACCTGTGACATTGCAGAGATATCGGTAGCGATATCGCTGTGTGTAACGCGGCCTTAAGGTATGCATTATCAGAGGGATTTTGATGATTGACAGTCGCGCGAGTGCTTTCCGTATGGTCATGTGACTGTGGTATGAGTGTGATGCAATTATGCATTTCTTTAACAGCTACCATCAGTGTGACATCCATGTGACCTATACCTCTATACTATCCCCCTGCCCTACAGAGCATCTCACCTATACATCTATACTATCCCGCTGCCCTGCAGAGCATGTCACCTTACACCTATACTGTTCCCTGTTCTGCAGAGCATCTCACCTACACCTCTATACTATCCCCCTGCCCTGCAGAGCATCTCACCTACACCTCTATACTATTCCCTTGTATTGCATAACATCTCACCTATACATCTATACTATCCCACTGCCCTGCAGAGCATGTCACCTTACACCTATACTGTTCCCTGTTCTGCAGAGCATCTCACCTACACCTCTATACTATCCCCCTGCCCTGCAGAGCATCTCACCTACACCTCTATACTATTCCCTTGTATTGCATAACATCTCACCTATACATCTATACTATCCCACTGCCCTGCAGAGCATGTCACCTTACACCTATACTGTTCCCTGTTCTGCAGAGCATCTCACCTACACCTCTATATTATCCCCCTACCCTGCAGAGCATCTCACCTATAATTCTTTATCATCCTACCCTGTAAAGCATCTCACCTACAATTCTATGTTATTCTCCTGCCCTGCAGAGCATCTCACTTACACCTCTTTACCATCCCCCATCTTGCAGAGCATCTTACCTACACCTCTACACTATCCCACAGTTCTGCAGAGCATCTCACCTACACCACTATACCCATCCCCGTTTTGCAGAGTATCTCACCTACACCTCTATACCATCCCCATTTTGCAGAGCATCTCACCTACACCTCTATACCATCCCTGTCTTGCAGAGCATCTCACCTACACCTCTATACCATCCCTGTCTTGCAGAGCATCTCACCTGCACCTCTATACCATCCGCAGTCCTGCAAAGCATCTCAATTACACCTCTATACCATCCCCTGTCTTGCAGAGCATCTCACCTACACCTCTATACCATCCCCTGTCTTGCAGAGCATCTCACCTGCACCTCTATACCATCTGCAGTCCTGCAAAGCATCTCACTTACACCTTTATACCATTCCTCGTCTTGCAGAGCATATAACCTAAAATTCTATATTATATTCCAGCCCTGTTTTCCTGTGGGCATTCATGTCTGTGGGTATTTTTTCACACATCAGGTGAACATCCTCACTTTGCACCTCAAATATCAGAGATCTGAAACTTTGTGATACTGCAATTAGCAATTTTCTGTGTGGGCAATTTTTTGGTCACCAATAAAAACGTATGATCAGGAGGACCAATAGGACGTCCTGGTAGAAGGCTGAATATAAAAAGAGCAATAGGGTTTTATCCAACAAAATTGAGGGTGCAAAACAGGGCTAGACGCCCACCCCATGTCACACAACCAATATAAAAGCATATGACAGCTGCCGGAGGAACCACCTGTGTGAGCCAGGAATGGAGGAACCAGATAAAGCAGTGGATAAAATCTGCGCTGCTGTACACCGAAGAGTTCAGAACAAATAAAATGAAGAAATAATGGTTTATTCTTTGAGTTTCGAAGCGTGTCTCAGCTTATTCATCAGGAAATCAACCAATTAGGTGTTTGAAACTGTACAATAAACCCCCATTTATTTTACCTGTTCTGTCAGCAGCAGCGCTGATTTTACCCACTACTTAATCTGGTTCCTACATTGCTTAAAAAGTATTTTGACACACAATGCACTATTTGGGTTACTCTGTTAAATCATACAATAACAGGACAAGATGTCAAAATGCTCAAAATGTACAGTATGCTCCTGTGTAAAGATTGTGCAGCAGGGGGCGCTAAAAAAGTGTATAACAGTAGGGGGTGCCATAACAAGTGTTTAAAGGGACACAGTCAAGTCATTTTTCAGTATGATACTAATTCAATATGATACTAATATTACCCTTAAATAGGGCCTGGGCAGACCTTTTAAAATGTAATATTATTCTACAGTTTGTCGTTTCCATGTTATCAGCATTGTCAGACCCTGCAGGGAGCTCCTGGATTAGTCCTGTCCATTAGAACCAAACAGGAATAGCCCTGTGCTGTATAAACGGTCATGTAATTATGCACTCCCTCACAGCAGCTCTCTCCTCCGTCCTCCCTTTACCAACAGTGCAGGTCAGGTTTCACTTACAGGAGGTCTGTTCTATTGAGGACACAGAGGGAAAGAGCTATTACAAGTCTGCCTCATCTAGACTCCATCTGTCTCTGTAAGCAGTCATCCTGCTGTGACCGTTTGTGTTGTATTTCACCTCTTTCTTGGCTGCAGACACAGAGCAGAGGGGATAATACAGCCCTCACCCCCCACTGATCTCCTGTGAAGTGATGTGAATATGTGACATGTATATTCATCCTATGGGGAGGGGACAGCAGAGAACTAAGTGGATCATTCACTGTGAGTGACAGATGGAATGAATCTCTTTATTAGAAGTTTATAGAAGATAGTAGGGGGATATAAATAAAAAATACATGAATAGAGAGATCTTAGAGCGAGGAATTAGAACACGATAGCAGTTATATATGGATTTTTGACCTGACAGTTTTCCTTTAAGGGCAGGGGAAGCCAAGACAAAAGTGTAACTGCAGGGGGCACCGAAAAGCTGAGAAACAGTAGGGGGCACTAAAAAAGATGGAATGCGTGAAAACTTACAGCCACCTATTCTTGCTATAAGCCTCCTTAAAAGTGAACCTGTCACCTGTTTTGGGGGCTCTAAACCCTGCCCACCACATTTAACATACTATAATTGGGCTCCTGTAACCCCTTTATATCCCCAAAGGGGTTAACAGAAAGTGCTGGGTTTCATAGATCCACCGCGCTGACCTCCAGTGAAGACAAACAGAGTGATACATAAGACTCTGTTTAATGGGTAATTTGCCTACCGGTTTCGTGATCTCCGTTATCACTTCATCAGGGCATCCTGATGGGTGAAGTTAGTTGGTTGTGACTTGCACAACCAAATCAGGTGAGTCCTTCCACTAAAGGGGTGCACTGAGGTTATTGGTACAGAAGGAAATTACTCTATGTGCGCTCCATTTCCCTTTTTCTTTATGTCCCCAGACGTCCTCTGCATACCTCATAAATCAACTTTAAAGGTATCCTGTGCTGTATGATAATTACTTATCAAGGCTCGGATGGGGTGCAGCACACTTCAGTCTGAGCCGTCCCGCTCCATTGAAAATGCCGCCCCTCCTGTGTATGTATGTATGTGAATGACACTCGGCATTCACAACTCTCACGCCTGCGCAGTGGTGGGGGTCACTGTGCTCTATTGAAGCTGCACAGTGCCTGAAGTCTCACGCCTACGCAGTGGAATCTCACGCAGGTGTGAGTTGTGAATGCAAAGTGTCATTCACATACATACATACATACATACACAGGAGGGGTGGCATTTTCAATGAAGCGGGGAGGGTTTTACAGGCAGCGGGGCGGGTCTGACCACACTGTGCCGCACCCCATTAGACCCTTAAGAACTCATTTACACACATTGAAAGTTAATTTATGAGGTATGCAGGGTCACATCTGGGGGTATAAAGGGGTTACAGGAACTTCGCTTTAAAAAGTAGACTAGAGCGGTCTGTCCTACGGTTTGAGCTGTACGTGACGTCTTACCTGCAGGGCCTCCAGCGCTCGGGCCGTCGCCATTGGGCACTTAAAGTTGACAAACGCGCAGAACCTTTCTCCGAGGAGTCGAATGCTGTGAATTTCACCATAACTGTAAATAAAAGAAAAGCAAAAGTATAAATAAACTCTTCCTGATACCGGTCTTATCTGTCCCAGATTGTTCTGCAGGCTCAGTTGGCTAACGGGATGTTTATCTGGTTTTAAAAAAAAAAACAAAAGTGGAAAAAATATGGCCGCTTACTACCAGAATCAGCGCCATCCCTATTGGTAGAGCATAATCCTGAAGGATGAGAGAGTGGCAACACCAGAGAACCCATGATCAAAAGAGGCTGAAAGAAAGCAGCCGTGGGCGGGACATCAATGTTGTGCCAGCTTTAACCGGGTTGGTCTGATTCTACTGTCTTCCATGTTTGCTCTGAATTGTGCAATGCTTTATCTGTCCTGTGGTGGCGCTGCAGGAGAACTGAACACTTTCTGCCTTATTCCATCACTGATCACAGCGGATCACTGGGGTTTTCAGCAGCGGTGATCAACTCAAGACTGGAAGTCAAGGGACAACAAATAGTCTATAAATTAAACTAAACAATTAGGATAAAGAATAAAATTACATATTAATTCTACGCAGAAAAAAGAAAAAAAACCCTCCTCCATAGACTAATGAGCTGACTATGGAGAGGCGCTGGCATCCCCTCCCCCATCCATTAGCTGCGCGGTTCTCTGCTCGGTGTTGCAGAGATGCTTCTAAGTAACACGGAACCAAACCGCTAATTTCAAGGCTAATTATCAGAGGCAAACAGAGGTAATGAGATGAAGCAAAGACTCCGCTCCACAGACTGTGCAGGTGCAGCCACAAACTGAGGAGCATTGAGAGGACTGTGAATATCAGAAATTCTAAGGAGTAGTAAAAACACAGCAAAATACAGAAAAAACGGTGCACACTAATGCAATATAAAAACAAAGAAATCCTCATTATGATATTTCTACTATTTAATTTCAACACTGAATAGTTTTTTGCTTTTTTTAGTGAACCTTTCACCAGGTTTTTCCCCTATATGCTACAACCACCACCATATACAGCATTCTAGAATACCTTATATATGTAAAGTCTATAAACAGCTTTTATACTCACCTGTGGGGCGGTCTGGGCCAATGCGTGTCGCTGGTCTTGATACGGCGCCCCCTCTCTGCTTGTATCATGAGTATGGTCCAATGTCATCCATTCTGCGTAGTCTATTGTGCTCCTGCACATGCGCACTTCTCTGTCCAGCTGAGGGCAGAGCAGAGCAAAGTTTTTTGTAAGCATGCATGCGCAGGCGCTCTTTGGCCTTTCTCCACACATGAAGACTGCAATACTTCTATATGCCCTGTCGAAGGTAGAGCAAAGTATTGAAGTGCGCATGCACTCTGATTTCACCCAGAGCATGCGCATTACGGTACTTTGCTCCACCCACAGCAGCGGAGACGTGCGCAGGAGCACAAAGAATGGATGATGTAGAACGAGTCATCCACACAAAACAGGGAAGGAGGACTGTGATCACAAGAGAGGAGGCGCTGGATCAAGACCAGTGATGCCCATTGGACTGGACCACTGCCAGTAAGCCCTTATATACAGTATTCTAGAATACTGTCTATAAGTCGATCTGTAGAATATAAATAAAATAGCTTTTATTATACTTACCTGAGGGACGGTCCAGGCAGATATGTGTTGCTGGTCTTGATATGACACCTTCTCTCTGCTTGTGTTGTGTGGATGACGCCTCCTACATCATCCACAGTGCCCTTCATTGCGCTCCTGGAGGGCGGTCCAGTCCATTGGGAGTCACCGGTCTTGATCCAGTGCTTCCACTCTGCATGCCAACACTGTCCTCCTTCTCAGCTTTGTGTGGATGACGCGTTCTAAGTCATCCACTCTGTGTACATGAGCACAATAGAGGACACAGAATGGACGCCATAAGACGCATCATCCACAAGACGCAGGGCAGGAGCATGGCGATCGCAAAATGAGAAGAGGCGACGGACTATGACCAGTGACACCCACTGGACTAGACCGCTCCATAGGAGAGTATAATAAACGCTCTTTTTTACATTATACAGATGGGCTTGTGGACATATGTACAGTATTCTAGTATGCAGTATATAAGAGCATACAGGTGGTGGCTGGACATTACAAGGGAAGAAACTGTTGACCCATTTCCTTTAATGGAATTTAGTGTCAAATTAAAGTTTACATCATAGTATGATATTTACTATTTCATTTGAACTTTCTGATGTAGCAAACTTTAACTTGACCATACACGCGCACTTAAAGGGGTATTCTAGTCTACAAATTTTACGAGCTTATCAACTAGAAAGATAAAAGATAGAAGATCGGTGTAGGCCCCTGTTGATCTCCAGAGTTGCAGAATTGTGACTTTCGCTAGTCTCAGTCTTACATGTTGCATGGAGCAACTGAATGCGCATGCGCTGGTGCCTCAGACACTAAATGGGGTGGCAGATGGCGTGAGCAGTCGCCTCATTCAACTTGTCATGACCGGGGTCTTGTAGCCAGAAGACAACATAAGTCACAAGTCGCCTACTCTGCTCAGTGGGGTCCTACTGCCACCGATAAGAAATGAGTGGAATACCCCTTTAATAGTTTAAATTTAACAAGATGGGCCCTTGCTAAATCACACTAGCCAAATGGGCTACCATGTCTCTGATGTAATCAGCATGTGAGCCCTGACACGGGACCTGAGAGGGTCCCTGAATGTAAAGCTAATCCAACAGAAGAGCTTACTTGATTTCGGGGAGAAGCTTTCTGCTCCAGCACGCAGCCGCCCAGCCAAAATGTATACAGCTGCCCCTTCACGGTGGAAACATTTAATCAAAACAAAAGCGCCCTTACTTTTTAAACAGGTCCCGCAGCTGCTTCTCTGTTATCTGTTCGGTTACGTTTCCCACCCACAGCGAGCAGCTCTGCGTCCTGCAGAATACACAACACAGGAGAAATCAGTGACTACATGACACAGACTGACACAACATCAAACCCCGAGGGGTTTTGGATTGTTTATCAATGAACAGATGTAAAAATGTTTGCATAAATCTCAGCACCTCCAGGATTGCGCCAACACTAAATATTCACATAGATTTTACACTGGATTACAAATGTTAATTTTGCCTTGTGGTGTCTGATGGGCTTACATAGATGGGCAAATACATTTATCTAGAACCTCAATAAGTCATACTGCAATCTAAAAGCACAGTGTTTGCATACACACACATACTATAAGAAGAAAAGTATGTGCCCACTCCACATTACACCTGCAGGAGCTTTTCTCACTTCCTATTCTACATCTATACACATTCATATGGAGTCGGCCCCTGTAGATATAATGGCTTCCGCGCTGCTGGGAAAGATTTCTACAAGATTGTGGAAGAGTCAGTGGGAGTTTCTTCCCCTTCATTCAGAAGAGCATTTGTGAGGTGACCCTGATGTTGGGGGAGGCTCACAATGTCCTCTAGTTGGTTGAGGTCCGGGCTCTGTCATGTTCTCCACCTTCCATGTCTGTATGGATCTTGTGCACTGGGCAAAGTCATGGGGAACAGAGAAGGGTCTCCTCTCCCCAAACTGTTCCCACAAAACTGAAGCTACAAGTGTCCACAATGTCTTGCGCTGAAGAATTAAGATTTCCCTTTACTGGAACCAAGAGGCCGAGGTCGACCCCGATAACAGCCCAGAGCATTATCCTCCTCCCCAGTCTGTACAGCGAGCACAATGCAGTTGGGGTGGGGGGGTACATTCTCCATTCACCAAACCCAGACTCCTCCATCAGACACAGATAGAGCAGTGTGATCCATCACTACACAGAACACGTCTCCTCCTGAGTCCAGTGGCGGAGGTTTTACCCTGCTCCAGCCTACGCTCTGCATTGTGCTTGGTGGTGGACGACACTCGGCATTGTGCTTGGTGATGTACGATGCTCAGCATTGTGCTTGGTGATGTATGACGCTCGGCATTGTGCTTAGTGATAGACGGCTGCAGTTGCTCAGCCATGAAGCCCCTGTCGATCGCAGTGTTTGTGCTGAGATTACCAGAGGAGGTCTGGACTCTGCAGTTATGGGGTCACCAGAGCAGTGAGGACTTTTCTGTCCTCTGCTCCTCAGCCCTTGGCTCCCCGCTCTGTAACGTTACAAGGTCTCCACTTGGTTGCTGAGTTGCTGTGGTTCCTTCCACTTCTCTATAATATCACTTACAGGTGATGGGAAGATTCAGGAGGAAGAAATGTCATGAACGGACTTGTTACCCCGGTGGCTCCTATTACAGGACGCGCTGGTATCAGGCTGGGTTCACATTTGCATTTGTGTCTGCATGCGGAGGGCATGCAGGGCAAATGCTGCCATACTGATGTGAACGCAGCGGAGAATCTCCACATGCGTTCACATCGGTATGGTGCCCGACCAGCCAATCAGCGATCTCTGTGGCAGCCGGGAGGCGGAGATCAGCGGCAGAGATCTCCTCCTCCCAGCCGCTGCTAATTTCCCGTTGGTGTCGGCGCGGGAGATTTGAAGAAACAGCTGATCTGACAGCTGTTTAAATCTCCCGCGCCGATATCACCTCTTCTCTCTTGGGTGTCAGATTAGCTGTTTCTTCAAATCTCCCGCGCCGACACCGCCGGAAGATTAGCGGCGGCTGTGCCCGGCAGATCAGTGGCTGCTCCAGCTGATCTCCCGGGAGATGCGGAGGACACTGCGGATCCATTGAGATCCATGCATTGTTCATGCGCTTGCGGCCCTTGTTTTATCAGCATGAACGCATAAAAAAAAATGCAACAGGCTGCAGTCAGAGGGCGGAGGAGGGCGCACAAATTATGCATATCCAAATGCAACCAAACGCAGCCAAATGCAGCTACTATGCGTTCCCATGTTAAAAATAGGAACGCTGTGCGCATGCGTTTGGCTTGTTCTGTTACGCCGTGTTCCAAACACAAATGTGAACCCAGCCTCAGTGAGCCCTGCACCAGCGGACGACATGTCACTTGTCAGTAAAGGCAGACGGCATGGCGGGGACGCAGAGGTTACATACGCAAATGAAAAACCTGAATTCAATGATTGAACCATGTGTACAAATACTTTTCTCCATATAGAATATATTAGCTGCCTTAGTTGCGGCTATTGTTTTTTAGATCCTTTAATAGTTTGCCCTTCACAATAGATAACCTCTTGGATTCCTAGAGTATCCGCCATGATGATGCCCAATACACGTAGGGTCTTTGTCTTTATGAAATGGATGTTAAATAAATTATTCAATAGTGAAACTTATTATTTTCTTCAGATTTTATAACAAAAAAAATACAATTTTAAATCCCATTGCTATTTAGTTTCAAACTTTTAAACTCTTTAGAGCGGCCATACACCTTTACACCTTAGACAACAGTGTGGCCGGCAGCCATCTTTCCCACACACAGGACCTCTCGCTCTCTTCTAGGAGAAAGCATCTTATCGTAACGATTACATGATAGGACACCCGGCTAAACTCAGCTCTGCTACACCCATAGTGACCAGCAGATGAAGAACAGAGACCGTCATCGTGATAGAAAGCGGTGGAGAGCGATACTGTAATAAGAGCCGCCAGTTGTCGAGAAACATTCCCCATAAAGCAGTTTACAATAATATCCCAGTGAAGACGCTCAGGAGGGAACTGAACCGTGAAACACACGCCTGACTCCAGGATTAAAAAGAGAAGGCAATCTGCATAAGTGAAATACTTGTGGAGAGCATTTATACACCGATGTCAGCCGGCACAGATTTATAGGTTTCCTCCGGCAGCAGATGTGGCGGATGCACTCACTCTGACAATTCATTTAGGAAGAGCAGCTCCTCGTCACCCGTCTCATCCAACTTCATGTTCTCCTGCAAGACTGCCGGGGAAAAGAGGGAGAGAGTCACCAAGAGGCCGGGGGAAAAACAAGGGAGAGAGTCACCGAGAGGCCAGGGGGGAAAACGAGGGAGAGAGTCACCGAGAGGCCGGGGGGAAAAGAGGGAGAGAGTCACCGAGAGGCCGGGGGGAAAAGAGGGAGAGAGAGTCACCGAGAGGCCGGGGGGAAAAGAGGGAGAGAGTCACCGAGAGGCCGGGGGAAAAGAGGGAGAGAGTCACCGAGAGGCCGGGGGAAAAGAGGGAGAGAGTCACCGAGAGGCCGGGGGGAAAAGAGGGAGAGAGTCACCGAGAGGCCGGGGGGAAAAGAGGGAGAGAGTCACCGAGAGGCCGGGGGAAAAGAGGGAGAGAGTCACCGAGAGGCCGGGGGGAAAAGAGGGAGAGAGTCACCGAGAGGCCGGGGGAAAAGAGGGAGAGAGTCACCGAGAGGCCGGGGGAAAAAGAGGGAGAGAGTCACCGAGAGGCCGGGGGAAAAAAAGAGGAGAGAGTCACCAAGAGGCCGGGGAAAAAAAGAGGGAGAGTGTCACCGAGAGGCCGGGGAAAAAAAAGAGGGAGAGTGTCACCGAGAGGCCGGGGGAAAAAAAGAGGGAGAGAGTCACCGAGAGGCCGGGGGAAAAAAAAGAGGGAGAGAGTCACCGAGAGGCCGGGGGAAAAAAAGAGAGGAGAGAGTCACCGAGAGGCCGGGGGAAAAAAGAGGGACAGAGTCACCGAGAGGCCGGGGGAAAAAAGAGGGAAGAGTCACCGAGAGGCCGGGGGAAAAAAGAGGGAAGGTCAGAAGAAAAAGAGGAAGAGTCACCGAGAGGCGGGGGAAAAAAGAGGGACAGAGTCACCGAGAGGCCGGGGGGAAAAAAAGAGGGAGAGTGTCACCAAGAGGCCGGGGGGAAAAAGAGGGAGAGTGTCACCAAGAGGCCGGGGGGAAAAAGAGGGAGAGAGAATCACGAGAGGCCGGGGGGGGGGGGGGGGGGAAACGAGGGAGAGAGTCACCGAGAGGCCGGGGGAAAAAAAAAGAGGGAGAGAGTCACAGAGAGGCCGGGGGAAAAAAAAAGAGGGAGAGAGTCACCGAGAGGCCGGGGGAAAAAAAAAAGAGGGAGAGAGTCACCGAGGAGGGCCGGGGGGAAAAAGAGGGAGAGTGTCACCGAGAGGCCGGGGGAAAAAAGAGGGAGAGAGTCACCGAGAGGCCGGGGGAAAAAAGAGGGAGAGAGTCACCGAGAGGCCGGGGGAAAAAAGAGGGAGAGAGTCACCGAGAGGCCGGGGGAAAAAGAGGGAAGGAGTCACCGAGAGCCCGGGGAGAAAAATAAACAAAAAACAAAGGAGAGTCCCCTAGAGCTCAGGGGTAAAGGAGAGTCCCTGTGACCATAAAAAAAAAAAAAAAAAAAAAAAAAGAGGGAGAGTCACCGAGAGTGTGGGGGAAAAGTGGGAGCGTAACAGAGAGCCCCGTAAATAAAGGGTAACGGCCTGGAAAATCACCTTTAGCAGAAATTGGCGCTTCCATTACAGCAGCGACTGATCCGTATTCTTCTACCAAGTGAAGACTTTGTCCCTGCGTAAATCCCAAATCCTACAAAGACAGTAAAATACACCTTATACACCGGACGAGAAAAAAATGAGGTTTATTATGTCACAACTGTGAACATTCACCAACAAGGTTTTTTGCTTTCATGTTTTATTCATTGTATATCAGAAACTTTTTTTTTTTTCATTTGCTCTGCATATTCAAGATCCCCACAATCCAGATGTTACAAATGAACAAACTCACTAGCAACGAGCAGAGATGTAGAAAATGATGGAGTAACTACCTTGGAGTAAATTGCAATAGCTTAATGGGGTTTTCCCATGAACAAAGTTGATTTTATTGAATAGATCTTGGAATTGTAATAATTTCCACAATTGGATGTTCAATAAAAATCTTTCTGTACTGAGATAATCTTATATATGTGTCCCTGCTATGTACTGTGTAATGGATGTGTCTGACCATACAGGAACATGGTCTGATCATACCACATAAGATTATCTCAGCACAGGAGATGTGGTATGATCAGACCATGTCCCTGTACGGTCAGACACATCCATTACACAGTATATAGCAAGGACACATATAAGATTGTCTCAGTACAGGAGATGTAGTATGATCAGACCATGTCCCTGTACGGTCAGACACATCCATTACACAGTACATAGCAGGGACACATATATAAGATTATCTCAGTACAGGAGATATGTGTCCCTGCTATGTACTGTGTAATGGACGTGTCTAACCGTACAGGGACATGGTCTGATCATACCACATCTCCTGTGCTGAGATAATCTAATATACAGTGGTAATAAAAACAGTTTGCCCCCTTCCTGATCTCTTATTCTTTTGCATTTTTGTGACGCAAATGTTTGAGAGTATATTTAGGCTGGTCAACTTCACCTTGTCAAGCAGGTCCTAATTAAGAGGTTTCTTGATTGAGAACATGTGTGGCAGTAATCAGGCCTGGATGTGGTTGGGAAATTTAACTCGCCTTCCCAAAGATGTGATAAAGCACAGTTATATTTATATATAAAAAAGGGAGGGAAGCAGGCAATCACTTTTTCGCACAGGGCCCCGTAGGTTTTGATTTCTTTTTCCCTTAATAATAAAGACCTGCATTATAAGCTGCATTTTGTGATTGTGTTATCTTTGTCAAATGTTTCGGATCAACGAACAAATTTAAATATTAAAATGTGATAAACATGCAAAAGAATAGGAAATCAGGACGGGGCAAACACTTTTTCACACCACTGTATATAACTATCTCAGCACAGGAGATGTGGTATGATCAGACCATGTCCCTGTATGTCAGACACATCCATTACACAGTATATACAGGGACACATATAAGATTATCTCACACAGGAATTATATCACATTTATGTCACATCATCACAGTCATGGGGCACATATATAAGATTATCTCAACACAGGAATATTTTTATTCATCAATCCAATTGTGGAAATTATTATTAATCAACATCTATTGAGTAAAATTTGTTAGTGGGAAAACCTTTCAAGGGTTTGTCTCTTGCAAATTCATCCAGGGTTGCACAGCTCCTCTGCCTCCTGCTTGCTGACAGGCGGTGCTCTCCTTGTGATTGACAGTTCAGACTACCAAGCATTAGTGGCAAAATTTTTCTTTGTTTTTTTACCCACCCAACCATATCACACAGGCCAAAAATATTTGAAATGCAGGAAAGTATAAAAATAAGTCTAAAAATTATACTACCATGAGTTGCAAAACTTGGCACGTGTCTATCTCCTTTGAAGCCTCGTTGCACCCATTGTCCAACTTTAACACCATCTTGAAGGCTTCTTCTGCTTCAGTATACCTCTGCTCCAAAGACAGCAATGTGTTAATCCAGGCCCAACTGATAATACAGAATCTAATCTAAAATACCTCACTGGTGGCTGTATACAGCAGAGCAAGATGCTGTATACCAGGCTTATGCAGTGCATATAGTTTAATGATGGACCAGATATCACCTCCTTACTAACTAGAATACCATAATATCTGTCTGCAATTGTATCCTTTTTCTCTGCAAGATTCTAAAACTTGACATGGACAAAACAGAATTCATCATATTTCTTCCACTTCACTCAACTCCCCCAACAGACTTATCCATCAAAGTCAATGGTTCCTCATTCTGCCCAGTCCCACATGATCGGTACCTTGGAGTAACCCTAGACTCTGCCCTCTCCTTCAAGCCACATATCCAAGCCCTTGCCACCTCCTGCCAACTCCTACTTTAAAATATTTCCCGGATCCATACATTCCTTAACCAAGAATCTGCAAAAACACTTGTGCATGCCCTCATCATCTCTCACCTCAACTACTGCAACCTCCTGCTCTGAACTCTCCTCTTATCTATCCTATACTCTATCCACCCGTATCCCTGCTACTTCCCAGCCTCCTTTTACCAATCCCTTCACCAACTTCCCATTGCCCTAAGACTACAGTTCAAAACCATGACATGCAAAAGCCATCCACAACCTGTCTCCTCCATACATCTGCAACAGTCTCCCCACACCTACCTGCACGTAACTTCGGATCCTCAGAGATCTCCACCTCTCCTTCCCTCTCATCTCTTCTTCCCACAATCATAAGATTTCTCCTGAGCTTCCTCTGTACTCTGGAACCCTCTCCCCCAACACATCAGACTTTCACCTACTGTGGAAACCTTCAAAAGGAACCTGAAGACTCCCCTTTTCTGACAAACCTACAACCTGTAGTGATCCTCAGTCTACTATACTGAAGCGCAACCAGCTGTACCCTTTCCTACTGTATCCTCACCTATCCCTTGTAGACTGAGCCCTAGCAGGCAGGATCCTCTCTCCTCACCTACTGGTATCCTCACCTATCCCTTACAGACTGAGCCCTCATGGGCAGGGCCCTCTCTTCTCACCAAGTGTATCCTCACGCATCCCTTGTAAATGGTAAGCCCTCGTGGGCAGGGTCCTCTCTCCTCACCTACTGTATCCTCACCCATCTCTTGTAGACTGTGAGCCCTTGTGGGCAGGGTCCTCTCTACTCACCCACTTTATCCTCACCCATCCCTTGTAGGCTGAGCCCTCACTGGCAGGGTCCTCTCTCCTCCACTACTATATCCTCACCCATCCCTTGAAGGCTGAGCCCTCGCGGACTGGGTCCTCTCCCCTCACCTTCTGTATCCTCACCCATCTCTTGTAGACTGAGCCCTCGTGGGCAGGGTCCTCTCTCCTCACCTACTGTATCCTCACCCATCCCTTGTAGACTGTGAGCCCCTGTAGGCAGGTCCTCTCTCCTCACCTACTGTATCCTCACCCATCCCTTGTAGACTGTGAGCCCTCGTCGGCAGGGTCCTCTCTCCTTCCCTACTGTATCCTCACCCATCCCTTGTAGACTGTGAGCCCTCATGGGCAGGGTCCTCTCTCCTCACCTACTGTATCCTCGCCCATCCCTTGTAGACAGTGAGCCCTCATGGGCAGGGTCCTCTTTCCTCACCTACTGTATCCTCACCCATCCCTTGTAGACTGTGAGCCCTCGCAGGCAGGGTCCTCTCTCCTCACCTACTGTATCCTCACCCATCCCTTGTAGACTGAGCCCTCGCAGGCATGGTCCCTCTCTCCTCCTCTACTAGTCAGTGACTTGTATTGTTGATTATGCCATTGTTTTTTATTATGAATACCGCCTTACACATTAAAAGTGCTATAAAATAAATGGAACAACCACCACCAACATGAGATAGTATAGATGTAAAGCAAGAGGCAAACAAAAGTAGCATGCATTGAATGTTCATTCATCCTACATTTACATAACACACGCTAACACCATATGTACAGCAGAAACGGGAAGGTGGACAAAAAACGTTTCTGCAAGTTAAAGAGTGACGTACATTGCATCCTTTCAGGGCTCGGCCTTTCCTGAAATAGCCTTTGGGGCAATCGGCTGAGAGCTGTATGGAAATGTCTGCGTCCACCAGGGCCTTGGGGTAAAGCTCCAGCTGCTCGTAGCAATAGGAACGGTTGCCGAAATACCTGCAGAGTAACAATAGGTTACCGATTCCGAGAAAGTCAATACAGGAAAATAAAAATCTTAATATGACGCATTCAACGGAATATCACTAGATTTACAGGAATAAGCAAAAATTGGAACTCAAAGACTAAATAAATATAATTTTCGCTGTCTCTAGATCTGTGTTTAGCTGCCGCATCCAGACCAGAGATACGATAAGGTTAAATGGAGACATTTTAGAAAAGTGTCAAAAAACACCAACCCCCAGAAACACACATGTTTAATAACTACAAAATAATAGATATTAAACAAAATTGTCAATTCCCATCAAAGGACCATTAACATGCACGAAAAAGCCACAATACAAATTTAGATTACATATAGTAAACAACAGAATTTTGACAGATCAGTTCTACAATTAAGCCTTTCTGGGATTCTGGCATTCAGAGCAAGAATCCCATAAATTTGGCGACGTAGGATGGTTCGGTCTCGGTCCTTGCCCCTATTGGCTCTGAAAACCCTCTCAATACCTTTAATACGGAGGCTACGCATATCCCCCCTGTGGACCTCCCTAAAATGCAGCGACAAGCCCGGTAGACTTCTATGGGCAGCACATGACTCGGTATTAGAAATGTGTCCAGCAAGGCGTTTAGGGGTCTCGTGGGACATCCCATATAGTATAGTGGTCATATCTACCATTGGACGTTGGTAACGACTTTACCGTTATGAACTTGTCTGCCATTTTGTCACAATCTGAGATTGAGGTGTTACAGAAAGGTTTACATTTTGTGGCCTCGCGTAGGGGTGAACTGATTGACACCTTGTGCGATATTAATACATTTATTAGAGAACTCACTGTTAGAAGACTTTTTCAGAAGGATCAACGGGGTTTTGATTGTTCAATTGTGCCTGCACACACCCCACAGGTGAACCAGATTCCATTATCAATGTGCCTAGTCGATCAAATTGCCACTGCTGATCTAAATATCTTGGGCGCTGAATCTGAGCCACCCGTCGAGTTGGCTACTGTACGGGATCATATTCCTAATCCATCGTTCTATCCTTTAAATTCACGGGTCCCTGCAAATGATCAATTTCAACATACTTTGGAAAGGGAAATTAAAATTGTTCTCGATTCCAAACATATTAAATAGATCAGAAAAGGAAGCCTTGTACCATCTAAAACATAACCCTCATATTGTGGTGCGGCCGGCAGACAAGGGTGGGTCTGTGGCTCTTTTGGACAGTGATCTATTTTAGAGAAGTAATGGCCATCTTGTCGGACACTACCACGTACAGCCCTATGCCTGCTGATCCCACACCACAACTACAGCAGGAGCTTGGTATTTTGCTGGACGAACGTTTGCAATTGGGAGTTATTACCCAGAGATTGGTTGACCATAATTATATTGATAAGCCTGTGTGTCCTCTGTTCCATGCCTTGCCAAAAGCCCATAAGGGTTGTTTTCGACCACCACTAAGACCAATAGCGGCTGGCACGGGGGAAGTTAATGAGCGGCTTTCAGAGTGGCTTAATTCAAAGCTTCAGCCATTACTGATGATTTCCATTGGTTTCATAAAGGATTCCAAACATCTCTTAAACAATGTACGAAAAATGACATGGCGGGAGGGCTATTCCTAGATCACCTGCGATGTCATTTCCCTTTATTCATGTATTCCACATGATCAGGCTTTGGAATCATTGTCAAACTTACCATGTGCCTCCAACCTCTACTCCCCTGATGTGAGAAATTTCATCATCATGTGCACTAAACATCTCTTGATTACTAACTACTTTTAATTTGACTCCAAGTATTTCATGCAGCTATGCGGTTGCCCGATGGGTGCCAATTTCTCCCCATTTATGGCAAACCTGTATATGATGCAATGGGAGAAGTAATACATTTATTGTCTGAGTAATCTGTATCTTGGATGGGTCAAGTGGTGTGGGAGGCACATCGATGACGTCATCATCATCTGGGATGCCCCCTGCTCAGAGACTTGTTTACGATTTCTTGACTACATCTGTGATAATCCATTTAACATCAGGTTTACTCACACCATACATGGGAGCACGGCTTGTTATCTTTATATTGAATTTAAAGGGGGTCAGATGATATAGGAGTCATCCTCACTTCCCTGTACAGGAAACCGGTGAGTGGCAACTCATGCTGAGAGTTGTCATCCCCGACATGTAGTGCATAATTTGCCGATTGGGGAACTGATTAGGGCAAAGAGGGCTTGTTCTACTAAAATTGCATATGATGCTGAGACTAATCACATTAGACAACGTTTCCAAAATCACAGGTATACTTCACAGTGCGTGAATAGAGCTGTACTTAAAGAGTCAAGCAGCGATCCCGTGAGTCCCTCCTAAGTGATCAAGGTCTCGACATCACGAACCGTAATGTGGATGTTCACGTTTTAGACAACAGAGTGTCCCCTAGCACTTGTATCAGGACACACTGTACAGGGAATATCTTTAGTAACAACAGATATATTCCAAATTTTTCAACCAGTTTCAGTGTGGACTATTACAATATAGTAGGGTTAATTCATAAATGTATGCCCATCTTACATGAGGACCCTCTTCTTGTAGCTGAAGGCTAGAGATGAGTCTCTAAAAAAAGCTGCTAGTCTGGGAAATCTATTGTCACCGTCATTATAGACCAGAACACATTCCATTCCAACTTGGCCTTCTACAAAAAGCAGTTTTAGATGCGGCAGCACATGCAATCTGTGTCGGCATGTGGAGGTTATTAGAACTTTTTCCAATTGTGTGACCAACCAGACGTGATATATGTGCCTATATCAACTGCAACACTACACGTTAATTATATGGCTTCATGTGTTCAGTGTTACAAGGACTATATAGGATGTACCACGAGACCCCTAAAAAGACGCCTAGCCAGCCACATCGGGATTGTGGCTGCATTTTAGGGAGGTCCACAGAGGGGATATACGTAGCCTCTATGTTAAAGGTATTGAGAGGGTTTTCGGAGCCAAAAGGGGAGCGAGCCATCCTACGTCGCTTAATTTATTGGATTCTTGCCCCGAATGCCAGAATGGCTTCATTTTAGAACTGGTCTATTGTATTTCTATTGATTACTATATGTAACAAATTTGTATTGTGACTTTTTCGTGCATATTAATAGTCCTTTGATGGAAATTGACAATTTTGTTTAATATCTAATATTTTGTAGTTCCATTTTCTATGCTTGTCAAAGCTAACAGCCATAATGTTGGTATGTATGTGATAGTACTATTATCCTGTGTAGTTGGGAGGTTTTGTCGCTATAATAATTTATATTTTTTTACGGGTTTTTCTTCATCCTGTAACAGAGTTAACATCACATTCATTCTGATGACGTGTGTTTCCAGGGGTGGGGTTTTTACTTGTCTGTATATGTATATACACCGGTATAAATATATATGGGGGAATGTTTCTTTTGTTATGCTGTAGACTAAAGACGTTGATCCGAAACACGTCCAGCTGTGTGGGACTGAGTTCCCTCTACAACATTTTTATGCCAAGGAAACACTGGAATTAAGCAATAAAAATCTGAAGATGAGTGGTTTACTAAAGTCAGGCTTCATAAGCACAATAAAATGGCTAAGAATAAACTGCTTATTTCCCACAGAAAGGGAATGTGTCATCAGAAAATGACATTTACACAAAGATTTTGTGTTAAATAAATTTTTTAAATAGTAATTTTTTCCCCCATTTTCTATATTATGATCCGATAAAAAAAATCTAGCAAATAATATGCACAGTGGTCATGAAGCCTTATACTAGATACACTCTTCATATACTTAATCTTCAGCTATTTTATTTTATTACAACATGACAGGATTAAAATGGCCAATACCCCTCTATATACAGTAGATAACACAGGATCCACCATTCACAATAGGTGATGTCACAGCTCACCTCCTCCTCCTGTACAATGACTGATAACACCTCTATATACAGTAGATAACACAGGATCCACCATTCACAGCTCACCTCCTCCTGTACAATGACTGATAACACCTCTATATACAGTAGATAACACAGGATCCACCATTCACAATAGGTGATGTCACAGCTCACCTCCTCCTCCTGTACAATGACTGATAACACCTCTATATACAGTAGATAACACAGGATCCACCATTCACAGCTCACCTCCTCCTGTACAATGACTGATAACATCTCTATATACAGTAGATAACAGGATCTACCATTCACAATAGGTGATGTCACAGCTCACCTCCTCCTGTACAATGACTGATAACACCTCTATATACAGTAGATAACACAGGATCCACCATTCACAATAGGTGATGTCACAGCTCACCTCCTCTTGTACAATGACTGATAACACCTCTATATACAGTAGATAACACAGGATCCACCATTCACAATAGGTGATCTCAGTCACTGTTCAGGAGGAGAAGGTGAGCTGTGATAACACCCCTATATACCAGTATACCAATAGATGATGTCACACTCCAGTCAGAACATGAACAGAAAATACTGTTTGTCTTATCTGGCTGCTGAAATTATTTGAAGTGTACCTTTAGTATAACGTCTACTGGGCATTATGCATTTTGCAGTATTAAGGTACCTTTACACGCCGCTACAGAAGATTAGAAACAATCGGGTGTCTCACGTGCACGAGCACATACCAACGGTTGCAAACGGTACCCGATACCACCTTTACACGCCACTACAAGGTGCTCCACAGAAGGTTTAATCTATCTCCGGAGGCACCGCGGGGTGCTCAAGTTACCTTCTGTAGAGCACCGTCCCTCATTTACACGCCGCTACCACAAGGCAATATGGGAGGACCTGGTGCAGCAGGGACAACACATAGGCGTGCCAGAATTGTGGATTACGAGATGCTCGTACAATGATTGGACAAAGCAATAACATCATGATTGGCCAGCCAGTGCATGAAGGCTGGCTAATACTTGATGCTATTGCAATTGTGTAGTGTGAGTGGTCAGCTCCTTAAATATGCTGCCCTATGCAGGGACAACCAATCGTAACGCAGGAGCTTCCACTAATGATTGCTGAAGGGGGGGCGTTTTCCCAGAGGCTGTGTCACGCCCCAGGGAGTTCACTAGGTGACGAAAAAACCTTTACCTTACCTTATTTAGACGCCGCTACCATCGGGTTGAAATCAACCTGTTTTAGAGCAGTGCTCTGAAACAGGTGCCGCAAGTGACGGGTGGCAACAAACTAGTTTACACGCCGCTACAGAGGGTTGATTTGACGGCGCAAGATACATTTGTCTCCGAAACTCGGTTGTTTTCAATCTTCTGTAGCGGCGTGTAAAGGTCCCTTTACAGATCATTTTGTTTAATTTTTTGTAACTACAGATAGAAAAGTAAAAATATTTAAAAATAAAAATAAAAAAAAAAGGTTTGAAAACTAGAATCTACAATTAAATGAGAGTTCATTTACCAATGACAGATTCTGTTTAAATTTCAGAAACCTCAGAGGCTAAAATCCTGATTCCAGGCCAATAGCTAGGAGGGTTCTGTGCAAATCTGCACCGAAAGGTGGGCAATATGGAGCCATTGACCTGTGGCAGAGATTGAAAGGCCTATTTTTGGGGACTTTATGGTTAAGCATATTCATGGCAAAGTAAATGTGACCACTCCATGACTTCCATTTTTTCTCTGGAGAGTAAAACATTTTGAGCAACTTTTCAATCATAAAAACCACAGACCATAGGCAATCCCTGAGATTGTGTCACGCTAGTGATTCACATGCCCCTGAATGTTACCTTAGCCACATCCCACAATACAATAATCTACATTAGTATAAAATATAATACAATTTTATAATATAGAATGATACAAATTGAAATTTCAATATAAAGTAATATAATTTAGTATAATATAATATAACTAGATGGGGGCCTGATGCTATCGCATATAGTAGAATATATAATATACTACACAAAAATACACAATATCTATATAAATAAAATGTAATATATACTATATTTATATATAAAAAAGAGAATTTTGTTTACGTACCGTAAATTCTTTTTTCTTGAGTCATCAATGGGAGACCCAGACAATGGGGTTTAGGGCACTGCCCTCCGGAGGCCACACTAGGTACTACAAGATTTGTAGACACCGCCCCCTCCGCTTATAAACCCCTACCGCAGGGAACATCCTCAGTTTGGTCCATAAGCTGCGAGGAGACAACAGAAAACCACACCCGAAAACCTCGGGAAGACACCGTGAACAGACGGTTCAACAACCCGGATAAACTGCCCCAACAGGGGACAGATCAACCGTAACATACAACGGAACACTGGGTGGGTGCTGGGTCTCCCATTGATGACTCAAGAAAAAAGAATTTACGGTACGTAAACAAAATTCTCTTTTTTCTGATCATCATAATGGGAGACCCAGACAATGGGGATGTCCTAAAGCAATACCCCAGGGCGGGAAAAAGTTCCTCAAAAGACGTTTGCATACGCGGTCCCCGTCAAAGGTGGGCAACCGCCGCCTGGAGGACCCGCCTGCCCAAGCTTGCATCCGCAGAGGCATGGGCATGCACCATATAGTGCTTAGAGAAGGTGTGCAGGCTGGACTAAGTGGCCGCCTGACACACCTGTAGAGCAGAGGCGCGATGTCGCAAGGCCCAGGAGGCACCGACAGCTCTGGTCGAGTGCGCCTTCAAGCCTACCGGAAGAGGCAAACCAGAAGAACGGTAAGCCTCTTGAATGGGTGCCTTGATCCATCTGGCCAAGGTTGACTTTGACGCCGCTGACCCCTTACAGCGACCCGCCGTCAGTACGAACAAGGAGTCCGAATTCCGGAAGGAGGCAGTTCTGGACACATAAATTCGTATAGCCCGTACAAGGTCCAGAGTGTGGAGGTCGCGCTCAATCTGATGAACTGGAGCGGGACAAAATGACGGGAGAACAATCTCCTGATTCAAATGAAAAGTGGAAACCACTTTTGGTAAGAATTCCGCCCGCGGGCGCAACACCACCTTGTCTTGGTGAACCACCAGAAAGGGTGACTTGCACAATAGTGCCGCCAGTTCAGAGACCCGTCTCAGAGACGTAATAGCCACCAGAAAGACCACTTTCTGTGACAAATAAGAGAGAGAGACTTCTCTCAATGGCTCAAAAGGTGGCTTCTGTAAAGCCGCCAAGACCATGTTGAGATCCCAAGGGTCCAGAGGTCGCCTATACGGCGGAACCACGCGAGACACCCCTTGGAGAAATTGACGAACCTTCGGGAGGAGCGCCAAGCGCCTGTCAAACAGTACAGACAGCGCTGATACCTGACCCTTCAGAGAACTGAGGGAAAGGCCCAACTCCAAACCTGACTGCAAAAAGGCCAATAGGGTCGGGATCGACAAAGGCCAAGGTACGTGTCCCCCAGAGGAGCACCAGGCGAAAAAGATCTTCCACGTTCTGTGGTAAATCTTCCGTGACGTGGGCCGTCTAGCTCGATTCATGGTGGAAACCACCGTAGGGGAGAATCCCCTGGATGTTAAGAGCCAGGCCTCAAGAGCCATGCAGTCAATCTGAGGGCCCTGGAATTGGGGCGGAAGAAGGGGCCCTGCGCGAGAAGATCTGCGCGGTCTGGAAGAGCCCACCGGTGTCCGCCGGACAGTTGCCACAGATCCGGATACCAGGACCTCCTCGGCCAATCCGGAGCCACTAGAATGGCTGTGCGACATTCCGTCTTGATTTTCCACAGGACCTTGGGCATCAGCGCCAGGGGCGGGAAAACATATGGCAGGTGAAAACCTGACCAGCTCAGGACCAGAGCATCTGCCCCCAGAGACTGAGGATCCCATGATCTTGCCATGTATTGTGGCACCTGATGATTCAGCCGGGAGGCCATCAGATCCACGTCCGGGGTGCCCCATCTGATGCAGATGTCCCGGAAGACGTCCGGATGAAGAGACCATTCTCCGGCGTCCATCCCCTGTCGGCTCAGGTAATCTGCCTCCCAATTCTCGACACCTGGGATGTAGACTGCGGAAATCAAGCAGTTGTTGGCTTCCACCCATGATAGAATGCGGTGGACTTCCGCTAGGGCCTGTGCGCTCCTGGTTCCCCCTTGGTGATTTATATAGGCGACAGTCGTCGCATTGTCGGACTGAACCCGAATTGGTTGTCCAGATAGGAACACCCGAAAGGCCAGGAGTGCCAGATATACCGCCCTGAGCTCCAGCACGTTGATCTGCAACGCCGCCTCTGAACGTGTCCAGAGACCTTGAGCTCTGTGGTGCGAGAACACCGCGCCCCAGCCCTTTAGGCTGGCGTCGGTGGTCACTACTAACCATGATGGTTTCAGGAAGGATCGTCCCTTCGACAGGTGGCTCGGCTGAAGCCACCAGTGCAGAGCATCCCTGGTCGGCTGGGAGAGGACCACCAGCTGATTCAGAGAGGACGTCCTCTTGTCCCACCTCTGGAGGATTTCCAGTTGCAGAGGACGGAGGCGAAACTGTGCGAAGGGCACCGCCTCTATTGCTGCCACCATGCGTCCCACCAGCTTCATCAATACCCGCAGGGATGAATGAGGTGACCTGAGGAGATCATGCACTCCTGACTGGATGGCCAGCTGTTTGGCTCGTGGTAGGGACACTAGAGCAGAGTCCGTGTGGAAGTCCATGCCCAGATACGTCAGTGACTGGGTTGGAACCAGGGTGGATTTCTGGATATTGAGAAGCCACCCGAACTGCTCCAGAGACTGCATGGTCGCCTCCAGGCTTCGCTGACACAGGTGTTCCGATGGCGCTCTGACCAGCAGGTCGTCGAGATAAGGAATGACGGCGTGTCCCTGCGCATGCAGTAAGGCCATCATCGACGCCATCACCTTCGTGAACACCCGGGGAGCCGAGGCCAACCCGAAAGGCAGCGCCACGAATTGGAAGTGCTCTTCCCCCACTGCGAATCTCAACCAGCGTTGATGAGCCGGTGCAATGGGCACGTGAAGGTAAGCGTCTCGGATGTCTATGGACGCTAGGAAGTCGCCCTGCGACACAGCCGCGATCACGGAGCGCAGGGATTCCATGCGGAACTTCCGAACCAACACATGGCGGTTGAACAACTTGAGGTCCAAAACCGGGCGGAAGGAGCCGTCCTTCTTCGGGACGATAAAGAGGTTGGAGTAAAAACCCCTGAACCTCTCCCCAGTGGGCACTGGGACCACTACCCTGTCTCTGCGGAGTCCCTCCAACACCAGATGAAAAGCCTGAGCCTTTTCTGGAGATGGAACAGACCGATGGAATCGGTGTGCGGGCTGTGATGACAGCTCTATCCTGTATCCTCGTGAGACTACGTCTCGAACCCACTGATCCTGGATGTGGAGTCGCCATTTGTCCTGAAATTGTGACAGGCGACCCCCAACCTGTGGGGAGGCAGGAAGAGGGAGCGAGTCATGCGGAAGTGGGTTTGGGGGCGGCAGCTGTTGCACCTGCCGACTTCTTCTGGCGACTCTTGGGGCGCCACTGCAGAGAAGTCTCCACGGTCCGCGCGAGCGGAAGACGCTGACGGCTGCGAGCTGGAACGAAAGGACCACTGTTTAGGGTTCCTCTTCACAGTATACCGTGGCTTAGGTCTGTTCTGTGGTATCTTGGACTCCGTAGAGTCCTTGATCAACTTGTCCAGCTCGGCACCAAACAGCCTGTCACCAGAGAATGGAAGATTCTGCAGAATCTTCTTTGACGTGGCATCTGAGTCCCATAGACGTAGCCACAACAATCTGCGGATCGCTATCGCATTGGCCGAAGCCACAGCCGAGCGAGTGGCAGTCTCCAGGGACGCCGTCCTGGCATAATCCGCATAGGCTTTTGCCCTCTCGGTAAGTGCCAGGACTTCTGAATTGAAACCTGCTAGGTCAGCAATACCATCCAGACAGGATGTGATCGCCTGCAGAGTCCAGACCGCAGCAAAACTAGGGGCAAAGGAGGACCCCACAGCCTCATAAGACGACTTGGCGAGCTGTTCGACCTGTCTGTCTGTCGCATCCTTCAGTGAGGAGCTATCAGAGGCGTGCAGCAATCCTGGTCATGGAAGCGTCCACTTTCGGGGACTGCGACCACTCCTGAAGCACCTCTTGAGGAAAGGGAAAGAGATTGTCCTTGGATTTGCGGACATAACGCCGTCCAGGGTGTACCCTGGGAGCTCTAACCACCCTTTCAAAGTTAGTGTGGTCCATAAAGGAACCACATGGTCTAGCTTCAGGTTGTAACCACTGATAGACCTCCTTCGGGTGAACGGCTGTCTCCTGAGGGGGTAACACGAGGCGCAAAGTCTCGTTGATGGAGGACACCAGATCCTCCACCCCTTCAGATGGTTCTGACACCGACCCGAGAGTTGAACCCCCATCATCCTCGTCACCGTCAGAGTGACGCTCCTCCTCAGAGAGAATCTGGAGCTCGGGTGAATCATCGCGGCGAGCCCGCTTAAGGGGTCTCACGGTGGAAGATGGAGACACCCGGGGGTAGCTTGAAGGAGTAGCTGGAGCATCCAGTCTCCTTGTTAGTGCCTCCAGGGATTGCGACATGGAGGACAATTGGGATAACATAGAAGCATTAATCTCGCTTTGTTTTTCCCATGGCCCTGGGATCACCTGAACCTCAGGGTACAGCACCGGAGCTGCTGACTCAGCAGGAACAGTCCGGGCGTCTGGTCGTCCGCAATTATTGCAGGACCCCCCCACCAGTGTCCCGTTGCATGTAGCACAGACAGGGGTGGTACTGGCCGCCTTAGCAGCGCCTTTCTTCCCTGAGGACATACCCACAGTAGGGGAATATCAAACAGGAGAATATTCACCGGAACACCGGTGGCTTACCGACCGCTGCACAGCGGGTGGTGAAGGGAGCGGTGTGTGTGTGGCCTCCGCGAGGTAAGAAAACCTGGTCTCCCCTGGAGTGCAGCAGAGCAGTCTCCAACGATCCCAGCAGGAAAGTGAGGGGGAAAGATGGCCGCCGCAGTAGAAACAGAGGGCGGAGCCGAAACACGCGGGAAGCACACACACACGCCCATCCAGGTCACATGGGCCGCTCCACATCTCTCCCGGCCGCCATTACAGTAATGTAAGCGCCGGAGCCCGCAGCGCGGGAGGTATAAACATAAATACCCTGGCTTACAGACAAAAGTCTGAAGCCCACAGCCGCAGCCCCTGTGGCACACAGGGCGGTCAGCCAGGGTGACCCCAGCACAGGGTCACCGCCAGAACCGCGGACCCGAAGGCAACGCGCGGTCTGAGTGTCATGAAACACATTAGTGCCAGACACTCCCCCCAGGCACACCGGAGACACCGGGGTATCTCAGTGCCGATCCGGTCTGTAAGTGTGGCACCCCTGCGGGGGATTGCCACAGGTTACACTGGTACAAGGAAGGATTGACACCTTGGTTTGTTCAGCACACAACACCTTCCACTCCAGACCTGAAGGGGGAGCTCTACTGGCTGCATTAAGTCAGTTCCCCTGGGAGATCCAGGCTGAGAGGAGGAGACAGTTGGTCCTAGGAGACAGTTGCTAGAGAAGAGTTCGTGTGAGGAGAGGAAAGGAGAAGGAGGCTGAGCTGCTGGTCTCTGAAAAGAGAAATACCAGGACCAGAAGGGACAATTGTCGGCTGTTCACACCCCAGGGAAGGGGCCGGAGGCAAGGAGAAGAGGTAGGGAATAAGAAGAGGGACCAAAATATATTCCCCTTAGGAACAAACGGACACTGGAGTCCGATGCTGTGGGCTTACAGAGCCACAGTAAAAACCCAGCAGTTTCAGGTGAAGTTTAGCCCTGAAGGAAGATAGAGGAAATATTAAAAACTAACCAAACAGAGGACCAGGGGCCACAGGATAAACCGGGTTCCCGCAGAAGGGCCTGATTGTTAGTTCTAGACATCAGAGGATTGGAGAGTCCAAACTCAGGAGAGACTCATCCCTCAAGGCAGAGAATAGAAATAAAGGAGGCCTCATATCCTTCCAAGGAGTTGATCCTAAATTGTACCAGGGACCCGGTTAATACTCAAGACTGTACCTGTTATGTTACCTCAGTAAAAAGGTACCGGAACAACTAACCCTGTGTGTATGTGTGACTGTTTATCAGCTAAAATCCACCATCATCCTCCTTCGCTGCCCTCCCTCACCATCTTCCCTTATTGCTGCCCTGAGGTAAAGCTCCACCTGTGGGGAGCTATACCACACTTTGCTGCCCCCTCCATCACCTCAGAGGCCGGCTGGCAGCGCTGGTACCACCTTACCAGACTCTACAGGTGGCGTCACGTCCCCCTGTAAATAATCCCTTCATCCCCCTTCAAATGATCCCCAGGGCACGGCACCGGGATACCGTCCACCTGTGACTCCCTATTCAGCAGACCCGGTGACCGAGTATCCCCCCCCACAGCTCTGGCTTCATCATTTTCTGGCGTCACGAACAGGATCCAAACCAGCCTGGTATTTACTAGGTGAAGTGCGCCTTAAGACTTTATTTAATTGACTGTTTGTGTGGCCGCCATTATATCGCCTCAGAAATTACAACTGCGTCACAGCAGGAGAAAGAGCGGGAAGATAAGCCCCGCCCCCTTCCACTCTGCCGGGGAGATTGGAGAAAGCGCAGTTCCCTGTTAGAGAGAGACCTGAGGTGCCCGCTCCAGCTGCAGAGCCGCCAACGGCTAAAGAAACCAGTTTTCATCTTACAGGTTGGCAGCCATTAACTAGGGGGGCCTCACCATGAGTGACACGGATGATGTGCGGGTCCCTGACAGGGGAAATGGCGAGAACGCAGTACCTGAAGCAGCAGCCCAAATAATGCCTATAACCATGCCGTATGTACCGGGTGCCAAGTGGTTACCAACATATGAAGGTAAACCTGGTACGTTAGCAACATTTAAGCATAAGATGTGTGCAATGCTGGACATGTATGCTATGACACAGAAGCAACAGGCTACTGTTGTGCTGGGACAATTAATAGGCGCAGCGGAGCTGGAGGCTGAGTCCTGGAGAGATGCTGACAGGGACTCTGCTGCCAAAGTGTTTGATAAGCTAAAATCGGTGTTTGAGAAGCGCACACAGTCTGAATTGAGGATGCTGTTTTATCAGTGTAAGCAGAGATCGCAGGATACCATCAGAGACTATGCCCTCCGTTTACAAAGAGCACTCCGGTCCTTGAAACAGATAGACCCGGCCAGTGTACTGGAAGAGGATAAAATGCTTGCTGAGCAGTTTACAGAAGGACTAAGATCAGACTATCACCGCCAACAAGTGCATATGTGGGTATTGGATCACCCAACAGTGAGTTTTAGTGACTTAAAAGATCGTGCTATAACTGTGCTAAGAGATCCAGCACCTGCAGAACCTGCCAACCAATCATGGCAGACTAATGCTTCTTCCATAGACTTTAAACCTATTCCTGCAGAACCTGCAAAAGCAGAGAGTCAAGCTGTAGCAAATGATAACATGCAAAACCAGGTGCTGCAGTTAACTAAAAACATGGACTACGTACTAAAGCTCTTGCAAAATATGCCTGGGGTACCACCACCAAGTAAAATTCAACTAGCTGATAGCCCTGAGGATGTCCCATGGATGCAAAGGAAAGCCCAGTCGCCCACGGAGGGGACCAACGTACCATTCCAACGCAGAACCAGGTCGCCCGGGCAGGGGACCAACGTACCATTCCAACGCAGAACCAGGTCGCCCGCGCAGGGGACCAACGCACCATTCCAACGCAGACCCTGGGATTACACAGATTCTTCAGGACAACCCATCTGCCTGCGATGCAACAAACCAGGACACTTTGCAAGAAGATGCCCTTTAAACACGAGATTCCTGGGTCCGAGGGCCAAACCCCAGGAGTAGAGCAACTGGGCCCAAAAGACTGGTGTAAGCGGTACGTGGGAGGCCGTCCGTACCTCAACATTACACTAGAAGGAATTCCCATGTCGGCCCTATTGGACACCGGGTCGCAGGTTACTACGATCCCGCATATCCTTTATAAGCAGTATTGGTCTGATGATGATCTTGAACCCCCAAACCCCAATTTTTATATTATTGCAGCTAATGGCCAACCACAGAAACAGGTGGGGTATAGAGCAGCTACAATAAAGTTGGGAAGGGAGGAGTTGAAAGGTCAAGGGTTATTTGTAGTTGAAGATAATCCTAATGAAAAATGCCCTTACATGGTTATTGGTACAAATGTTATTGAAAACTGCTTTGGAGAAGTGTTGTTTTTACTCCGACAGATTACTCAAACTGCTGGTTATGGGCGGACAAGAGTCATCCAACAAGAGATCCGAGCCCTCATCCACAAGCAACAGGTAAATCTGTCTGGGGGAGAAATTGGCAGTGTGCGGGTAATAGACTCGGTTCCCATTGTAATACCACCAAATAGTGAGATGATGATATGGTGTCGAGCAGCGATAGGTTGTAGAGGACAGGAATACCAGGCAGTTGTAGAGCCGGTATTTTCGGAACACAGACCTACACTACTGACAGCCAGAGGGGTGGTGGATGTACGCAAGGGACGAGTACCAATCCGTGTGTTAAATTGTGGGGCAGTGGAAGCAAAGTTACCCCGGTATGCTACCGTAGCAAAGCTGTATACTGTTTGTAACAACAACATACAGGCAGTAGAATCTGTTTCCTCGCCTAGTCTGGTGGAGGATAGTAACTCTAAAGGACAGCTGGAGGAGTGGTGTCAGCAGTTGCATGTAGGAACTGATGCCACCCCTTCTCACCTGAAGCATGGAGTGTACCGGGTAGTGCAGGAGTTTGAGCAGATATTCAGCAAGCATCCATTAGATTTTGGGAGGATTAAAGGGGTACAGCATCACATACCCACAGGAAATCATCCACCAATCAAGTTGAGACACAGACCCATTCCACCAGGTCACTACCAACATGCCAAAGAAATGCTGAGGGACATGAAGGAGGCCGGGGTTATAAGAGATAGTAGTAGTCCCTGGGCAGCCCCTTTAGTCCTAGTCAGGAAAAAGGATGGCACAATGAGGATGTGTGTAGATTACAGAGAGGTTAATAAAATCACTCACAAAGATGCTTACCCATTACCCCGAATAGAGGAGTCTCTTGCTGCATTAAAGACTGCTAACTATTTCTCCACATTAGATCTCACTAGTGGGTACTGGCAGGTCTCCGTTGCAGAAGAAGACCGGGAGAAGACTGCATTCACAACGCCAATGGGACTATGTGAATTCAATAGTATGCCATTCGGGTTATGCAATGCACCAGGAACGTTTCAGAGAATCATGGAAAGTTGCCTGGGACATCGAAACTTCGAAACGGTGCTCTTATACCTGGACGATGTCATCGTGTTCTCTAGAACCTACGAAGAACACCTGAAACACCTGGCGGAGGTATTTGAGGCTTTAGCAAAGTACGGAATGAAACTCAAACCATCTAAATGTCACCTGCTGAAACCTAAAGTCCAATACCTGGGACACGTGGTCAGCGCAGATGGAGTAGCACCAGACCCGGAAAAGGTAACAGCAATCCAGGATTGGCAAAGACCAACGACCATCACCGAGGTACGTCAGTTCTTAGGTCTGGTTGGATACTATAGAAGATTCATTAAGGGCTACACAAAGATGGCTGCGCCCATACAAGATCTTCTGATAGGCCAATCTAAGAAGAGAAGATTTCCAGAGTCACCATTAGAATGGGGAGAGGAACAAGAAAATTCCTTCCAACAGATGAAGCAGGCTCTAACCGGTGAGGAAATCCTGGCTTACCCCGATTATAACCTACCATTCGTCCTTTACACCGACGCAAGCAATGTAGGCCTGGGAGCAGTCCTTTCTCAGGTGCAAGATGGTAAAGAACGAGTAATTGCCTACGCTAGCAGAAAACTTCGACCCACTGAGAGGAACCCAGAAAATTACAGTTCCTTTAAGTTGGAGTTCCTGGCCTTGGTCTGGGCGGTAACAGAAAGGTTCAAGCATTACCTCGCAGCTTCAAAGTTCACTGTCTTCACAGATAATAACCCGTTAACACATCTGGATACCGCAAGACTTGGAGCATTGGAGCAACGTTGGATGGCTCGACTGTCGAATTATGACTTTACTATCAAATATCGAGCAGGCCGCAATAACGCAAATGCAGATGCCCTTTCTAGAAATCCTCAAGTACATCCACAAGGTAGTGAAGAAGAAGATGACCTAGAGGAAATAGAACTCCCAGCTTTCCATAAAAGTAGAAAATGGCAAATCGCTGAAGATCGAGTCTACCAAAATCGTCAGACTGTTGAACTAAACCCATTGCCTCACTATGGATGGAAAGAGACTCAAGACAGTGATCCAGCAGTAAGTCTTGTAAAGAAGTTAATAACCCAACCAGATTCCAAACTTGAAAAGAATGCTCCACTGGAAGCTCAATACTTGTGGAAAGAAAGAAGTCGATTATTCATCTATCAAGGTCAATTGTGCAGGCGGTATATCAACCCAAGAACACATGAAATGGTATGGCAAGTTGTGGTTCCAAAAAGAGATGTTCAAATGGTATTGCAAGCGTATCACAATGAATCGGGACACTTTGGATGGAGAAAATTAGAAATACTGTTACGTGAAAGATTTTATTGGATCAGCATGAGAGCCTCCATAGAGAGATGGTGTAAAAATTGTGGACCATGTTCATTAAGAAGAAAAGACCGTAACAGCCAGAAAGCACCCCTCAAACCTATCATCACCAAAGAACCATTAGAACTGGTAGCCATAGATCATGTCAAACTTACACCCAGTAAATCAGGCTACACCTATGCTCTTACCATGGTAGATCATTATTCTAGATTTCTTGTGGTAGCTCCGGTAAAAGACTTAACAGCTGAGACAGCAGCAAGAACATTTCAAGCTTATTTCTGCAGACCTCATGGTTATCCAGACCAGGTATTGACAGACCAAGGACCCGCCTTTGAAGCTGAAATATTTCAAGAGTTCTGTCGCCTATACGGATGCAAGAAAATACGCACTACGTCTTACCATCCTCAAACAAATGGAATGTGCGAAAAGATGAATCACGTGGTAATTGAAATGTTAAAAACTCTGCCCTTAGAAGAACGCAACCAGTGGCCAGAAAAGTTACCAGATCTAGTTGACATTTACAACAATATCCCAGTAAATTCAACAAATTGCACCCCTGCATATCTCATGAGAGCAAGACCAGGAAAATTACCAGCAGACTTTGAGTTAGGCATAGTAGTTCCTGAAGCAGATACTACAGATACAGATTGGGATACTCGTAGGAAAGAACAATACCAGAAAATCCAAGAATGCGTTGAGAGAAGTCTGGAAAGATCTAGAGGAAGACAAGAAATTAACTTTAACAAAAGTGCACAAGGAACGCCTTTAACACCAGGTGAATTGGTTTTGAGAAGAAAAAGAAGAATGCACAAACTAGATGATCAGTGGGAAAGAGAACCATACACTGTATTACCATCCAATTTTGATAACCAGAAAACCTGTTTAATCAGTAAGGATCATGGTGAAACTACAGCAACAGTGTCCAGAGATCATTTGAAAAAGTGCCCTCAACAGCTTCAACCAGAGGAAGATGTACCTTGTCCAAAGCTAGAAGAGCAAGAGAAGCCAAAGACAGTCCAGACAATTATTGGAGAGTTACCAGCAGATTGGCCTCAAATAGAAGGTACATATCTAATCCCAACTTTAACGTTTCCATCAGCAGTAGAAGTACCGAGAATACAAGAACCACCCGTTGTACCGGAACCAGAGATCCCTGCAATCGGTGAATCTGCCAGTCCACTAGAGAGACTACGCCAATACTACGGTATTACAACAACACGTAGATCTGATAGACTGAGAGAGAGAGCATACACTGCATTAGGTACAGACATTAGTAACACACCAGTGCTACGCAGGTCAACCCGTAGTAACTTTGGTCAGCCACCACTTAGATACAGAGAGTAGGTGATAAAATGTGGGAAAATGTAAAAATGTTTAAAATGTAAATATGTTATTAAAGGTAGTGTGTAGAAGGGTGGAGGAACTGGACTGGCCCCCATGCACATCAAGTTAGGAAAAAAAAGTGCCTGGGGGTGGTATAAGTGAAGCCAGGCCTCCTAAGCAGATACACCCGTATTGTATATAGTTATGATTTTTAATTCCTAAAAGACTTAACCTGTTGGACTCTTGAACTTTCCCTTTTTCTTATTTTTAAAATGGACCATAGCCACAGGACTGGTAGTGGCAAATCCCTGTTTCAACACCCCCTAAACAGCCTGCAGCGAATGGACTAGCGCTGTATGGACTGGTAACCTGTTTTCTTATTTTTCCTTGGTTTTTTTGTAAATTTTTCATTTTCAAGACTCTGTTCAATAATCAAGTGTAAATAGTTATAACCTGTTATGTTTATGAAAAATGTTTCAGTCCCGGAGGACTGAGTTTAACTAGGGGGGAATGTGGCACCCCTGCGGGGGATTGCCACAGGTTACACTGGTACAAGGAAGGATTGACACCTTGGTTTGTTCAGCACACAACACCTTCCACTCCAGACCTGAAGGGGGAGCTCTACTGGCTGCATTAAGTCAGTTCCCCTGGGAGATCCAGGCTGAGAGGAGGAGACAGTTGGTCCTAGGAGACAGTTGCTAGAGAAGAGTTCGTGTGAGGAGAGGAAAGGAGAAGGAGGCTGAGCTGCTGGTCTCTGAAAAGAGAAATACCAGGACCAGAAGGGACAATTGTCGGCTGTTCACACCCCAGGGAAGGGGCCGGAGGCAAGGAGAAGAGGTAGGGAATAAGAAGAGGGACCAAAATATATTCCCCTTAGGAACAAACGGACACTGGAGTCCGATGCTGTGGGCTTACAGAGCCACAGTAAAAACCCAGCAGTTTCAGGTGAAGTTTAGCCCTGAAGGAAGATAGAGGAAATATTAAAAACTAACCAAACAGAGGACCAGGGGCCACAGGATAAACCGGGTTCCCGCAGAAGGGCCTGATTGTTAGTTCTAGACATCAGAGGATTGGAGAGTCCAAACTCAGGAGAGACTCATCCCTCAAGGCAGAGAATAGAAATAAAGGAGGCCTCATATCCTTCCAAGGAGTTGATCCTAAATTGTACCAGGGACCCGGTTAATACTCAAGACTGTACCTGTTATGTTACCTCAGTAAAAAGGTACCGGAACAACTAACCCTGTGTGTATGTGTGACTGTTTATCAGCTAAAATCCACCATCATCCTCCTTCGCTGCCCTCCCTCACCATCTTCCCTTATTGCTGCCCTGAGGTAAAGCTCCACCTGTGGGGAGCTATACCACACTTTGCTGCCCCCTCCATCACCTCAGAGGCCGGCTGGCAGCGCTGGTACCACCTTACCAGACTCTACAGGTGGCGTCACGTCCCCCTGTAAATAATCCCTTCATCCCCCTTCAAATGATCCCCAGGGCACGGCACCGGGATACCGTCCACCTGTGACTCCCTATTCAGCAGACCCGGTGACCGAGTATCCCCCCCCACAGCTCTGGCTTCATCATAAGCACCATATCATGGGAGGCCTCGGACGGGGGTTCAGCACCAGTCCGGTCTGTAAGCACCATTTAGGGAGGCCTCGGACTGGGCTGGCTCTAGTCCGGTCTGTAAGCACCATTTAGGGAGGCCTCGGACAGAGCTGACTCCAGTCCGGTCTGTAAGCACCATTTAGGGAGGCCTCGGACGGAGCGGAGCTGTGCAAGGCTCCTATCTCCCACTTTCCAGAGCCCCCAGGGGGGATGGGAAGGAGCGCGGCAGTGTACTGGGAGACACAATGTGTCCAGGCTCTCGGCCCTCCGGTACCTCGACCTGCGTGTTCCCGAAGGTGGACAGGGAGACTGCCGGAGGTCCCCGACTGGGACCTTCTTTTACCTTGTCTTCATACGCCATCACGTAAGCTGTGAGAATGCAATGAAGTGCAAGCAAAGCGTGTGATACCTCCGAGCACACTAAGTTTAAAACTGAGGATGTTCCCTGCGGTAGGGGTTTATAAGCGGAGAGGGCGGCGTCTACAAATCTTGTAGTACCTAGTGTGGCCTCCGGAGGGCAGTGCCCTAAACCCCATTGTCTGGGTCTCCCATTATGATGATCAGAAAATATATTTATGTTAAATTATATATCATAAACAATACCACAAAATATGAGATAATTACACGACATTTTTTCTTCCCATGACGGTGTGGCATGATGGCCCACCAGATTTCTGCACTGACACATGGTATCTTCTAGAGAAAAAAAACACTATTTCTCATATAATAGGGGTTATGTACACAGATAAATAACATTATCATGGCGATGAACAAAATATCTCTCTAAAATTCAAAGAATCGGAACACAAATCCAATTTCCCCCGCGGTGTACACGATGGGAGAGATCTAAATCCTCCGGCAGGAGCTGCCTGACGGCTGCACACGGGAGACCACGGCGGAACATTTACCTGTAATCTTTAGGATCTAATCTGATAGCTTCACTAAACAGTTCAATTGCTTTGGTGTAGTTTCCGTCTTTCACTGAATTAATGCCTTGTTCTGGAAGAAGAGAGAAGGTTAATAAAAAGAATGAATAAAATGGCAAGGAATGCGGGAATTCATGTGTGCACAATGGCCGGGACGCTCTACCTGCACCGAGGGGGAAAACACAGACCATCAGTGATTAAACAAAAAACCTTTTTCTTAAAAAAATTGTTGAACGCAGAATTATTTTTCATTTCCAGCAATAAATGTAGAGGATTGAGAAAAACAATGCTAACGACTTACATAAAAAGTTCTCCTCCTTCCAGACCTTTCCTCTGAAGTGACACAATCGACCACTCCCTTCCACAGATCCTTTCTTCCTTTGGCGGCAAATGCCTTACCCGATCCTGGATCTCCCCATACCTTACCAACCGCACATTTAGCTAACTCCTCATCCTGCCCTCTCTGTTGTCCTATAGCTTGTACACTGACAACACTCAGATCTACCTCTCTGGCTCAGACGTCACCTCTCTGCTGTCCAGAATCCTGATGTCCATCTTGCTTCCTAAAGCTCAACGTGGACAAATCTGAACTCATCATCTTTCCTCCATCTCACATCTTCCCTAATAAATTGCATCTCCTCCTCATCTGTACCAGAAATAAGCTGCCCAGGGGCGGAACTACACTGGTGCAGCCTGTGCAGCTGCACCAGGGCCCCGACCGGTTGGGGGCCCCTTCAAGCCTGGAGGGGGGCCCCCAGCCGACCCCCGCAAGCCGCCGCCAGAGGAGAGAGGGTCAGGCAAAGGAAGCAGAGAACTTCCTGCTTCCCTTGCCTGAGCCCCTCCTCTCCTCTGCTCCTCCGGCTCGTAGAACACTTCAGCGCGGCTCCCAGGTAGGCTCCCTGCGGCTCCCCCCCCCCCCCTTTCCGGGCCGCGCCGACGGCCAGCGGCACCCCTCCCCCCCGGGCCGCGCCGACGGCCCGTAGCCCCGCCCCCCTCCGGTCATCTCCTGCACCAGGGCCCCCAGGGGTGACGGTCCGCCCCTGCAGCTGCCTTCTTGACTCTTCCTTGTCCTTCAAACCAGACGTCCAAACTCTCGCCTCCTCCTATTGCCTCCAGCTTATAAATATTTTCAAAATCCATCCTTTCCTCAACTCTACAAATCTACTAAAATGCTTGTACATGCCCTCATCATCTCCCGCCTTGACTACTGTAACAACTTCCTTTGTGGCCTCCCTGCTAACACTCTGCTGCCCAACTAATTCACGTCTCTCCTCGCTACTCCTCCATTCCTCCTCTCTGCAGATCCCTCCTTTGGCTCCCAATTCCTCAACTAATCCAGTTCAAACTATTAACACTGACCTACAAAACCATCCATAACCTGTCTCCTCCCTATATTTCTCAACTAATATCCCATTATCTTTGCTCACGTAATCTCGCTCCTACCAAGACCTCCTCCTCCTCTTCGCCACACTTTTTTATTCCTCAACCAATCGCCTACAAGACTTCTCCCGATTATCGCTCATCGACCCCTGAGACCAATTGTGTAGTGTTTCATGAATTTTATTGCGTATTTGCCATCGAACATCCACCAAATCCACAGCTGATTATCTGTACATGTGAATGATATCCTGAAAAGTTCCACTTCGGAGATTTACACTTGCATGTACTCAGGGCACGAGACGATGGCGGTGCTGTAAAGTGACGATTCACAGAGCGAGGCGTCAGAACGCAACATATACAGTTGGGATTGAGCAGAAGCAGATGTTTAATGTGTAACCTAAACCGCACACGCAGCTCTGAAGCAATTAACTGTAAAAAGCCATCATCCTCGTGTATATAGTCACATTATAACACAGTCAGGAAAGTGTGAGCACAATCTACACAAGTCATTTCTCATCTGCAATTATGGCAAATTGAGCACAAATGTGTGAAGTTATTCAGATGTCAAAAGTGATAATACAGACAATAAGTGATATAATGTACGGCTTCCCACCATGTCCTTGACTTAACCTTCATAAAACGTTTCTGGGATTAGACAATGGGGCCACCGCTGACCACGGGCCGAGTCTTAAATGACAGCTCAATCAGTGGGACATTAATGTAGCAATACCAAAACTAACCTATGGCCCAGAGGGGCGCTCTCACAATATGATTTAGGAGTTTTGTCAGTATCTTTCACCACCAGTGAATATATTGTTTTAAACATTCTGCTAATCTGCAGTAGAACTCTTTACAACAAAAGATCTGCCTCCATATCAGGCCCAGGGGAGACGGCTCATTCCCTCCCTCCCCCCCCTCTGGCCCGGGGGAGACGGCTCATTCCCTCCCCCTCCCCCCCCTCTGGCCCGGGGGAGACGGCTCATTCCCTCCCTCATCCCCCTCTGGCCCGGGGGAGACGGCTCATTCCCTCCCTCTATCCCCCTCTGGCCCGGGGGAGACGGCTCATTCCCTCCCTCATCCCCTCCGGCCCGGGGGAGACGGCTCATTCCCTCCCTCCAGCCCGGGGAAGACGGCTCATTCCCTCCCTCCTTCCAGCCCGGGGGAAATGGCTCATTCCCTCCCTCCCTCTGGCCCGGGGAAGACGGCTCATTTCCCTCCCTCTGGCCAAGAGACGACATCAGTGTACAGATATAACAGGGGCTTGCAGCTGCCACTTTCCCTGGTAACACATTTGGAATGTTTCTGCCCCTTCTTCAGCCCTCTGCGCTCCTTATAAATTAAGTCATGTACCCATGAGTCTTAGTGGTCACTGATCTTATGTCACTTAATTGATTTCTAATAAATTTATATTAAAGCTCAGAGGGCTGAATGTGTGGCAAAAACACTCACTCCTGTGATAAAACAGGCAAGGAAATGTGATCCATCTCACAAACAGCTGTGAGCCCTGATGTGTCAAATTACTTATTTGTCCTCTCAGCCCAAGGAGACTGGGTATGATCAGACCAGGTCCCTGTTCAGTCAGACACATCCATTACACAGTACATAGCAGGGATACATATATAAAATCTCATTACAGGAATGTTTTTTAGCAGCCAACTGAGCAAGATCTATTAATGAAAATGTACTTTGTGAGACAACCCCTTTAACAATGGATTATTTAAAAAAAGCTGGAGTAAAAAGGAGGTCTCATTTTCCATAGCCTTTAATGGATCCTGATGAGAACAGATGAGGCTCTTGAGACTGTCAGACCGGACACACACATTCAGTTGAAACAAGCAGATCCCGACGATAATTGGGTTCCCCAGTTGTCCACTGTCCGGGTGGTTTGTCCACTTCCCTGGGTGGCGACACCGGCCATGTGTGTAAGAATTAGTACAACTCTATAGGTCCGTGTGCTGTGTACTTAAAAATCAGATGGTACACTAGGACCCCTTTCACACATGCGTTCTTTCATTAGTCAGGCCCCGTTCACATCACTGTTTTTCGCGGATTGCAGTAGATCCAGCAGATTTACCGCACCTGCCGCCTAACGGTAGCACTTGCAGCAAGCCACATGCATTGTCTATGGGGCTTGCAGCAGGTGCGGCAAGTGCAGTATAGCCGTGATCTGGCACTAGCGGCTGCAAAAAAAATGAAGTCAGCTGCGGTTATTTTGCGCAGCTGCACCTGCCGCAAGTGCCAGATCGCGCAATACCACACTTGCCACAAGCCCCATAGACAACGCAAGGGACATGCCGCAAGTGGTGGCACATGCGGCAGATGCTTTTTTTTTGTCCAGATCGGCCGGATCCGGACAAAAATGCTGATGTGAAAGGGGCTCAACATGTACAACAGATATGTGGATGGCGCCTAAGGACTAGTACCAGACATCCATCCCAGAGCACGCCCCAGCACCTCGGGCACAGCACTAGGCATAATGCATTTTCCTTTTAATTCGCCTATGTGCTTACATAGTTGCTCCTTACATACAGTTAAGCTGTTCTTCAATGTGTGACTTGGTGGATTCATTAATTCAGGTTATTAACCGTGCAGAGATTTAAGGCAATTTGTAAGGTGCTGAAGTTAATGTGCAGAGCGGCCTCACAGTACACCCTCCGCACAGCCCAAATCTGCTGACAAATCATTGATCAAAGCAGAAGGTCCGGCGCCAATCTGGGCCATGTGTAAAGCTTACGCTCTGTATAATCACAATCACACTATATCTGACTGCAGGGCTTTAACAATATAGCACTACCCTCCCATCACTTTGTTCCTACAGAACACTTGGGGATTTCCAAGCTTATTAAAGTTACAGAAATACCCCGAAATCTGTCTGAATGCTCCCTACATGAACGCAGGACAGATCGGAGGTCATCACTGCTGTTGTCTTGCCCCACGCTGTGCTGCACCTTTGTTTTGATGGTGTAACAAGGGGAGACTACAGTTCTCTCTCTGCCCTATGGTACACAATGCATATATTTACTATGTAGAGTCAAAAGTACTTCTAAGGCGGCCGTCACACGCACAGATATCTTGCCCGATATCGTTTAAGCGATCTCCTTTTTGATCGCTTAAGCGATATCGGGCTTAAAATCGATGCATGTAATCAAGCGATTCACGATGTGAAATCGCTTGATCGTGACATCGCTGATCTGAGGTCCGGTTCTCAGATCTAGCGATGATCGATTTCACGATCTCCTTCATCGTGGTGTATGACACCACGATGATCCATCTCCCAGCGGCAGAGTCTATGCTGGGAGATGGTAACTATGGTACACGTCGGGTTACTAAGCGACGCGCGGCGCCTAGTTACCCGATGTGTACCATAGTTACCAGCGAGATCGCGGCTCCACATCGCTGGTGAGTCTGTCTGTGTGACATCTCACCAGCGATGTGAGCGATATTGTAAGCGATTGCGCGTGCACGTGATCGCTTACAATATCGCTAAAGATATCTGTGCGTGTGACAGCCGCCTAAAAGGGATATCCCTGAACCTTAAATTGATGGTCTACCCTTAAAGGAACATTCCAGTAAGAAGAAAAAAAAATATCCCCCTACAACAGACTCCTAACCTAGATGGACAGCAACTAAAATAAAACTTGGCACTCAAGAGTCTCAGGGGAGCGGTGATGTCACCATGGGGATGGACATTGGGGGGCTGCGATCATCTCTCCCCCTCTCCCCGTGCGCTCTCCTTTGACCTGTTTCCCATGTAAGCGGACTCTCTCCCGTGTGCGGTTTTCTCCCCACAGTGTGCTCTGCCCCCTGTGTGTCTTCTCCCCCATTGTGCGCTCCCAGCTCTCATTGATTTCCTCTCCCCTTATGCTGTCTATCCCGCTGTGAGCTCTCGCCCCTCCCGGTAGGCTATTTTTCCACCCTGTGTGCTCTGCCCAGTATGCCGTATCCTCCCTCCTTGTGTGCTCCCCCCACATTGATTTTCTCTCCCTTTATGATGTCTCTCTCGCTGTGAGTTCTCCACTCCTTCCTTTGGACTCTCATCTCCCCATGCACTCTACCCCCTCTGTGGGCTTTTATTCCTCCCCGTGTTCCATATTCTCCCCCCTAGTGTGCTCTCCCTCCCCCCCTGTTGGTTTTCTCTCCCCTTATGATGTCTATTCTGCTGTGTGATCTCTCCCTCTCCCTACGGGCTCTTTCCTCACCATGCGCTCTGCCTCTTCTGTGGACTCCCTCCTCTTGTGCTGCCCCAGTGCGCTCTCTCCACCCCCGATGTGTGGCAGCATTTCAGGTGGCAACAGTTGCGGTACCACCGTCAGTACTGTGCAATGTGCTAATACCACCACCAGTGGGCGCCATATTTGCACACCCATCACTTGGGTGTAAAAATATGACTGAGGCCGCAGGTGCATAATAGGATGATATCAAGACGCCGGAAGTGATAGACAGCATGATTAATAGTCAATGGCTCCGTCGGCTAAAATGTCTGAATTGTATTTTGGACAGGGCTTCTGGATATAAGCCCCAAAAGAGCCACTGAATGTAGTGACAGACTCCATAAAAGCCAAACCTTATTAAAAAGGACCGTCCAAAGAGGAGAGCTTTTTTAAAGAAAATCTGCCACTTGCTAGAAACAATATTTTTACCAGTTGTAAATGGAGCTGCTCTCCTGAATCCGGCGTGGTCTTTCTTTTGTTCCTGCGCCTCTCCAGTCCTGAGAAATGGCCCCTTTTCCCTATATGTTAATTTGTTCTTGTTAGCAAAGTGGGCGTGGTCATCAGCTCCACTGTGGGTGTGTCCTTGAGCACCACACCCACCCAAACAAAATACTACATTTACATACAGGGAAGATATGGCCATATCTCAGCAACAGTGTGACACAGGAACAGAAGAAAAACAGTTATGGTACCTTTACACGCCGCAACAGGATGGTGGCAACAACCGGGTGCTTCACGTGCACGAGCACGCACAAACGGTTGCCAACGGTAAACGCACGACCTTTACACGCCGCAACAAGGTGCGCTACGGTAGGTTACATCTATCTCTGGATACACCGCCGGGTGCCACAAGTTACCTTCCGTAGCTTGCTTACCTTACCTCATTTACACGCCGCAATAACAAGGTAATAAGGGCGGGACAAAGGCAGCAGGGACAACACATAGGCGTGCCACAATTGTGGATTACGAGAATTCCGTACGCTGATAGGACAAAGCAATATCATGATTGGCCAGGCAGCGCAGGAGACTGATTAATACATGACGCTCGAGCAATTGTGTAGTGTGACTAGTCAGCTCCTTAAATATGCCGCCCTGTGCAGCAACAACCAATCGTAACGCAGGAGCTTCCACCAATGATCGCTGAAGGGGGGTGGGTTCACAGAGGCTGTGTCACGCCCCGGGGAGTTATCTAGGTGACGAATAAACCTTACCCTACCAATATTTACACTCCGATACAACCCGCAACCATCGCCTAGAAATCCTCCTGTTTTAGGGCAGTGCTCTGAAACAGGTGCCTCAAGTGACGGGTGGCAACAACCGTGTTCACATGCCGCAACAGCGGGTTGATTTGGCGGTGCAAGATACATTTCTCTCATGTACCCGGTTGTTGCCACCATCCTGTTGCGGCGTGTAAAGGTACCATAACGGATTCAGGAGAACAGCGGCATTTACACCATAACAATAAATTATATATTTATGACAAATGATAGGTCCCCTTTAAGTACACTGTAACAGAAAAGCAGGAAAAGAACCCTTAATAAGCGCAAAACAAAGGTTGGCTTCTATCTTCTCTGAACGTTTCTTCTTTACATGCATGGAATATAGAAGGAATTTCATTTTCTATTAATATAGATGAGAAAATATCCCTTCATGTCTTTTGGAATATCATGCTTTGGCATAAGAGAACAATTAACAAAAAAAGAGAATTTTGTTTACGTACCGTAAATTCTTTTTTCTTTAGTCATCAATGGGAGACCCAGACAATGGGGTTTAGGGCTCTGCCCTCCGGAGGTCACACTAGGTACTACAAGTTTGTAGACACCGCCTCCTCCGCTTATAAACCCCACCGTAGGAGACATCCTCAGTTTAGTCCATAAGCTGCGAGGAGAAATTAAACCACACCCGAAACATCGGGAAGAATGCCGTGCACAGACGGTTCAACAACCCGGCAAACACTGTCTCAACAGAGAACAGAACAAGTGCAAAATATGCAACGGAACAACTGGGTGGGTGCTGGGTCTCCCATTGATGACTAAAGAAAAAAGAATTTACGGTACGTAAACAAAATTCTCTTTTTTCTGGTCGTCATAATGGGAGACCCAGACAATGGGGATGTCCTAAAGCAATACCCCAGGGCGGGAAGAGTTCCTCAACAAGACGGATAACACATGGTTCCCTTTAGAGGTGGGCAACCGCCGCCTGGAGAACCCGCCTGCCCAAACTCGCATCCGCAGAGGCATGGGCATGCACCATATAGTGCTTAGAGAAAGTGTGCAGGCTGGACCAAGTGGCCGCCTGACACACCTGTAGAGCAGAAGCTCGATGTCGCAAGGCCCAGGAGGCACCTACAGCTCTCGTAGAGTGTGCCTTCAAACCCACCGGGAGAGGCAAACCGGAAGACCGGTACGCCTCCTGAATGGGAGCCTTGATCCATCTGGCCAAGGTCGACTTCGAAGCCGCGGCCCCCTTACAGCGACCCATCGTGAGGACAAATAAGGAATCCGAACTCCTAAAGGAGGCGGTCCTGGACACATAAATGCGTACAGCTCTCACGAGATCCAGAGTATGGAGGTCGCGCTCAACCTGATGAACGGGAGCGGGGCAAAATGATGGAAGAACAATCTCCTGGTTTAGGTGAAACGTTGAAACCACCTTCGGCAGAAATTCAGGCCGTGGGCGCAACACCACCTTGTCTTGGTGAACCACCAGAAAGGGAGATTTGCACGAAAGTGCAGCCAATTCTGAGACCCGTCTCAGAGACGTAATCGCCACCAGAAAGACCACCTTCTGGGACAGACGAGAGAGAGAGACGTCTCTCAGTGGCTCAAACGGCGGTTTCTGCAGTGTCGCCAGGACCATGTTTAGGTCCCAAGGGTCCAGAGGTCGTCTATAGGGCGGGACCACCCGAGACACCCCCTGCAGAAATTGACGTACCTTCGGGAGGAGCGCCAAGCGCCTGTCAAACAACACTGAAAGTGCTGATACTTGACCTTTCAGAGAGCCAAGGGATAATCCCAACTCCAACCCCGACTGTAGGAAGGCCAACAACGTCGGGATAGACAAAGGCCACGGAGAGCGGCCACCAGAGGCACACCAGGAGAAAAAGATTTTCCACGTTCTGTGGTATATCTTCCTGGAAACAGGTTTCCTTGCCCGATTCATAGTGGCAACCACTGTAGGAGAGAAACCTCTGGATGTCAGCAGCCAGGCCTCAAGAGCCATGCAGTCAATCTGAGGGCCCTGGAATTGAGGTGGAAGAATGGGCCTTGCGCGAGTAGATCTGCGCGTTCTGGAAGAGCCCACCTGTGTCCGCCTGACAGTTGCCACAGGTCCGGGTACCAAGACCTCCTGGGCCAATCTGGAGCCACTAGAATGGCCACTCTGCATTCTGTCCTGATCTTCCACAGGACCCTGGGAATCAGAGCCAGAGGCGGAAACACATATGGCAGCTGAAAGCTGGACCAGCTCAGGATCAGGGCGTCCGCCCCCAGAGCCTGGGGATCCCAAGATCTCGCCATGTATTGGGGCACCTGATGATTCAGCCGTGAGGCCATCAGATCCACGTCCGGAGTGCCCCACCTGCCGCAGATGTCCCGGAAGACGTCTGGATGTAGGGACCACTCTCCGGCGTCCATCCCCTGTCGGCTCAGATAGTCGGACTCCCAGTTCTCGACCCCTGGGATGTGAACTGCGGAGATCAGGCAGCCGTTTTCCTCCACCCAGAGTAGAATGCGGTGGACTTCGGCGAGGGCCTGAGCACTTCTGGTCCCTCCCTGATGATTTATGTAGGCGACGGCCGTCGCATTGTCGGACTGTACCCGAATGGGCTGTCCTGACAGGAATTTCTGAAACGCCAGTAGCGCCAGATAGACCGCCTTGATCTCCAGCACGTTGATCTGCAACGCCGACTCCGACTGAGTCCAGAGGCCTTGAGCCCTGTGGTGCAAGAACACCGCCCCCCAGCCCTTCAGACTGGCGTCGGTGGTCACCACTAACCATGACGGTTTTAGGAAGGACCGGCCCCGTGACAGGTGATGTGGCTGGAGCCACCACTGTAGAGAGTCCCTGGTTGGTTGTGACAGTGTCACCAGCCGATTCAGAGAGACCGTCCTCTTGTCCCATCTGCGAAGAATCTCCAGCTGGAGAGGACGGAGGCGAAACTGTGCGAACGGCACCGCCTCTATCGCCGCTACCATGCGACCCACCAGTCTCATCAATACCCGTAGGGATGACTGTGGAGACAGGAGGACATTCTGCACTCCTGATTGGATCGCAAGCTGCTTGGCTTGAGGTAGGGACACCAGGGCCGAGTCCGTGTGGAAGTCCATGCCCAGATATGTCAATGACTGGGTCGGAACCAGGGTCGACTTTTGAATGTTGATAAGCCACCCGAACCGTTCCAGAGACTTCATGGTCACCTCCAGGCTCACCCGACAAAGGTCTTCCGATGGCGCCCTGACCAACAGGTCGTCCAAATAGGGTATGACGGCGTGTCCCTGCGCATGCAGGAGAGCCATCATGGAGGCCATCACCTTTGTGAACACCCGTGGTGCTGAGGCTAGCCCGAATGGCAGTGCCACAAATTGGAAGTGCTCTTCCCCCACTGCGAATCTCAACCAGCGCTGATGAGCTGGTGCAATGGGGACGTGAAGGTAAGCGTCCCTGATATCGATGGACGCTAGGAAGTCTCCCTGTGACACAGCCGCTGAGCGCAGGGATTCCATGCGGAACTTCCGAACCAACACGTGACGGTTGAACAACTTGAGGTCCAAAACCGGGCGAAAAGAGCCGTCCTTCTTTGGGACAATAAAGAGGTTGGAGTAAAAACCCCTGAACCTCTCTTCCGGGGGCACAGGGACCACCACTCCGTCTCTGCGGAGTCCCTCCAACACCAGGTGAAAAGCCTGAGCCTTTTCTGGAGATGGAACCGACCGATGGAATCGGGGTATTGGTTGTGACGTCAGCTCTATCCTGTAACCTCTTGAGACTACGTCTCGAACCCACTGATCTTGAATGTGAAGAAGCCACTTGTCCTGAAAGCGGGACAGGCGGCCCCCCACCTGTGGGGAGGCAGGATGAGAGAGCGAGTCATGTCGAGGCGGGCTTGGGGGTGGCAGCCGCTGCCCCCGCCGGCTTCTTCTGACGACTCTTGGAACGCCACTGAGTAGCAGGCTTGCCCCCTCGGTCTGAGCGAGTGGACGCCGTTGATGACTGTGAACCGGAGCGAAAGGACCACTGCTTAGGGTTCCTTTTCACGGTGTACCGTGGCTTAGGCTTATTCTGCGGTATCTTAGACTCAGCAGAATCCTTTATCAATTTGTCCAGTTCGGTGCCAAAAAGCCTGTCACCAGCGAACGGAAGATTTTGTAAAATCTTCTTAGATGTGGCATCTGAGTCCCAGAGACGCAGCCACAATAGCCTGCGGATCGCAATTGCATTGGCCGAGGCCACAGCAGAGCGAGTGGCAGTTTCCAAAGATGCCGTCCTGGCATAGTCCGCATAGGCCCTTGCTCTCTCAGTGAGAGCCAGGACCTCTGGACTGGACCTAGCTAGATCAGTGATACCATCCAAACAGATAGTAATCGCTTGTAGGGTCCAGACCGCGGCAAAATTAGGGGCAAACGAAGACCCCACAGCCTCATAGGAAGACTTGGCGAGTTGCTCGACCTGTCTATCAGTAGCATCCTTCAACGAGGAGCTATCAGAGGCAGAAAACAAGGAGCGCGCAGCAATCCTAGTCATGGAAGCATCCACCTTGGGAGACTGCGACCATTCCTGGAGCGCCTCCTGGGGAAAGGGAAAGCGATTGTCCTTAGTTTTACGGACATAACGCCGCCCAGGATGCAACCTGGGAGCTTTAATCACCCTTCCGAAATTAGTGTGGTCCATGAAGGAGCCACTTGGTCTAGCCTCTGGCCGCAGCCATTGATAGATCTCCTTGGGGTGTACAGTCACCTCCTCAGGAGGAGTGACAAGACGCAATGTCTCATTGATGGAGGACACCAGATCCTCCACCCCATCTGGAGGTTCAGACATAGACCCAAGAGTAGAACCCCCATCATCTTCCTCACCATCAGAGGAACGCTCCTCCTCAGAGAGAGTCTGGAGCTCAGGAGAAGCCTCACGGGCTCGCTTAGGGGGTCTTACAGCAGAAGTAAGAGACACCCGGGGGTAACTAGGAGGAGTAGCTGGGTTCTCCAGTCTCCTATGCAGTGCCTCCAGGGTTTGCGACATGGAGGACATCTGGGACAGCAGAGATTCATTGATCTTATTCTGCGTTTCCCATGGCCCTGGGATCACCTGAACCTCAGGGTATAATCCCGGATTTGCAGACTCAGTAGCCGCAGACCGGGCCTCTGGGCGTCCGCAGTTATTGCAGGACCCCTCCACCAGTGTCCCGTTGCATGTAACACAGGCACTGGAGACCACCGCCGCCTTAGCAGCATGCTTCCCAACTGAGGACATCTCCACAGTGAGGGGAATATAAGCCAAAGTTCACAAACAAACCGGGAATCCCGGTGGCTTACCGACCGCAGTAAAGCGGTAGGAGGAAGCGGTGTGTGTGTGTGACCTCCGCGAGTTCCGGTCTCCCTTGCAAGTGCAGACACGCGCTGCAGCCAGATCCCAGTCGGGAAGCGAGGGAGAAGATGGCCGCCGACAGTGAAGATGTGGGCGGAGCCAGGAACACGCGGGAAGAACACACAACACGCCCAGCGGTGATGTCACCATAAGGGCTGCCTCCTCCTCCTCCAGACTGCCTCAGCAATGGAGGTGCCGGAGCCCGCAGCGCGGGAAAAGAGTGTGAATATCACCACACACACACTCAGACTGCATGTACACATAAAAACACCCGCAGTCTACAGCCTCAGCCCCTGTGATACACAGGGCGGTCAGCCAGGGAGACCCCAGCACAGGGTCACCGCCAGAACCGCGGACCCGAGGGTAACCGCGCGGTCTGAGTGTCATGACACCACAGTGACAGACACTACCCCCAGGCACACAGGAGACACACCAGGTGCCTCAGTGCCGGTCCGGTCTGTAAGCACCTTTAGGGAGGCCTCGGACGGGGGTACAGCACCAGTCCGGAGTGTAAGCACCATTTAGGGAGGCCTCGGACTGGGCTGGCTCCGTCCGGTCTGTAAGCACCATTTAGGGAGGCCTCGGACGGAGCGGAGCTGTGCAAGGCTCCAGGCTCCCCCTTACCAGAGCCTCCATGGAGGGATGGAAAGGAAAGGAGCGCGACAGCGTACCGGGAGAACACTGAAGTGTCCAGGCTAAAAGCCCTCCGGTACCTCCACCAGCGTGTTCCGCAGAGGGTGAGCGGGGAGGCTGTCGGGGGTCCCGAGCGGGACCATTTTACCTTGTCTTCATACGCCATCACGTAAGCTGTGAGAATGCAGTGAAGTGCAAGCAAAGCGTGATCCTCCGAGCACACTAAGTTTAAAACTGAGGATGTCTCCTACGGTGGGGGTTTATAAGCGGAGGAGGCGGTGTCTACAAACTTGTAGTACCTAGTGTGACCTCCGGAGGGCAGAGCCCTAAACCCCATTGTCTGGGTCTCCCATTATGACGACCAGAAAAATACAATAAAAACAAAACAAAACAAACAGGAAATGATCCGGCTTGCAAGGCATTACTTACCAGCAAGATTCCTAGCTCTTTGGATCAAAGAGTTGGTGCAGTCGTCCTGCATAAGAAAGAACAACAATAAACTGTGGGCGGCAGGAATTATCATTTAAAGGGAACCTGTCACCTAGTTTGCGACCCCAAACCTATCACTACCAGTCTCTGCAGCTTCCTAGTACATCCCTGTCTGACCTAAATGTGTACCCTAAACGCTGGGAAAAATGATTTGATCAATTACATTCTTCAATGGTAATTATGCTATTGTCCAGACTGTAGACAATGAGGTTGTGTTCTCTCAATCTTCATATACCCCCCCACCTCGATCCAGGTATCTTGCCCCGGTGGGTGTGATATCCCGCTTCCCATGAGCGCATCCCACGCTCGTAATCTGTGCACTTCTTCCGGGTATGACGTGATGGCCGCATCATTTCCAGCCATGCACATTCTTGACATCCATATGCTGTACTGAGCGACTTCAGATTGTGCACTGCGCATGCTATCAAGCTCTAGATCTGGAGGCACGCACTGCGCATGCTCTGAAGCCCTAGATCTGGAGGCATGCACTGCGCATGCTCTGAAGCCCTAGATCTGGAGGTACGCACTGCGCATGCTCTGAAGCCCTAGATCAGTGATGGCGAACTCCAGGCCTCGAGTGCCACCAACAGTGCAGGTTTTCAGGATTTCCTCAGCATTGCACAGAGGTTGGAATCATCACCAGTGCAGGTGATCACATTAACACCTGTGCAATATAAGGAAATCCTGAAAACCTGCACTGTTGGTGGCACTCGAGGCCTGGAGTTCGCCATCACTGCCCTAGATCTTGAGGCACGCACTGCGCATGTGTGGCGCCCCACTGGTCGGTGCGCCACGGAGGAGTACTGCACACAGACCTGTGTGTGTAGTATGCCAGTGGATGGAGAGGTTCGCATGTGGCTTTCACCTACGCATTCACACACCTTAGAGCAGGGGACTACAGGGATAAAGCCTCTGCTAGGAGACTCAGTCCCGTGGGAGGATTTTCAGGGCAGAGCAGTGGGAGAACGGGAAGAAGTCAGAGCAGGTGGTCTGTGAAGTCACAGAGCGAGATTAGGTCGAGGAGGACCCTTCAGGGGACGCAGAGGGAGGGCACCCAAAAGGAGAAGTGACCCAGACAGAAGGGGGAGCCCAAGGGTGTACACTAAAACATGGCGTCAGACAGTCTACCTTCCCGGACTTGGGGGGGGGGGGTGATGTGGATCTCAGTCCAAGTGACAGAGTGCCAGTTCCAAGCGTGGTGCAGGAAAGTTCAACTCAGACGCCAACACCAGAGGGTCGTGGGGCCTTCAGATACCCACCACCCAAGCCCAAGCACATCCCCACCAGGATCTCAGTCAAGGGTTTGAGCCCCTTCCAAAGGGTATTTGGCTCCCTTTATAGAGAGGAGGGTAAACTCTAACAGACCTGTAGGCCTGGTGCAGAACAAGTGGATCACTGCAGGGCCGCACTAAGGAAGTAGGAGCAGCGCAGGTAGAAAGTGAGGACACAGGGCAAAGCTGAAAGAAACACCATTGGAAGCCACAGAAAGATACCTCAATACATTGGTTACTACCCAGGCCAGCTACCCGAGACTGTAAACCTGTTTAAGTGCCTGCCGGTTATCAGTAATCAGTAGGCGTGTTATATTTTCCCGCTGTGAGAAATCATTCGGCTTCTCGCCTGCCGAGCCCCTATCTATGCCTGCGACCACAACTAGTACAGCAACATTGCCCTGGGGATCCTGCTCCACCTGCAGGGAGCAAGACCATCTGGCTGCTGCATCATCATCCCCAGAGGTCTGACAGCAGCGCTGGTGTCATCAGATACTGCAGGTGACGTTACGATCAATACACTTATTATTTATTTCTACAAGTTTCAGCGACCACCAGAGCCACGGACCCGGGCACTGACAACCAGTTACAGCATCCAGCATCAATGCTCGGGATCAGAGTTCCTAAGGCCTTGGGGTGGGTCACATGCTCTGAAGCCTAGATCTGGAAGCATGCACTGTGCATGTTCTCAAGCCCTAGATCTGGAAGCACACACTGCGCATGCGCTGAAGCCCTAGATCTGGAGACACGCACTGCGCATGCTCTGAAGCCCTAGATCTGGAGGCACGCACTGCGCATGCTCTGAAGCCCTAGATCTGGAGGCACGCACTGCGCATGCTCTGAAGCTCTAGATCTGGAGACATGCATATTGAAGGCTTGAGAGCATGTGCAGTGCACATTTTAAAGCCGCTCAGTACAGCACATAGATAACAAGAATTCGGATGACTGGAAATGACATGGCCATGGCGTCGTACCTGGAAGAAGCGCACAAATTACAAACGCGGTGAGCGCACATGGGAAGCAGGATACCACACCCACCGAGGCGCGAGACCTGGATCGAGGACGGGGGAGATTGAGGATGAGAGAGCCCCCACAGTTTCTACAGTCTGGACGACACGATGATAATTACCATAGGAGAATGTAAATAAGTGATCATTTTTCACAGCTATTACAGTACAATTTAGCTCAGACAGGGATGGATAGGGATGTACTAGGAAGCTGCAGGGACAAGTAGTGATAGCTTTGGGGCCATAAACTGAGTGACAGGTCCCCATTAAAGGGAAGTCTTCAAGTTAGCGCTACCTCATCTAAAAAATAGTGACAAAATCCCTGATTACTAATAATATTAATATTGAACAGCCTATTTATTCAGTCCACCTCAATAGTCACCCGCCCTACATAGATTCCCTGTCCAGGGCGGATGCCCCCGGGTCGGGCCAGGACCGGCAGGGTTACCTCTTGCACCTTCTCTTCGTTCTCTTTGTTGGCACTGTGCTTCTTGTCAAGTTTATTCCTGCTCTTTGGTCTGATGTGACTGGCGGCGTTGGCAACAAACGCACTATTTACATCCCACTCCGGCTCCTGCCAAAGAAACCCACAAAAATAATATTATAATTGTCATAAGATCCCCATATAAAAATTAGATTATGGGCAGCCGGGAACCAGTCAAACCAGCTCTGAAGAGCACAATGCCCGATTACCCAGGAGAAGGGGCTCTGGTGTGGCACCGCAGAGAGGAGCTCGGTGCTTGTTACACTCTGTAAAAAGGCTTTAATGCAGAATAGCCGAGCTCCAGTTCAGAAGAAGAGACTGCTCCTTTAATATAGATTTATGGAATTGCACTAGAAGCATTCACTTATATAGGCTTTTTATCCATTTTTATGTTAGGGCAGAGGTAACTCCAACAAGATCCCTTGAGATCTGACATGTTTTGAGTTAATAAAGCAATTGCAACACAAGACACAAAAGCCAAACCTGCGTACCCCCTCCCCCTTAACCATTAAGAATATAACAGAAAAGTCAGAATTATATCAATGAGAAAAAGTTACTGCGGTGAGAGAGCGACACCAGGACACACTGGAGAACACAAGTCATAAGAACCAGCCAATACTATCATAACACAGCAGCATGTACTGGGGAGTAAAGCGAGATATATACACACACATAGCATAAAATATTCACTTATATAATATAGTTATACACCCACACAAATTACATGGATCTAGAGTTACCTCCTGTATTATACTCCAGAGCTGCACTCACTATTCTGCTGGTGCAGTCACTGTGTACATACATTACATTACTGATCCTGAGTTACCTCCTGTATTATACCCCAGAGCTGCACTCACTATTCTGCTGGTGCAGTCACTGTGTACATACATACTGATCCTGAGTTACCTCCTGTATTATACTCCAGAGATGCGCTCACTATTATGCAGTTTGCAGTCACTGTGTACATGCATTATAAATACTCATCCTGAGTTACCTCCTGATTATTCTCCAGAGCTTGCACTCACATATTCTGCTGGTGCAGTCACTAGTTACATACATTACATTCATGATCCTGAGTTACCTCCTGTATTATACTCCAGAGCTGCACTCACTATTCTGCTGTTGCAGTCACTGTGTACATACATTACCTGATCCTGAGTTACCTCCTGTATTATACTCCAGAGCTGCACTCACTATTCTCCTGGTGCAGTCACTGTGTACATACATTACATTACTGATCCTGAGTTACCTCCTGTATTATACTCCAGAGCTGCACTCACTATTCTGCTGTTGCAGTCACTGTGTACATACATTACTGATCCTGAGTTACCTCCTGTATTATACTCCAGTGCTGCACTCACTATTCTTCTGGTGCAGTCACTGTGTACATACATTACATTACTGATCCTGAGTTACCTCCTGTATTATACTCCAGAGCTGCACTCACTATTCTGCTGTATGCAGTCACTGTGTACATACATTACATTACTGATCCTGTACTGATCCTGAGTTACCTCCTGTATTATACTCCAGAGCTGCACTCACTATTCTCCTGGTGCAGTCACTGTGTACATTACGTTACATTACTGATCCTGAGTTACCTCCTGTATTATACTCCAGAGCTGCACTCACTATTCTTCTGGTGCAGTCACTGTGTACATTACATTACATTACTGATCCTGAGTTACCCCTGTATTATACTCCAGAGCTGCACTCACTATTCTGCTGGTGCAGTCACTGTGTACATACATTACATTACTGATCCTGAGTTACCTCCTGTATTATACTCCAGTGCTGCACTCACTATTCTGCTGTTGCATTCACTGTGTACATACATTACATTACTTATGATACAAGCTGTGGATAATTAGGGTTTATAATAATATCATTTAATTGTAAAATGCTGTCCAAAAGATGGAAGAAGAAAGAACATCGACACATGAGTACAAATAAAAACTGGACCACTTTTACATAATTATATGTATGGACATCATGGAGAGCTGCTGCGATTGTTACTCTTGCACACCCCATCACACTTAAACATCTATACCTGCTCATTTTCTTCGAGATGTTTCTTCTTCTCGAGCTTCTTCCGTTCCCGCTGTCTCTGTGGAGAGATATGAACATTATAAGTACAGTGGAACCTTGATTTAAGAGCATAATCTGTTCCGGGAATGCGCTTGTAAATCAAATCACTTGTCAATCAAAGCAAATTTTTGGTTAAGAAATAATGGAGACTCGGCTGATTCCTTCCACAATTCAAAAATATCTACTGTATTCAATAACATGTCCATACAAAACTATTACAGTAATACTGTACAGTAATACAATCATGCCCTTGCGCCCCCAACATCCCCATCATACCCATGCAGCCCCCGATTAACCTCATGCAGTCCCCAATACACACACACCCTCACCGATCCGCCGGGCGCCGCGGAATACAGCAGCAGATCTGTGGATGTGTGACAGAGTGTGGGCAGTCAGGGGTGACAGCGGGTTCCCGTACATGTACGAGTCGGTCAGATGCTCATAACCCATGTCATTGCTAATTAACCAAGTTACAATCTTTCAGAAATTGTAGCTCGTTTTTATAAATGCTCGCTAAAAAACTTCCCCTATGCAGGCACTTTCTCTCATTTTCAGTTGTCTCTGAGCTGGAGGGTGGAGATTATCTGCCATGTCTCCCATACACAGCACACACAGATGTCAGGGATTCCCTGCTCTCCTGTCTCTATGTGGCACATGGTTAGAGGCAGCAGCATGGAGCATGCTATACAGGAGTACGGAGCACAGTAATGAGCTAAAACACTTGCAGTGTATAGTTATAGACAGCTGTAATAGAAGACAACTAAATTGTTAGCGCTACCTTCATCTCTCACTTTGTCTACTGTAATCCCTCTGAGGCCATTATGCTAACACACTCATACCACTCCAGCCTGTCATAGTGGTACTCAACAAAATGGAATAAAAGTAAATACAATTTGTAATATTTAAATGTACTTTAGTTATTTTTATTACATTTAGTATCCTTTTAACTCTGCTGCCTGACTAATCCAATTCTCTCCTCACTGTTCCCCCACTTCTCTCTACAAATCACTTCATCCACTCCCAATTCCCCAATGTACCCAACACTGACCTACAAAGCCGTCCGCAACTTGTCCAATTCATATAATCAGACTAATCTCCCAATATACTCCAACTCCTAATCGCCAGTCCTCCCAAGACCAGCTCCTTTCCTCCACAGCTGAACATTCCTCCCAATCACCTCCAAGACTCCTCCGAAACATCCCCCATCGTCTGGAATTCTGGACCCAAACACCCAAGATTATCCACCACATTCACACGAAATCTGAAAACCCATCGCTTCAGAAAATCTTACAGCCTGCAATGACCCCGCTTTCACCATCACAATCATGAGCTGCCGTCTCAACACCACCAGGAACGGCTCCCTCACTACCACCACCAGAAGCTGCTGCCTCACCACCACCAGAAGCTGCTGCCTCACCATCACCAAAAGCCGCTCCCTCACTAACCACCACCACCAGGAGCTGCCGCCTCACCCCCATCACTAACAGGAGGAACTACCCCACCACCATCACTAGCAGGAGCTGAAGCCTAACCACCATCACGACCAGGAGCTGAAGCCTCACCACCATCACCAGGAGCTGAAGCCTCACCACCATCACCAGGACTGAAGCCTCACCACCATCACCAGGAACCACTCACTCAACACCACCAGAAGCAGCTCCTCACCATCACCACCACGAGCAGCTCCCTCACCATCACCACCACGAGCAGCTCCCTCACCATCACCACCACGAGCAGCTCCCTCACCATCACCACCACGAGCAGCTCCCTCACCATCACCACCACGAGCAGCTCCCTCACCATCACCACACGACCCACTCCTCACCATCACCACCACATGAGCCGCCCCTCACCTCACCACCAGCACGAGCTGCCCCCTCACCACCAACAGGACCCGCCGCCTCACCAACAGGAGCCACACCAACCTCCCCAGCCTAGTATTTCCGACCTATTAACCTGTACGAATTAATCCCACAAGGGCAGAGATCTCTCCCCTCTGTACAAGTCTGTCACTGTTCGTTTAAGGGTAATTTATATATCAGTGTTTTATATGTTCGCTCTTCTCATGGAACCAATGGTGCTTCAAAAATAAAATCATCAACAACAACAACAATCAGCACCTCCCCCCAGGGAGCAGCCTTTCATGTCTTGAACAAGAAGGATCTTTACTAAATCTTCATGAGTTCAGAAGGGAGAAGCGGCTCATCAGTGGAGAAAGTAGTAGATTATTCTGATAAGAAATATTACAAAGTTTCTTCTATTCACCTGTACTAATGATTTATGCAAACTCAGTTTAAATTATGGTGACCAATAATCTTCCAATGAATTACCCTACAATGTTAGCTCAGGGTCAACAGGTAAAAGTCTCAATGAGTAAGATGCCAGCAGGAGAGGACGGACCTACCTTCTTCTTGGCTCGCCGCTTCTCTGCTTTTTGTCTGGACTGACCGTCTTCAGACAAGTCATCATCAGAGCTTAGATCATCTTCCTTCAAATGCAAAAAATAACATAAAAATATAAGTTTTCAAGGCTCAAGGTCCCCACAGAGGACAAGAGGGTTCTTGGTTTCGGAAACATTGCAGGTAAAAAACTTAACCATGAAATAAAATCTGAATGTTCTTTAAACGAGCAGAAGACAAATGATCGATACACAGGTATAACAAGTGCAGAAAAAAGTATTGCGAGGTATATACAAAACACATTAGATAGGATGCAGCTAAAAAATAACAGCATAACAGCAATTCTGGCTTTACTAGCAGAGGGATACAGTGAGCGTCATGTTGCCTCCATCCTTAAATTTCAAAGACGGCAGTCCCATTACAACGAGGTCAAGCAGCAGACATTGGTGACAACAAAGCTACAGACTGGCAGAGAGCGAAAGCAACTCTCCACTGACCAGATAACCATCATCTTATTCGAACATCACCAAGCAACCGTAGAATGACCAAATGACCTACCAAAGAATGGCAAATGGCAGCTGGGGTGGCGTGCACGCAAGAACAGATCGTAACAGGCTCCTATAGGCAGGCTCAAGTCATTGGAAAGCAAGAAAAAAAACCTTTCATCAATGAGAAGAAAAGGAGAGCCAGGCTAAAGTTTGCCAAAGACCATAAGGGTAAGTGCACATTACCCGGCGGTTCGGTCGGCGGCTGCTGGCGGGACCCGCCAGGAAGCTCCGGCGCCGTTGCACCGGCTTCCTGGCGGGTATGAGCTGCGGGAAGCCGGGCGGTATCCGGCGGCTGCCCAGCGGGTTCTCGGCGGCGATTCAGCAGCGGCTGGAAGCAGCACATGATTCTGCTTGCAGCCGCTGCAGAACCGGCCGGTTTTTAGAACAAGCTCATTCTTTGCTAACCCGCTGGGAAACCTGCGGGTTAGCAACGGATGACGCTGTGTAACCGCCGGTATGTGCACAGGCTTGGGCGGGTTACATTAGTTTCAATGTTAATCCAAACGCCGGTTTGGATTAACATAAATTTAAATAAAACTAATGTATGCAAAACGGCGGTTTACACAGGTAAACCGCCGAAAACCCGCCAGTGTGCACATACCCTAAGAATTAGACCATAGAGGACTGGAGTAAGGTCATCTTCTCTGAGGAGTCTAATTTTCAGCTTTGCCCAACACTTGATCGTCTAATGGTTACACGGAGACCTGGAGAGGCGTACAAGCCACAGTGTCTTGCACCCACTGAGAAATTTGGTGGGGGATCGCTGATAATTCCAGGATGCTTTAGCAAGGCTGGAATTGGGCAGGTTAATCTTTGTGATGGATGTATGAATCAAGCCGCATACAAGGTTATCCTTGAAAAACACTTGCTTCCTTCTGCTCAGGTAATGTTCCCAAACTGAGGAGTGTTTTTTCCAGCAGGACAATGCCCCATGCCACACAGCTAGGTCAATCAATGTGAGAATGAAGGAGCACCACATCAAGACCCTGTCATGGCTAGCCCAATCTCCAGACCTGAACCCCATTGCAAATCTCTGGAATGTAACCAAGAGGAAGATGGATAGTCACAAGCCATCAAACAAAGAACTGCTTATATTTTTGTGCCAGGAGTGGCATAAGGTCACCCAAAAGAAGTGTGAAAGACTGGTGGAAGCATGCCAATACGCATGAAAGCTGTGATTAAAAATCATGGTTATTCCACCGAATATTGATTTCTGAACTCTTCCAGATATAAAACATTAGTATTGTTGTTCCTGAATGAATATGAAGTTGTTTTCTTTGCATTATTTGAGGTCTGATGTTTCTTTTTTACTATTCTGCCAATTTCTCATTTGCAGAAAATAGATATAAAATTTTTAGCTTTGAATTTCGGAGACAAGTTGTCAGTAATTTATAGAATAAAAGAACAATGTACAGTTTACTTAATTATCTATAAAGAGAAAAATCAGAGAAACTGAAAATGTTGCAGTGGTCTCTTAATTTTGTCAGAGCTGTATTTGATACTGGGATTAGGCATCTTGGATATAGTGGCTCAGAACGTCTGGTAATTTGGGACTCTGCCACCAAGGACACAGCATAAAGGGATAATGTCATCTCATATCTATTGAACAGGTGATAATTTGCTGATTTCTGGGAAAAGAACTAAGCTTCGACATGTCATATTAGAATGGAGTAGTGGTCGTAACTTGTGCCACCTCTCCACTTGTTACCTATGGGATTAATGAAGACGGCCACAAGCTTTCGACAGATGTGCCATTTTCGAAGAAGCAGTGCTGTTTTTATGGAAAATCCATAAAATCTGTTATTTCCACCTCCAGCTTTTATGGCAATAATGCACTAAAGTTGAATTTACAGAAACAGTCAGGAGTGGCTGAGCTTCGCCGTTGCACTCCTACGTTTCCATAAATCCACCTTCAGTGATCGGAGCCCGGGTGGAGGGTGAAGCTCCTGCAACCTTCTGTGTCCCCAATGCCACTCAAACAGCCAACATTACCTTACAAGACCCCTAAAATTGCCTGCCAACTTCTGTCCCTCAGTAACCCACCAGCAAAAAGAGCTCCTGGTCTTCCGTGCCCCTTCATCAAAGCCCCAAGACTTCCCAAAACAGCCCCTGCCAACTTTTATCTTCCATGCCCTTGGAATCCTTTCAAAGGGCATTTAGAGGGCTGTAGAGTCAGAGTCAGTGTCCACTTTGGTGGAGGTTCAGTCGGATTCAGGGAAACTGAGGAGTCGGAGTTGGTTGCTTGGCTCACTGACTTCACAGTCATTGTTGCAGAGCCGGAAAGCCGCAGAGCCGGAAAGCCGCAGAGCCGGAAAGCCGCAGAGCCGGAAAGCCGCAGAGCCGGAAAGCCGCAGAGCCGGAGTCAGTGTAACTGAGGAGTCAGATGTTTGGCTTACCTGACTCTACAGTCTTGGGCATGTCCCAAGAACGTTCCTTCTTACAGAGGCCCAGCCACCTCCACCCCCTCTTAAAGCTCATGCTATCAGTTACTAAACCTTATTCCCTAAGCCCCAATTCTTCCAGAATTTCACATTTCCATACAAATATACTATATCAGATGGGGAAGACTCTTTTTCTGCATAGTACTGGCGTCCCGTTCACACATCCATGTTACCATACCTGGAGGTTCAGGTCTTTTTTGTGCATTATCTCATTTCGGCAGCTGTGGATATCTTCAGCAGTTTCAAAGTCCATTGCATTCTCAGATGTTTCAAGGTGAAGCTTTATGGTGAGGAAAGAAAAATAAAAAGTTTCGTTAGGAATCCAGGAGCTGAACTCTTACCTTCTTCATTATGGATCAGAAGTCTAATGAATAATGAACTATCTACCTGGAACTAAAGCATCTGTCTGGAGCGAGCGGCAAATTACTGCACGCTCGGCTCCAAATACGCTTACGCTGCATAAGCAAAAAGAAGTTCACTGAACTTTTAGAAAGTGGATGAACGGAGAGGATGATGATGATTCCCCGGAGATGGCGGGCGGTGGGATTCACATTAATGCTCCAGAGTCTAGACCCTTATAATGAGAGCCTGTGATATGGTGGACAACAAGTATGGCGACTCCTCACTTTTGAGTTATGTGACAATCAATATGGCTGCAGTTACCGATATCCACAGGTGGATGTGTGCCATGGTGGTCCTTGCAAAATTCATAACACCCCCATCCTATCATGTGACACCTTTTTTTTTATCCCTGTGCTCCCACACGGATCTACATTAAAACTACATGAAGCTTAGTTTAAGATTTCTGCAATGTCCATGAAAAGGTTGTTTAACCCCTTCCCGAGCCATGACGCCGTACAACGTCGTGGGCCGGTTACTGAGGTTTGATGTTCCCTCCGGCACCGAGCTCACATCAAACACCCATCATCTCAGCTGATCTCATCAGCTGATAGGTCATGCTTCCAGCACCGATCGGATCCGATTGATGCCGTTAACCCCTTGCATCCCGCTGTCATTCACTGGCAGTGGGATGCAAAGCTGCCACGGCGAGGTACTGGCTGTTCCCCGCCTGCACCGGAGGTCCCACGATAATATCGCAAGATCTCTGGTGCTCAGGTGACAGCCAGGGTCCTGCCGAGACCCTGGTAGCCATCACTGATCGCTTCCTGTGAGTGGTTGGCAAGGGCTGTCAACCACTCACAGCGCGAATTTGTGACAGGTCCTGAATTGATGCAGCTCATCGGGAGCTGTCACAAGCGATCGGACCCTGTAGCAGGGTGCCTCCCCTATGGGGGTGTGTAAAAGGAAGAATTAATAAAGTTCCCTGCAGCAGGGTGCCTCCCTATGGGGGGTGTAAAATGAAGAATTAATAAAGTTTTTACAAACAAGAACAAAAAAAATATATAAATTATATATATATATATATATATATATATATATATATATATATATATATATATATATATATATATATATATATATATATTATTTTTTTTTTTTTTTTTAAATTTTAATAATAATAAATAATAATATTCAAATCACCCCCCTTTTTCTCCATTGAAGTATTAAAAAATAAAAATAATACACATGCCTGGTCTATCGAGATATAAAGTCAATTAATGAAAGCTTAAACTGCGCAACAGAAAAAATGGTCCAAACACCGAAATTATGTTTTTTGTTTTGGTCGCCACAACATTGCTATAAAATGCAATAATGGGAGATCAAAACAGCGCATCCACCCAAAATGGTGTCATTAGAAACATCAGCTCAAGACGCAAAAAATAATCCATCACAGCCCCAGATCCCGAAAAATGAGGACGCGTAGAGGGCGCAGAACATGGCGCAAAAAGTGATTTTTAATTTTTTTCACCCCTTAGATAAGTTAAAGTAACATGTTTGGTATCTATGAACTCATACCGACCCGAGACATCATACAGACATGTCAGTGAACATGGTGAATAAAAAAACACAAAAAACAAACATGCAATTGCACTCTTTTTGCAATTTCACTGCACTTGAAATTTGTTTCTCATTTACCTGTACACTATATGGTGTAATAAAATGATTGCATCTGAAAATACAACTCATCCTGCAAAAGACAAGCCGTCATATGTCTATTGACAGAAAAATAAAAAAGAAGATTAAAAAAGTTATGGCTCTTGGAAGCAGGGGAGCAACAAACGAAAATCAAAAATCGCCAGGTCATGAAGGGGTTAAGGCTCCATTCACACTGTGCATTTTTTGGTCAGTTTTTGTAGCCAAAGCCAGGAGTGGAACAATCAGAGGAAAAGTATAAAAGAAACACGTCACCACTTCTGTATTTATCACCCACTCCTGGTTTTGGCTATAAAAAACTCATGAGCAAAAACAGACCAAACACACAGTGTGAATGGAGCCTAATAAAAGGGAAAAAAATCCTTAGCCAGATTTAACAATACAACATTATTAAATAGACCTGATAAGCCTGGTGTACTTACTATGAAAATACAGGTCATATCAGATGTATATTTCCCGATACTAAAGTAGGCATTTTACAATTCTAGCTAAAGAATGAGAGAGCTCATGAGTTACAGTCCAAGTGTACTTAGTCTATGCCAATCCAGGTTGTGAGCGGTGCAATATCCGCAGCAGCAGGGAGGAGGAGCACTGAGGAGCTGTCATTTAGGCAATTTAGCTTACAGGTAGAAGGGACACACAGAAGCTACCAATTGGGTTCTGTCGAGAGGACATCCAGCATGCAGAGATACACTGACAAGCTGTCACACTATGATGGCAGAGATTCTGCAGCAGAAGGTCAGAGGGACACTGAGGAGCTGTCAATCATGCTGGGGGGTGGATATTGAGTTTAAACTTTCAAAGACCATTACACAGCCACTTTAACGTGTTTTTTTCCCACAATCAGTACACCAGCTTCAACAGGTTTAGGAAGTATATTTAATAATATATGCAGGGTAGTGACAGATCCACTTGATTTTAAATTGCAATACAGAACATTTTATACTTTGAGCTTTTTATGCAGATTTTATCTGTTCACCCAATTTTTCTTCCCCATTTAGAGCCGTAACTATATGTCCTTTAACATAGGCATATGAGGGCTCGTTTTTTCCAGTATGTGTTGTACTTGAATGACATCATCATTTTACCATATAGTGTACAGGGAGAAACGAGAACAAATTTCAAGCGCAATATGTTATATATATATATATATATATATATTATATATTATTATAAATATATATATTATATATATATATATATGACTAGATGGGTGCCCGATGACACAAATGCAATCGGGATTCTGCAGAGGAGTCTTGACTCCAATGGCCCTTCGCGGCCAAATGCTTCCGCTGCTAAGGAGGAACTCGCATCCGCTGCGCGGCATAGCGATAAGAAGTCTCTTAGAGCTGCTCTGCAATGAGCTGCGCGGCCAATGCTTCGTTCGTATCCCAAGACACATTGACTACGCAGCGTGAGCGGTCTCAAAAGGGCAAAATCCATTCGTGATTTATATAATAGATAGATATATATATAGATATAAAAATTATATAGGGTATATATAAAAAAATACAATTACACTTTTAGTTTTTTTGGACTTTATTCACCATGTTCACTATATGGTAGAACGGACATTATGGTGTGGTGCCTCGGATCAGTACGAGTTCATAGATACCAAACATGTATACTTTTACGGTTATCTAAGTGGTGGAATAAAAAAAATGCTTTTGTCGCCACTTTCCGCGCTTCGTAGCGTTCTCTTGTTCCGGGATCTGGGGTTGTGTGATGACTTATTTTTTGTGTCTCGAGCTGATGATTTAATGATACCATTATTGGGGAGGTGCGCCGTACTGATCACCTGTGATTGCATTTTATTGCAATGTTGTGGCGACAAAAAAAAAACTTAAGATCAGTGCCCGAGGGGTTTGGGGGGGTGAAGGGGGTTTCACAGTGACGTGGTTTCCGCAATTCTTCTGCAGTCAGTAACAATTATACAATTATCTGAGCAATCATTCTGAAATATTCCGAGCTTCATACATGGCAGCAAAGTCACGGACCGGAGCAGCGCCGCCCAGTGCTACATATATAAGCTCTTAGTAATGCTCTGTTTACACAGCAGAGGACAGATGAGGACACAGGTTCATGGCCTGCATACAATAGATACCAAACCTAAAGGATATTTACTCCCAGCTATGTCACCGCATGCCAACAAGCCTTATATTAACCCCGTGAGAGCACAGACACTCTTGGCTGCTTTTTTGCTTTTGTTTCTTCTTCCTCTTATTCTCGATTATTGTTCAGTCAATGCAGCCGTATGAGGGCAAGATTTCGGGGAACGAGTTGCACTTGTGAATTACTCTGCAATATATTATACTGAAAAAGCAAAGAAAAAAAAAAAAATCTAGGTGGGGTGCAATTAAGAAAAAAAAAAAAAATTTGCTTATCCACTTCACTTTAAGTTGTTTGTTAATGAGCCCACACAGTTCATCAGAATAGATCATGAAATTTTCATTGGTGGGGATTCAATACCAGACACCCCCCCATCAATCAGCTGTGCTGATCTCCAACACTACAGTTGAAGTTGAAAGTGCACCGGGCTGTAAATAAAAAAAAAAAAAAGTGGATTGTCCGGAATGCCAAGAGTCAACTCCCTACCATAATATCATACAGACGAAAATTCCCTTTAAAAAGGGCTTTACAATAACTATCCCCTATTAACAAGATAAGGTTAGCTCATTGATCTCTAGGGGTCTGACCGCTGGAAGTCCCACTGTTCCTAAAAGCAAAGCTCCGTCAGGATGCATAAAGTGGAGCAAATACCTCTCCCCTCCAATCATTCTCTATGCAGTGGGTGAGACCGGGTCAGACCCCAGTTATAAGTTTTCACATCTCCTGTCCATAGGTGGTAACTTTACAAGGTTATGTGATAACTTCTTGATCGCTGAGGTCAGACTGTCGGGGCTACGGCTGACCCAAGAACAGGGGGCGGGGGGGGGAACGACTTCCCATCCTTCCATACATGGTAAAAACTAGCTGCAACCTGACGCCTCAGTGAGTAGTCTGACTTGATCTTAGGAATGGAGAAAGTGCCATTTTTTCTCCAATAAGATAGCTTTCTGGAACATGTAATACTTCTCAGTATCCTCACCAACTTAGGGGGGAAATTAGCACGGTGCTGTCATGGTTCTGGAAAATCAAATTACCGGTAAGTAATTATCTTTTCCCTTCCTCATGACAGCACCGTATGTAAGATGATATAGCAGAAGAGACTCGAGGCCCCAAAAACCCAAATCAAGCCTAAAATGTCAAGAGAAAGTGGAAGGTGTAGACCATACTACAGTTCTGCATATCTGTTCCACAGATGTATTAGTCCTTTCCACCCAAGAGGTGGCAATGGCTCTAGTAGAGTGAGCCCCAATATCCAGTGTGGGATCTTGCCTCGAAGAAGAGTAGGAAAGTGAGAAGGAAGCCACCAAGACACCGTGTATTCTGAAGCCTTTTTTCCCCCCTATTTGTCTCCTTAAGGTACCTTCACACACAGCAATTTTGCTAGGCAATTTCACTGGCAATTTGCTGGTTGCAGTGAAATCATGGACATATTGTTACATTTGTACACAGCAACAAAATAGAACAATGTGTCCATGATTTCACTGCAACCAGCAAATGACCAGTGAAATTACCTAGCAATATTGCCGCGTGTGAAGGTACCTTAAGGAGACAAAGAGGGCAGATGATTGTTGCCAAGGTTTAGAAACTTATAAGTACTGAAGTAGACAACGTCTAACATCCAGACAGTGAAAGGTGTGTTCTCCCAGGGATTTTGGGTCGTCACAAAATTACGGTAAGGTTATCTCCTGGTCCCTGTGAAATTTGGTATAGACCTTAGGAAGGAAAGCAGGATCAGGTTTCAAAATTTTGGAGGATTGATAGAGATGGACTGGAGACCACAAACACGTGAAGCAAACAAAAGCAACCAGGAGGGCAGTTTTTAGAGCAAGAGCCTTCAGAGGTAGAGACAATAGGCTCAAAGGGAGTAGTCGTCAAGGTGTGGCACCCCAGGGTTCAAGTGCCACAGTAACATCGACACAAAGGGTTAACTCCCCACACAATCCACAACACTACACTAGCGCCTCCAGGCCAGAAGTTGGAGCTAAAGCTGCTTCCCTAGATATTCTGGTGTGGAGAGGAAGTAGCAGTTAGCTCAGTGCGGGGCAGCACTGAGGAAGAAAGACCTGTGTGTAAAAGAGCTGCGTTAGGCTCACCCCACGGTCCACTATCCAGTTCCAGGCCAAGCCAGGGTGACTGATAACGTGACGGATAACGCCGCTACTATGTTGTCCTCTCCGGATACGTACTGTAGACTGCTTTCTGCCAGTGTGAACAGCTTGTCTGGATTCTTCCATTAACGGACCGGATCTTGTCCCTCCTTGACGGATTACATAGACGATGGCTGTAATGTTATCTGACAGGACCACTAGGTGGGCTCACCATCCCAAAGGGCTTGCGTCCGTGGTTAACACTAACAGAGCCTGAACTGACCACAGCACCCCTTGTTTAAAATGATCTTCGTTCAGCCACCACTTCAGGGATTCCAACACTGGAAGAGACAGTGGGAATTTCTGCTGCTGTAAGTCCTGTATATGGGACTGAGCCCATAGAACTGCCGGGATTGTAGCAGTCCGGGACCCCAGGAGGGACATTGCCTGTCTTATTGATACTGGTTGACTCTCTTGTATGTGTTCTATTTTTTCACTGGATGAGGATTTTTTTGAATTTTTTATACTGGAAGAAAGCAATACTGGATAGAATCTCGACGAATCCCAAGGAACTCCTGCAACTGGGACTGGGTCTAGATTCGATTTTTCCATATTTATTATCCACCAGACGGTCAACACTTCCAGGACACGACTGACAGCTTTACACAGTCTTTTACAGGACGCCACGATAAGGAAATCGTCTAGATAAGTAATCAGCAGTATGTCCTATTTTTTTCTTATTAAGGCTGGCTCACACCACGGGAAGATCAGATCCGGGCTGTCAGGGGTGAGCCTGACAGCCCTGGATCAGATTTCAGTCCCAATGTATGCTATGGGGCCGGATGGAGCTGGATGGCAGCTAGCTGTCATTCGGTTTCCATCTAGTTTCCAATTGTCCGGGAGGATTTGTGACAATTCGGATTTTTCTCCCGGTGGGGAGAAAAATCTCCCCAAATTGGATCCTCCCGGATCCCCGGCAATCTGGCGCTCCCTAATATGGGTGTGTATGGGGCCGGATTGCCCCAATCCGGGAGGATCCGGGAACCGGACATCTGCGGCTGAAGTTCAGCGTGAGCTACGCTGAACATCAGCACCAGGGAGCTGTCCCCTGTGAAGCGGTTCAGCACCACTTCGCAGGGGACAGCTGAGCTCTACAGCATCCTGCTGCACACTGGATGGGAGGGCATATTAGCGCTCCGGTTCTGTTTGCAAATCCGGACCAGGGCCGTCAGGTTCACCCCTGACAGCCCCGAATCGGATCATCCCGTGGTGTGAAGCCAGCCTAAGGATGTTATCTCGGCAACTATTTTTGTGAAGATGTGAGGTGTCAGTGGTACACTGAAGGGAAAGCATTGATACTGTAAATGGGCAAGGACCCCTTTGACATCCACCACTACTCTTCGGTACTGTTGATACCCCACAAAAAATTGGCACACGGTAGTAACCATTTTTTAGATCTACTGCCATGTAGTAAGGTGGCTACAGGAGTCTCACTGTCGACTTCAGGGTCTCCATCTTGAACTTCTCCATTCGCATGTAATGATTCATCATCTTCAAGTTGAAGATCATCCTCAGTGACCCATCTGTTTTGGTGTAAAGAAAAAGGTATTGTAAAACCCTCTTCCTACTTCTTGTTCTGGTACTTTCTAGCACTCTTCTGTATAAGGACAACTTTCTCTAGTGTGTTCTGATTGCTCCTGGCCACACGGGTCACTACCACCCGCTGAGGTGGGAGACTGCAAACATTTAGACCGATATCAGAGTGCATCAAGTAGACTATCCATTCTGAGGCCGGCAGCGAAGCCCACTAATGGGCATAACATCGTAGCCCCCACACTCTTCCCCCCCACCAGTAGCATGGCGGCATTGCTGCATGGGGGGGAAGGTTTAAAGGTAGGTTTATTACAGAGGAACCCGCTGTCTTTCCTCTTCTTCCAAGGTCGAGCATGTATGGTTGTGTCATCTTATCGACCGCCTCTATTACTACTTGACCCCCAAAAAGACTGTCGGGACTTAGAAAAGGGAGGTGGCCTAAGGTGCTTCTTGTCAGCAGCCTTCTCTAAAGTGTCATCCAATATTTTCCCAAATAAGTATTCCCCTTCACATGGGACAGCACAAAGTTTCACCTTCGACTGAAAGTCTGCAGTCCAATTTTTCAACCACAGTGCCCTGAATTTGCTAGGGCACATGCACGGTCAGCAAAACAACCGGAGTCTACAGAGGTGTCCGCTAGGAACCCTGCACTTTTTTGTAGCGAAGGTATGGCTTCCAGGAGTTTCTCCCTTAGGTATTTATCCTTTATTTGATCACTTAACTCCACCAGCCACTTGATCATTGACCTTGCCGTACAGGTGGCTGCTACTGTCGGCTTAGAGGACCATACAGATGCTTCCCAAGCTGACTTCAGAAGAGCATCTGCTTTTTTACCTACAGGGTCTTTTAGGGAACCCAGGTCCTCAAATCGGAGTTAGAAGTTTAGAAGTTTTAGCAATCACAGCGTCAAGTTTTGGGGCTTTCTCCCACTTTGCACAGAGGTCATCGCTGAAGGGGTATTTACGCTTCAGGGTTTGGGGAACCGACATTTTCTTAATTTGTTCATTTCCATTCATTTTTAATGAGAGCTAATAGATTACCATGAAATGGGAAAACACAATGCTTTTTCTTCGAGATTACTGAACATACAGTCTTGGACAGACCTCTATTCCTTAGGGGTTTCTACCTCCATAGTTGATCTGAACAGTTTTAGCAATTTACCTATATAGTCAGCCGAAAAACACGGGTGGCCATATTCCTCATCTGACGAGCCGGAATCAAAGTGGTCTGAAGACCACTCGGAATGAACATTAACTGTCCCGGACATCTGCAAGGATGGGTGCTGCACCGGTAACCTGCGCAATCTCCCTTCTAACCGTAGTTTTACTTAATCCCTAATGAGGGTTTTAATGTTTTGAGACAGTGAAGGGGTCTCTTCTTCTACAGTTTTCTCTAAGCACAAGCGACAGGTCCGCTTTTCATACTGCTTGGGCAGAGATTTATAACAAAGGACGCAAACTTTGTTCTTCTGCTTAGAGGTTGCTTTTTTACCCTGAAATTGACACAGAAGCACCCCATTAGAATATATGTCTGCCTTACAGAAGGTACTCACCCATCCACACGCCCGGAGGTACCACAGTAGGCTGGGGGTTGGGATCCCCTGATGCATCAGGAGGATGGACTGCGGAGTCTGCCATGCTGCCACCGCTTCTCTGGACATATAGCTCCTTTATGTACCCTGCTGGAGGTGTGGTGTGTGCGTTTCTGAAGGCAGCTTCCAGACCGGAAGTGCCCAGCACACCGCAACCTCAACATGCGACATCACTTCCGGAGGAATCTGGAAGTGCTCTCGACCCTTCATGTGCCGGCCGCCAGTGGGACATTCCTCCTCCCCTGGCCCAGATCTACAGGCAAGAGTGGTCACTGGAGAGCCCGGCGGTGAGAACAGGTGCCCTCGCTCAATGACCTCCTTACAGCCTCCCCAGAAGTTGGGATGACTGTATGCACGCCGCAGCACCCGGCTGCAATCTCCACCATCGGCCTTACTTCAGAGTTCGCAAACCGGCATCGAATTCTCTCTGAAGGTATCCACAGTGCTGCTGCAGGTATCCGCTCCCACCGGAACAGGAAACCACATTGAGTGAGGAGAGGTGCCACCCCACCTTTTATTTTTGCTGTACGTTTCCTGCTCCTGGGGCAGGTACCATCTCTCTAGTACGGTGCAGTCATGGGGAAGGGAAAAATAAGACTATATAAATAATGGGATATCAGCGATCATCTGATCTGCAGTGGAGTACCGAAGAATAAATTGAATTTCCGTGCAGTGCCCCCAGTGGAGAAATGAAGAATTACATTGTGTCATTTCAAAATTAAAGTGTCCTCCAACAATATGACTCTGTAAGAGACCCGCCTCTGATTATTAAAATCCCCCAATAGAGTATTAAAAAAAGAACAGATTTACTTAAGCAGAGATCACTCCTCCAAGGTGCTCAGATACATATATTCAGGTATTTGGCGGGATGTAATTTTCCTTTCCTTGATCATAGTTTTCAGTAAAGATCAGAATTCCCTGCAACGTTCTTGTTTATGACAAGGAGTCGTGTCATGGAGATTGTAAAACATTTACAAGGATGTGTGAACACGCGGCGCCTCATTTGTTAGATCCCTTTTAATTATGGGATTATTTGCTTTAAGCTGCGGCCCTGCAGGTTATGGGGACACCTTCCCTGGTATTAAAATATTATGCAAATGCCATCATCGCGGGAGAATCCGCGCACTATGCTGCAAATTATTATAAGGACGGGTTCCAGAAACGGAGCAGAATGCAAAGAATACAAAACAGGACAATTCCTTAAAAGCTTTAATGCACCACTCCAGTGCTTTATACAATTGCACCGCAGTAGTGGTGCTTTAAATATGTCCACAGCCCCCCAGTCTTATACTCGCCTACCCTGTCCATTGGTTTCCAGTGGCCTCCGATCGGTCTCCTGTGATTTTTGACCTACTGGCAGCTCATGGAGCATGATGGAGGCCAGAACTCAATGTAAGTCTACGAGTGCCTCATCTGGCCCCATATACTTTTACTGAACACTTGTGACTGTAACACTTGACTTCCAACCGGTCTGAAAGTTGACACGGGACCAAAGAGGAGCTGAAATATAGTATAAACCAGGGGCTCTGGGCTTAGATTTAAAGCACCAATCCAGTGATAAAAGAAAGCCCGCTGGAGTGGTGCACAATCAGACAGCAGCAATGCAGCCCCGCTTATTTTACCTCTTATTAACCTCTCTCAAAATTTCCAGTTTTGACTTTCATTATTTTCATCCCCTTCTTCCAAAAATCAATAACTTTATTTTTACCTTTCTGCCAACATAGCCGTTGCCACATGGAGGTCTTGTTTTTAAGAGACCAGTTGCAGTTTTGAAGGACGCCATTTACTTCACCATAGAATGCACTGAAATAGAAGAAAAAAAATAATCAATTCCAAGTGGGGTGAAGTGAAATGCAATGATTTCATTACTTAGCACCATCAATTTCCACTGCACTTTACAGACAACAGCTCCTACAGATTTAGTTATGTGGGGTATGATAGCCATTAACATAAGTCAGCATTTCCAAAGCTTTCATGTCTCATTCCATCCACCAATGCCACACTGTACCATAAACTGTCTAGGAGTTGACTGATGTTGTAAACCAGATCTGGGAGGTGATCCCTCAGGAGAACACTGGCCTTTTCATCAGAAGCATGCCCAGAAGTCATAGGGAGGTCATACAGGCACATGGAGGCCACACAAACTACTGAGCCTCATCAGGAAAATGCCAAGGCACTGTTGGGAGGTCATACAGGGATATGGAGGCCACACACACTATTGAGCCTCATCAGGAGCATGTCCAGGCATTGTAGGGAGGTCACACAGGCATGTGGAGGCCACACACTACTGCGCCTTATCATGAGCGTGCCCAGGCATTGTAGGGAGGAGGTCATACAGGAAAACGGAGGCCACACTCCACACCATTGTAGAGAGGTCACAGGTATTGAGGCCACCCACACCACTGAGGCCACACACACTACTGCGCCTCATCAGGAGCATGCCCAGGCATTGTAGGGAGGTCACATGTATTGAGGCCACCCACACCACTGAGGCCACACACTACTGAGCCTCATCAGGAGCATGCCCAGGCATTGTAGGGAGGTCACATGTATTGAGGCCACCCACACCACTGAGGCCACACACTACTGAGCCTCATCAGGAGCATGCCCAGGTATTGAAGGGAGGTCATACAGGATGTGGAGGCCACACAAACTCCCGAGCCTCATTTCCTTGTCTTGAGGCATTTCCAATGAAGTTGGATCACTCTGTAATTTGATTTTCCACTTTAAATTTTGATCATTCCCAACTCAGACCTCCATTTTTATGTTTCATTGTTCTCAACGCATCTCACTATGTGATAAAGATTTCCAACTGAAAGATTTGATTCATTGCGATCTGGGATGTGGGATTTTAGTGTTCTCCATTTTCTTGAGCAGTGTATTCATAATAATAATAAATAAATAATAATAATACAAGTTTATGAATTGTTTTTGATGAGTAAGGGCCCTTTCACATCAGCGTTTTTCGTAATTCGCGGCAGATGCGGTGAAAAAAACGCATCTGCCGCGTTTGCCGCATAACCGTTCCACTTGCGGCGCGGTTGCGGTTTTTTCTATGCAAAGTATAGGCGTACTTGCGGCAGGTGCGGCAAGTGCGGTTTTGCACTTGCGGCAGGTGCGGCCGCGAAAAAAACCGCAGTAAGCCGCGGTTTTTTTCGCGGCCGCACCTGCCGCAAGTGCAAAACCGCACTTGCCGCAAGTACGCCTATACTTTGCATAGAAAAAACCGCAACCGCGCCGCAAGTGGAACGGTTATGCGGCAAACGCGGCAGATGCGTTTTTTTCACCGCATCTGCCGCGAATTACGAAAAACGCTGATGTGAAAGCACCCTACCACTGGTATTTACTTAAAATTTGCCATGTCAGAAGGCAGACGGTATTTTTCCACTCCTTTTTTTCATTAGTGGGGGCCCCAGGGG